>CM060309.1:30276424-30298924 GCA_030674185.1 Monoplex corrugatus
GAAAAGCGTTGACCATTCCGTCCAATTTATCGCACAGGGGATTTAAAAACACACCTGAATACAAATACAAGCATACCTAAGGACAGCAAAACATATGTAAAAACGGGCCCAAATTACCTAAAATTGCTTCCGCATACCTCACCTCCCCAGAGTCAAAAATGCATTTAATACATGTACCAAGTTAGCAATCCCAAGAAAAAGTACGTAAGACTTTATCGAACACATACAGGTGAATGGACCAGCAGGGCAGAAAATGATAGGAAGAAATAACAGAAAGCAAAGGAACAAGGCAGAAACGCAGAGAGTGACAGAAAAAGGCAAGTTTCTGGCACAAAATTTCCAGAAGGTGGAGACACTATTCATATTGAAAGAACCCCCGGCATCCCCACGGGGGGCGTACAAACATAAAGGAGTCATAGTTCATTTGACAAGAATTCATCGCACTCAGACAATTCTATACATGCTGCACCCACATCTGTAAATAATTATCTGGAAGATTCCTTGACCCTGCGCAAACTCTAAGCACTAGATCTGAAATATCGAACAGGAAGGAGGGAGAGTGGGGGGCGGGGGCGGAAGAGAACGGGACCAATGAAACACTAAGCTGACACCACCAGAAAGATTGGAGCATTCAGACAGGCAACGACCAGGCAAATATTCATGCTGCGAGCTGGGATGGAACTCCAGACATCAGATCCTAATTCCGCAATTCTATCAACTAAGCCAGCCAGCCAGCCAGCCAGCCAGCCAGCCAGCCCACTGGATAGAAGCTGTGGCCCGCCTCAGGTGGTTCAGACACTAGCAAGTCTGCACATAAAAATCACGTTGAGTCTCTGCCCTTCACCGATCACCTGCTACCAGACAGAGTGGAATTCAGACTTGCCGACCTGCAGTCGTATCTTTCCAACTTGGCTGCTGGGCCCATCAATTTCTGTGACTGAATTCTACAGAAAACTGAACTTACGTAAATGCTAAAGAAACTCTGGGACCATCAGCGGCTCTGCACTTTTCTGGGGAGAACAGCACTGTTACTGTTATTCTTATTGTTTATGTTGTCTAAAGCCCAGCCGACTGCGTAGAGCCATATCAGGGCTATAACCGTTTCAAAACATACAAAACTTCAACAGAAAAAAAAAGAAAAGAAAATTAAGCACACATATCAATACATTCACGCACATAATCTAAGGACATGCCCCTGGCGTTGACCACTCCGTCCAATTTATCGCACAGAGGATTTAAAAAACACACCTGAATACAAATATAAACACACCTAAGGAACCAAAACATTTATAAAAACAGGCATAAATTACCTCAAATTGCTTTCGCATATCTCACCTCCCTGGAGCTAAATATGCACTTAATACATGTACTCAATTATCAATCCTAAGAAAAAGTACACAAGACTTTATCGAACAAATACAGGTGAATGGATCATTGAGGTAGAAAATGATAGGTAGAAATGACAGAAAGCGAAAGAACAAGGCAGAAACGAGTGACAGAAAAGAGGAAATTTCTTGCACAGAATTTCCAGAAGGTGGGGGATACGATCTATACTGAAAGAGCCCCTGGCATCCCCACGGGGGAGGGGAGAACAGCATGAATATCAAAATGGACGATACAGTACGATACGATGCAATACAACGAAACAGTACAATACAGATAACTAAAATACAACACTATACACCACCGTACAAAATGTTATTGTAATTAATTTGATAATTTTTCCTGCTACCAAAAAACCTGGAATGTGTCTTAAGAATGTATTCATCTATCCTATGTATGCTTGTATGTATGTTTGTATATATGTTTGTATGTATGTTTGTATGTATGTATGTATTTATGTATGTGTGTATGTGTGTGTATGTATGTACGTACGTATGTATGTGTATGTATGTATGTATACATGTATGTATGTATGTACATGTATGTATATATATATGTATGTATATATGTATGTATGTATGTATGTATGTATGTATGTATGTATGTATCAATCTATCTATATTTATTCATCTACTTACCTATTTCGTTATCTCGGAATCGGATGGGGTTTGCAAGGAGAACAATCAATCAAACACAGAAGTGTCCACACAGGTTATTTATGTCTTTGTGTTAGACGTAGATAATAGTGTATTTGTGTCGCTAGAATCATTTTGTTCATTTTCTTTGCTCAGATGATATAAATAAGATGCAAAACTGGGTCCCCAAGAGGGTTTTGTGCGTGCGTGCGTGCGTGCGTGCGTAAGTGCAAGCGTGCGCGTGTGTGTGTGTGTGCGCGCGCACGCGCGTGCTATCAGATGACACTGGCAGGCAATCCATTCAAGCACCAATGTGTTTCAAGTAGAAAAAAAAAACGCCGGGGGTCCAGGGGGCGGCATAGGTCCGCTGGCGGGGTCTAGGGGCAGAGCCCCTGGGGGGTCTGGGGGCGTTGCCCCCAGAAGCTGAAGCATTTTAGTCTAATAAATGGAAAATTACCCTCCTCTGGTGAAAGATAAATCAAGTATCTTAATAAAAGAAAAAAAGAGCACAAGCATTGTTAACAATGAACAAATCGTGCAAATACTTCATACCTGGTGAAGTTTTTTATGAATGACCTGGACCTGAAGTTGTCACCAATTCAAACATCTCTGATAAACCCATAAATTCAGGAATGAAATACACTTGTACAAGTATATGTCCATGCACTGATGTTCAATTTGCTGGCTAACTTCCCAAATATGTCCACATATTATCCTCACTCTCTTTTGCCTCACCTGACAAACGAAAATTTTCGTTTGATGTCCTGAGCCTGTCGTTGTGCTGCTTTTCTTTCAGGTGATCAACCAGTGCTCGTTTACCGCCGGACTTGTAACTGATTTCCGAGCGGCAAAGTTTGCAGTATGCTTTACTGGCGATCTTCAGTTTCTCGAAGTAACGAGCGAACTTATTGCCATCGTACACTTCCTGCAGCCAGTCCCATTTCCAGCGATTTTTTAGGCCTTCATCGATGTCAGCGATGGAAGCATTTAGTGGAAGAAAGTCCCTACGAACACTCATATTTCAATGCGTCGATGGAACACAGAGAGTGACGCTTGTGAAACAGGATGCAGAAATCTCACGGACACTTGCAAAAGTAAAACCGCGCATGCGTTTACGGCTTGTTTTGAATAGTTTCGGTGATCCCAGTCCCAGTTCTCCATACTTTCAAGGATTTTTTTTTTTTTTTTTTACCCTTTCGCGGATATCCACGAATTCGCGGACATTTGTGGATTGCCTGCACTGGGGAAAATATGGGAAAATGAGTTTGTCACAGAAAATGGTTTGTGTGTTTTTCTGTGGCCAGGGCAGAGGACGATACAGCAAACGTATGTTTGGAAGAGTGCGGGGGGCTGAAGCCCCTGGACGGGGCCCTAACGGAAGAAGGAAGTTATTTTTCAAGACCAGGGACTTTACTTCCATCTCCGTTGCCAGGCGACACCAGAGTACCTTCCTGGAATGTGAGGCTGGTGGTTCACCTGCCCCCACTATCCACTGGTTGAAAGACGGAGACAGAATGACACAGGTAGGTACACTGATGCTGGATGGTTTGATTCCATTTTTCCTGCCTTCCTTCCTTTGTTTGCCTCTCACTTTCCCTTTTGACACCATACTTCCTTTCTTTGTTTGCCTCTCACTTTCCCCTTTGACACTATACTTCCTTCCTCTGTTTGCCTCTCACTTTCCCTTTTGACACTATACTTTCTTCCTTTCTTTGCCTCTCACTTTCCCTTTTGACACTATACTTCCTTCATTTGTTTGCCTCTCACTTTCCCTTTTGACACTATACTTCCTTCCTTTCTTTGCCTCTCACTTTCCCTTTTGACACTATACTTCCTTTCTTTGCCTCTCACTTTCCCTTTTGACACTATACTTCCTTTGTTTGCCTCTCACTTTCCCTTTTGACACTATACTTCCTTTGTTTGCCTCTCACTTTCCCTTTTGACACTATACTTCCTTTCTTTGCCTCTCACTTTCCCTTTTGACACTATACTTCCTTTCTTTGCCTCTCACTTTACCTTTTGACACTATACTTCCTTCCTCTGTTTGCCTCTCACTTTCCCTTTTGACACTATACTTCCTTTCTTTGCCTCTCACTTTCCTTTTTGACACTATACTTCCTTCCTCTGTTTGCTTCTCACTTTCCATTTTGACACTATACTTCCTTTCTTTGCCTCTCACTTTCCCTTTTGACACTATACTTCCTTCCTCTGTTTGCCTCTCACTTTCCCTTTTGACACTATACTTCCTTTCTTTGCCTCTCACTTTCCTTTTTGACACTATACTTCCTTTGTTTGCCTCTCACTTTCCCTTTTGACACTATACTTCCTTTGTTTGCCTCTCACTTTCCCTTTTGACACTATACTTCCTTTCTTTGCCTCTCACTTTCCCTTTTGACACCATACTTCCTTCCTTTCTTTGCCTCTCACTTTCCCTTTTGACACTATACTTCCTTCCTTTCTTTGCCTCTCACTTTCCCTTTTGACACTATACTTCCTTTCTTTGTTTGCCTCTCACTTTCCCTTTGGACACTATACTTCCTTCCTTTGTTTGCCTCTCACTTTCCCTTTGGACACTATACTTCCTTCCTTTGTTTGCCTCTCACTTTCCCTTTGGACACTATACTTCCTTCCTTTCTTTGCCTCTCACTTTCCCTTTGGACACTATACTTCCTTCCTTTCTTTGCCTCTCACTTTCCCTTTGGACACTATACTTCCTTCCTTTCTTTGCCTCTCACTTTCCCTTTGGACACTATACTTCCTTTCTTTGCCTCTCATGTTTCCCTTTTAGGACATTTCTTTCTGCTATCTGCTTGCCTTCCTTCTGTCCACGTTTTGTTTCTTCTTTCTGTCTCTATTTGACTTTTTTCTTTTGACGCTACAAATATTTCATTCATTTCTTCTTTTTTTTTTTTATTCTTCCTTAAAAAAAGGAAAGCTATACAGACTGAATAGGTATGCGTGTGTGTACAAGCACTGTGCATGCGTGTGAGTGTGTGTGTGTGTGTTGTGTGTGTGTGTGTGTGTGTGTGTGTGTGTGGTGCGTGCGTGCGTGCGTGCGTGCGTGCTGTGTGTGTGTGTGTGTGTGTGTGTGTGTGTGTGTGTGTGTGTGTGTGTGTGTGTGTGGTGTGTATGTGTGTGTGTATCGTTCGTTCTTTAATTTAACGTCTTTTCACTATAAGTGATATTAAACGGGTGTGTGTGTATGTGTGTGTGTGTGTGTATGTGTATGTGTGTGTGTGTGTGTCTGTGTGTCTGTGTGTGTATGCATACGTGCGTGTGTCTGTCTATGACAAAAATGTGTGGACACGACTTTTTCTCAGCTGTTTATGGATGGATATTTACCAAATCTGGGTCAGATATGTCCACAAGTAACATACACGAATGAAGAGATCTTGTCACCTTCAGGGTCCACTGATATGCGCGGCCACGAATTTTCAGCCTGTTCGTGATGCCTTCTTCAACTGGAGTGAGTAACCCTATGTTGCACCTGTAGTCACTCCACCTAAACCAAAAGACTTCATGAGGAGACTGGGAATGTGTGGCAGCGCCATAGGGTGGATCTTTTCTGTCTGTCCTATCTTCTGCACCGCATTTGTGTAGCTATCCCCACGCCACTCATTCTGGCTCTCCAACACACCTCCAAACCCACCGAAACTGGAGTCACTATGACAGGAGGGCATGAAAGGTCACGGGAATATGAGACAATGCTATGATGATAGGAATGGGAATGACTATGATGATGTTACCGAGTTCCATTTCAGACAGAGATTCGATGACAGGGCTGAATTTTTTTTACGCTTGATTTAAACAATTTTATTCAAGAAAAGAAGAGTCATAAATACAGCAATGCATGGGCAGGGCATCGAGCAATGGCATATGTTAGCCCTCCCCAAAAACAATTGACACACTATTGGCTCAACTGCGGGCAATTTGTGAAATTCAAACCAACAACAACAACAACCCCTCCCCTCCCCCCCAAAAAAAAACAACCGATGCTATGATTGTTATTGCTACTATTATTGTTTTTAAAGCCCAGCCGACTGCGTAGAGCCATATCAAGGCTATGACGGCTTCAAAACATACAAAACTTCAACATGAAAAAAAAAAAGAAAAAGAAAGAAAATTAAGTACACATATCAACGCATTCACGCACATAATCTAATGTCATGCCCCTGGCGTTGACCACTACGTCCAACTTATCGCACAGGGGATTTAAAAAACGCACCTGAATACAAATTTAAGCAAACACAAGGACACTAAAACATATATAAAAACGGGCCTAAATTACCTAAAATTGCTTCCGCATATATCACCTCCTCAGAGCTGAAAATGCACTTAACACATGTACCCAATTATCAATCCTAAGAGAAAGTACGTAAGACTTTATCCAACACATACAGGTGAATGGACCAACAAGGCAGAAAATGACAGAGAGAAATGACAGAAAGCAAAGGAGGAAGAAAGAAACAAAGAGAGTGACAGAAAAGAAGAAATTTCTTGCACAGAATTTCCAGAAGGTGGGGATACTATTTATACTGAAAGAGCCCCCGGCATGCCCACAGAGGGGGGTGGGGTGATGATGATGAGAATGGGAATGACTATGATGATGATGCTAGGAAATCCATTTCAGACTGAGATTCAATGACAGGGCTGAACTTTACGCCAGACGATGCTATGATGATGAGAGTTGGGAATGACTATGATGATGCTAGGAAGTTCCATTTCAGACTTGAGACTCCATGACAGGGCTGAATCTTGCGCTTACTTTCGTGTCACCACTCAGTCCCGAGAGATAAAGACACCTGTGGCGTTTAAACCATCTAACTGTTCATTGCTGACGAACAGGGCGGGCATGAACAACTGCAGGACGAAAATGCAGTGTACGAGGAGGTGGATAACGATGCGGAGCAGGAGGTTCTGGGCCTGTCCTCCACCAAGTCCAGACTCTACCTGCCCTGCCCCACCCTTCAGGACGAGGGAGAGTACACGTGCGTGGCGCAGACTCCCTACATGAGGAAAACCCAGTCCACCATTCTTAAAGTGGGTAAGTGTCCACACAAGCCGTCACGCTTACCAGTTTGTTCAAGAACAACAAAACCCAGTCCACCATTCTTAACCCTTTCACTCCCTCACACTGTCCACCAACTGCACAACTTTAACCTTTTGACTCCCTCGCCCTATTCATCAGCTTCCTGCAGAAAGCCGGTGGATAGGGTGAGGGGGTCAACAGGTAAACTTTTTGTTTTGTTAACATGGTTTACTATGCAGGATGTTGATGGACAGGGTGCGGGAGTCAAAGGGTTAAAGTGGGTAAGTGTCCACACAAGCCGTCACGGTTACCAGTTTGTTCAAGAACAAGAAAAGCCAGTCAACACTTCTTACTGTGGGTAAGTGTCCACACAAGCCATCACGGTTACCAGTTTGTTCAAGAACAAGAAAAGCCAGTCAACACTTCTTACTGTGGGTAAGTGTCCTCACAAGCCGTCACAGTTACCAGTTTGTTCAAGAACAAGAAAAGCCAGTCAACACTTCTTACTGTGGATAAGTCTCCACACAAGCCATCACGGTTGCCAATTTGCTCAAGAACGGGTAGAATCAGAAACAGACTTCATGATATCACAATGCTTTTCACAGGGACTCATCATCATCATCATGTGCCCTGCCGCACGGCGTTGGCGATCATGGCCCTCCATATGCATCTATCCCTTGTCGCTGCAAGTACATCTTCCACCCTCTCTGTCCTCAGCCACCCTGCAAGTCCGTCTAGTATTTTCTCCCTGGGTCTACCTGGTGCTCACAGGGACTGTTGGTGTAAATACAAACCAGAATCACTTACGAACGTGTGTTTTGTCGTAAACATAGTGATGTTAGTTCTTTGCTGTCTTTTTCTTTATTATTTATTTGTTCATTGTTTATCTATTCATTCATTCGCTTATTACTGTAATTTATGGGCATGTTCATATATTCTATTTGTTTGTTTTTCATTTTTTGTACTCGAAAGAAAACGCATATGCGTATGTTAAAACACACACACACTAAACATTAATTTAAGAACACACGCACATATACATACATAATACATACATACATAATACACAATACACACATACATACATACATACATACGCACGCACACAAAACGCGCATGCCCACGCGCGCACACACACACACAAACGCACGCGCGCGCGCACACACACACACAAACGAGCGGCACACTCACACAGACACGCACACACAGACACACAAACACACTACATCTCAATCAGACAGTCTTGGAAGAAGTAAGTGATGGTGGCTGTGTACAGTGGAGTTCATTGCTACTGCCTGTGTCCTTTCGCACAGAAGGACCAGCGTTGTCGGGTCACCACAGCTGTCTGTCCAAGCGGTCAGTACGGGGCGAGGCGGCCAGAGTCTACATGTGGACAGTGTCCCGCCTGGAGTACGAGCACAACACCGTCCAGCTTTTCTGCCGCGCATATGGGGTTCCCCAACCCACTATCACATGGTACGACAGCCTCAACAACACTGTTACCGAGGACGACGATCAGATCAGTGTGAGTAATAATGTTAATATAAGTCAGTGTTGTCCAAATCCATCAGTGAAATGTTGAAAAAAACTTTGCGGCCTTTGTCAATGTGTTTTGCATAGGGGTGACCGTAACTATTGACAGGAATCAGAAAAAAGCACGAAAAAAGAATAAGAACGCGTTTTTTGCCTAAACTTAAATAAAAAAAAATTGTAAAAAAAAAAAAAGAATAAGAACGCGTATTTAACAAGACAGGCACAAATTTTCGGCTGACTGGCCTTTGTCAAGCATAAGATCACAAACAAACAAACACCAGATAAAAAAATTCGGAGAAAAAGATTGAAACTTCCCTGCTGCTCCGTCCAGTGTGAGAAAAAAATCATAATGACCGGAATGTGCAGGATTATATACCTAAATAAATTAAAAACATTCCTACAACATCACACATTTATCTCCCCAATCTAGTCAAAATTTATAACTGGCTGCCAGTATCGACAAAGATGTGGACTCTGCATATGATGTTTTGAGTTCCATCCCAGCAGGCAACAGAAAAACCAATCTGCGCGTTGCTCAGCTTAATGGTAATCATTCTGATAGTGCTATTTTGAGTTAACGTTTAACAGAGACTGGGGTGGGCGGGGTGGGGGTGGGGGTGGAACGGGTAAAATAGATATGCACCCATCTTAGGAAGGGAGAAATTCAGAACGCTCACGTTCAAATCCCGACCGGTCCTGGAAATACTGGTCAAACTTCTTTTCTTCCTACCCACCCCTCTCTATGGGACTTTCAGCGATGGTATGATTCCAATTCAAGTACATGTACCTGGACAGGAGACAGGCGCTACCAGGTTTGCATTAAGTCTCCAGACAGGATTAAGATGAAACTTGGGTAGAAGGAGCTCGTTAGCACTATTAAGGCAGTCCATCTAGAAGACAGACAACTCTGATTTCAAACTCATGATATGCCCTGACCTTGGACAAATGCTTTCCTGCCTCGGAGGAAGGTTCTTGGGCTTCTTGCTATTTTTGTTTAAAGCCCAGCCGACTGCGTAGAGCCATATCAGGGGTATAACCGTTTCAAAACGTATACAATACTTCAACATGAAAAAAAAAGGAAATACAACGTAACAATGCATTCGTGCACATGATCTAAGGACATGCCCCTGGCGTTGACCACTCCGTCTAATTCATCACATGGGAGATTAAAAAAAACATACCTGAATACAACTTTAAACAAAACTAATCACACAAAAATATAAAAATGGGCATATATTACCTAAAATTGCTTCCGCGTATCTCATCTCCCTAAAGCCAAAAAATGCACTTATTACACGTACCCAAATATCAATCGTAAGAGACAGTATGTAAGACTTTATCGAACACATACAGGTGAATGGACCAGCAAGGCAGAAAAATGATAGATGATAGGAAGAAATGACAGAAAGCAAAGGAGGAAGAAAGAAACAAAGAGAGTGACAGAAGAGAGGACATTTCTAACACAGAATTTCCAGAAGGTGGGGATACTACTTATACCGAAAGAGCTTCCGGCATCCCCATGGCGGAGAGGTTCTTGAGCAAGAAAATGGATACGAACGAACAACAAAGCCACACCTGCTGAGGCCATTGGGTGTTTGGCAACTTCTGCATCCGTGTAGTTACGTGCATCAATATGCGACAGAGAGGTGGCAGTGGGCTGTAAGTCCCCTCCACACTTTAGAAATTCCTTGCACTGGTCAGCTACACAAGCAAGCAGGCGACGAGCTGACTGCTGGTCTCATCACTAACTAGATGAACATATCGCTAGCTCGGAAGACCAAGGCAGTCAGGGACGAATCTCTGCAGAAGTTGAATGTCGGCCGTTTGCAAAACAGCAAAGACGCCCTTCAGCAGAAGATCTAGGACAAAATTATCCGACTAGGAGCTTGAAGGAGAGAATGAAAAGGCAGAATGGAAATCCTTGAAAGAAGCCATCTACAGCACTGCGGCTGATATCCTGTTTTGTTGTTGTTGTTGTAAAACGTAAGCATAGTGAATTGATGGTGTTCCTGCAGATATCTACAGGAATGTGGACATGATACCCCTGGAGGAGCTGTGACAACCCTGTAACAGTCTGTGTGGCAGAAACAACAGTTTCCTCCAGTTGTTAATGACGCTATCGTAATCCCCATTTGCTATATGAAGGGCGACAAGCCGTTATGCTGTAATCATCGTGGGTTATCTCTTTGTGTACTTGCCTAAAGTCTTTGCTGGAACTATCCTTAACTGAGTCATCACCTATGTAACCGAACCCATCATACCCGTGTCTCAGTGTGACTTTAGTAGAAGAAATTACGAAAGTTTGGTTGATTTGAAAGTTTATCTCGCCGATTGCTTCCTTCCACAATCGCATACTGGTCAGGATGCAAGATAACGAGGAGTCATCAAAGCCCTTTCTCGTGCAGACTGGAGTGAAGCAGGGATGATTTCTAGCGCCAGAATTCTTCTCCATCCTGTTTGGGGTACTGCTGATCGATGCATTTACAGAGTTTCAAGGGACGTGTACATCCAGTTCCGCTCTAATAAGTTCTTTAACGAACGGAGACTCCAAGAGAAGACCAAAGTGCTAAAGCCGTTCTACCAGAATTTCTCTTCGCAAGTCATTGCACGCTGGCAGCAACACTCCCTTGAGGGCATCCAGCACATCACTGACCAATGCTGCGGCCTGCAAATGCCTCGACCTAAAGTTAACAAGACAGCAAAGGAGAGGCCACGTTTCAGGCAACATTACCTCAGGCTTCTGGCGCTTTACTACCTCCGACAGTCATTACCAAGCCAAGAGATCAAGACTATAGACAAATCCTACTACTTAGGCAGTATAGTGAGCAGCAATGGATCTCCTGATGTTTAGATAACGGTGCCTATTTCCAAGGATAGCTCTGCCTTTAGAAGGCTGACCATGAGGTTGTGATATGACTATAGCATCGAACCCGCCACGATTATAAGTGTGCATAGATTAGTAGTCCTGAACATCGTGTTGTACTGCTGGGAGACCTGGACTACCTACCGACGGTACATTCAACGACTGGAATGGTTCGGTTCCACGAAAGATGTCAGCGCAAGATCTACAAAGATCTACAACATTACGTGTCATCATTGACTCTCCAACTTTCAAGTTCTAAAGAAGTGCCGCTTGCCAAATACAGAATCTAGATTCATCAAATATCACTTGAATTGTATAAATACGTTGTCCGTATGGAAGAAAACCACATCCCAAAGACGGGGGAGAGCTGAAGCAAGGACGTCGTGGTCAGGGAAGACCACTAAATCAACTCACGGACACTCTAAAAGCCAGCTTTATCAACTGCGGCATCAACACCACCAACTGCAAAGACATTGCCTGCAACAGAGTGAGCAGGCAACAGTAAAGCACACAGGGCACAACAGACATTTGAACAGCACAGAACAGCTGCTATTTGACAAATGTGTGACGGACAAAACTAGATGCCAAGGCCGCAGAGCTTTCCATTCAGCCCCTGCAGAGGAACATGTGTCTCCAGGATTGATCTTCTATCTCACATAAAGACCGATGTCTGGCGATAAGGACCAGTATGCCCACCCATCCAATGGATCGACAGGAGAGTCCATCATCAGTGTTTCATAGATACCCGTCTTACCCCCTTCCCCCATTTCAAAACTTTGACAGAGAATACGGTTTTGCGCCTTCGTAAGAATGCCTGCCAGATAATTACTGGCAGTTTTGGGTGGAGTGCATCTAACATTGTTCGAGTAGGATGAGTCCCTCTTGAAGAAACTCCTAATTCCGAACTTCAAACTTCTAAGAGACCTATGACCCAAATTCGATTTTGTGAAATCCATTCACTAACAGCTGTGAAGTCTAGCCGATTTTTTTCTTCTTACTTTGTCTTCTTCTTCGCCTCCCCCACCCCTGTTCTCTCTCTCTCTCTCTTTCTTACCATTTGTAATCGATATGAAATAACCTCCCCTTTTATGAAATACTGACAAAGACCAAAAGAATTGTCATCGGAGCAAATCACCGCTTTGTCTTATCCTAGAATTTAAAAGAGTAAGTAAACAACAAGAGCAAGCAAAAAGAAACAACTAAGCAAACACAGAAACGAGCTTGTTGATTGGCAAAAAGTAAAGACAGAAAAGGATGGTAAGGAAAAAAAGCGCAAACCAACCAGCCACTTTCGGCACTATTCACTTTTTCTGTGTCTGAACCCATATGTAGAAAAAAAACACACACACACACACACACACACACACACACACACACACACACACACACACACACACACACACACACACACACCACCACCACCACCACCACCACCACCACCACCAACAACAACAACAACAACAACAACAACAAAAACAACGACAGCAACAACAAAAATTTAAAAAGCAACGTATTCATTGTCTTCTAGCTTGGTCCAATTTTAAAAATGAATATCTTTTTATCTTGCCCTCGTTATTACAAAGAATAGGGGGAAAGAAAAAGAAACTGACAGAAAGAAAGTATAGTCAAGTGTGTAAACGTCGGATTTCCAGTCGGAAGATCCTAGGTTCGATTCGTCTAAACATCTTGTCTTGTCTTGTCTTGTCCTATCTGGTTGTATTAACCCTTTGACTCCTGCAGCCTGCCCAACAGCATCCTTCTTTGTCAACCATGCTGGAAGAGCAAAAACTTAACCCTTTGACTCCCTCACCCTATCCACCAGCTTCCTGCAGGAAGCTGGTGGATAGGGTGAGGGAGTCAAAGGGTTAAGTTTTTGCAGTTTGTAGATAGAGTGCAGGTGGCAAAGGGTTAAATAGGCGTTCTGGTTCTATTTTCGTCTTTTTTCTGGTTCCCGTCTAAACATCTGTCTGGTGGGTAAATGGCGGAGGTTTTCCGGATTTCCTAGGTCAACATGTAGGCAGACCTGACAGTGCCTAAGCTCCCTTTGTCTGTGTAAGTATGCAGAATATCAAATGTGCATGTTAAAGATGATGTAAGTCATGTCAGTGGCTGGATTATGGAGACCTGAAAACATCCGGCATACACGCCCACCAAAGATGCAGGCTGTACAACAACACAGCGGAATGTGGTCAGATCACCTAAACAGACTGACTTCTACGTGCTCTACTAAAATGACGGATCGTGTGAACTGCTGAATGAGTAGAAAATGATTTTGGAGAATAGTGCTGTACAAGAACAGTTCATAGTAATGACAGTAATATCTTTCTTTTTCTTCCACAGTTTGCTAATAACGGGGACCTAGTGATCCGAGATATCTCCTGGTTCAGCAACATGGGGGTGTACCGATGTGAAGCACAGAACCCCTTGGGTTTACACAGTGTCGAGGCCTTCCTCTACCCCGTGAGTCCTTTGGCATTCCTACCATCACATTACACCTCATCACTTTCCATGATCATGTTTGTCTTGATAATATTCTTATCAGGTGCTTTCCTATCATCCTTCTTCCCATAATCATGCTAGCCTTAGTCAATGCTCCCTGTAATATGTTTGCAGTGGTCTGTTCAACAAGACAATTTGCAGTACAGACAAAATCAGTGAGAAAAATAATGAGACGTTTTCGTTTTGTATAAATGAACAGGGCAGACTGTCACATCAATATGTGTTTTGCGTCATGTTGCTCACAATGTGAAATGTATTGTACTCTTATGATTCAATGTTAATCCTTCTGTACAAGTCTCAAAATGTTGCCATTTATTCTTGACATACTGCGTTACACCTGTCATTTTGCTTGTCTCCAGGTATGAAGACTTGTAATGATCGATATACAAACAGCTGGTAATGGTACACGAAAGTCTAGCAACAGTACAAAGAAAACAAGAATTGGGATTTGAGCACTGTTCCTACAGAACTTATGTCATGAAATTGTCTTGTTTGTGTACGTATATAAGACAGGCAATGGGTTTTTGGCAGCAATCCTCATTATGGCCTCGTCTGACAGCGAACAAGAGAAAACACTCCCGGAAATATTGTGGGATCTAGTCTCGTAGGCTGCAGCCACTCTCTCATGCAATGGGAAACAGTACTCTTCAGTGTGAAGAGCTGAGAAGAAAGTTCATATCTATAGCCATACAAGTCATAGTCTTAGAAACGATAGTACACAAGTTGCAAAGCAAGGATACAACAACAGGAAAGACCACAAAATGATACAAGGATTCTCTGCAGGCTCATCTCACCAGCTGTGGCACACACACCACCAACTGGAAAAACACTGCCCGCAACAGAGTACAATGGCGACAACAGTGCAATTTAGTCAGTTCAGTCTTCAGCATCACTCCTTGAAATGTTGGCTGCCCGCACTGCTCTCCGTGTCTCTGTCTTCCACATTTGTCTTTCCTCAACCAGGCTGAAAAGTACAGTACAATGAAGTCTGCACTGTGCAGACCGCCTGCTATTTAAGAGAACAGGGATCAGCAGAAGCAATACCCAAGGCCACAGATTCCATCCTATGCAGTGCCCGCGTGACAACATGCGCCGTCAGGATTGGTCTTGTATCCCACATGAAGACACACACCAGGAGATTATTGTTGTTTAAAGCCTAGTCGACTGCGTAGAGCCATATCAGGGCTATAACCGCTTCAAAACATACAAACCTTCAACAGGGAAAAAAAGGAAAGGAAAATTAAGTACACATATCAATGCATTTGCGTACATAATTTAAAGACATGTTCCCGGCGTTGACCAGTCCGTCCAATTTGTCGCACAGGGGATTAAACAAAACAAAAAAACCACCTGAATACAAATTTAAGCATACTTACAGACACCACAACACATATAAAAACAGGCCTTAATTACCTAAAATTGCTTCCGCATATCTCACCTCCCTAGAGCCAAATATACACTTCACACATGTACCCGATTATCAATCTTAAGAAAAAGTACGTAAGACTTTATCGAACACATACGGTTGAATGGACCAACAAGGCAGAAAACGATAGGAAGAAATGATAGAAAGCAAAGGAACAAGGAAGAAACAAAGAGAGTGACAGAAAAGAGGAAATTTGAGGCACAGAATTTCCAGAAGGTGGGGATACTATTTACACTGAAAGAGCCCCTGGCATCCCCACGGGGGGAATACCAAGAGATAAAAGACCACTATACGTACACATCCGTCGGATGGACGGTAGAGTCCATCACTAGTCATAGACTAAAGTAACAATATATCTGGACTAAATCCTAATACTAATGTGAGTAGTAACCAAAAACGTTTTGATGCTGTGTGTTACAGACGCCTCGTGACGACATGTTCAATTTACCGGTGTAAACAACAACATATCGACTAACGGACAGACAATAAATCGTCAACAAGCAACAAGCTACTCGCCTTCACCTTGCCTAGCTGCCTGTCTACAGTACTACAGTCTGTGACAGCAACCCTGTCATCTTGGTCTGTCGTCTGTCTGCCTGGCACCTGACCTTGCTGGTTCCGCTTCCTTTCTCCGGCTGACCTGACTTTCCACATCCCTTCGGCGCGAGAACTTCAACACGACATAGAGTCTACCTCTTGCTGTGGCGTTCTGTGATTTATACAACATTTACCGAACAAAACCGTAAATTTCTACCATGTCATTTTAAACTCCGCAGAACGAGATATCGTGGAGGCTGCAAATGCAACCGGTGACAGTGATTGGTTAATTTCGCTTTACAAATGACATGAGAACAAGCAGGCGCATGTGGCGCTACTCCCAGTTAGCTGCCCTTGAAAACTTGACCGCCAGCGGTTTTGAAACGCCCGGTAATGAATAAATCCGTTTCCTAAGTTCCTAAACTGAACCTGGAACTGACGGTATTGTACAGCGACCCAACAGAACGTCGCAACTAAGAAACGCGCCGATTCAGCTTAATACACACTGTTCCGGCAGCCATGGGTCAGCTGTGCAGTACTGCCCTGAAAGGAAGCTGGAACCATTTCAGTAGGTCTACTACACCTGCTTCACTGTGCTCCGGTGTGTTGATTCTTGATTGTTGTGTGCTGTGTATGTGTGACTCTAATGCTTTGTACTCCTGTCTTCTGAGTTGTGTATGACTATACTTTTCATCTTATACGTTGAATGAGTTTAGCTTATACATGGCTGAATAGAAAAAGTGTACACTTATCGACACTCTTTTGTCTGATTGACAATTTCAATTTTACAGATGATATTTATACGAATGCACATAGGATTTATTCACAGGCTTAGGGCTGATGTCATGATCATGTTAGATCTTTTTCCATCACTCGCAGTTTGCGGCGTTAATGCATTCAGTAGTTATTCCCAGCGCTGGGACTTTGTATTGAGAAAACTGAAACTGAAGTACGTGTAAATTTGTTGACAGTTTATCTCCGCATCGGAAATGTGTTTCTATGCATAGTCACAGACACTAAATTGAACGGAGAGAAGGAGGGTGAGAGACTCTTCACTTGTTAACCAGGCCATTATTTCCTTGTGAAAGAAATTCACAAAATTATGTCGATATCGACAAAAGCAAGACAATAACATCGTTTCTTTTCCTGTGTTGTGACTTATGAAATTTAACACCAATAACTTTTGTCCATTCACGTATTTCCAGTTTCGTATCTAAACTAACACATTCATATCAATTAATCCCTTTTGCTGCAGTGTGGATCTAACATTTAACACCAACAAAACATCTGATGATTCTTCCAACTATGCTTTTCATAGGTGCTTATATCTAACACTAACAAACAGCTATTTGACTGCATTAAAGTTGAAATAGTAGCCCACATGTCTGTGCGTTGCATGCTACAAGTCTACTCTTTTCTATCAGCTGTCTTGCTTTTCTCTCTTCTTATCTAGTAGTAACCTAATCTCCCTTGTTTTTCTATCCATCTATTCATAAGTTTTGCAGAAAGCCACCATAGACAGCTACTTTACTTTTGACATCGAAGTCATCAGATTGTTAAAACTGTGTTGGGCTTATGCAAAACTGACGCCTTTACCAACCTGCTCCCGCGATCAAGAGAACCAGGCTGCTGAACACATTTAGAAGGATATTGCAGCGATGTCATTTCTATTGACTGCAAAAAAACTTAACCATTTGTCTCCCTCGCTTCGACAGAGTGAGGGAGTCAAAGAGTTAAGTTTTTGCTTTGCCAGCATGGTTGACAAAGCAGGATGCTTTTGGATAGGGAGCGGGAGTCGAAGGGTTAAGTGGAACGACAGAAGGTGTGGCCGACTACAACTCTGCTGACCACCAAGCTCCGTGGCAGCCGACAGGTACTCGGGGGAAAAAAAGGGGCCACGCACATAACCAGAATTGGTCTGACCATGTGGATGCCAACGAAAGGAGGGCAGACCCGATTTTTTTCTTTTCTCTTTTTTTTTCAGTATTATTTTTCCAGTTTCGGTCTTCTTAATAAACGTTGTTTTTTTTTAACATATTCTTATTCTTATCACCGAGTCTGTAGAATTTTTCAAAGGTGACAAATCAAGCACAAAAGCGATAGTTTATTTATTTTTAAAAGTTTAGAGGGTTGGTTATGTATCATTGGTTGCACACTGAGTGTTTGATGTTCATGCGATGTTATCAGAAGGTTGAATTGCGTTAAAAGGTTGATCCGGACTGTTTCAATGTAAAAAGTGGCTTAACAGCTTTGAAATGCTTCAAATGACTTGCTAGGTTATAATAAATGTAAACCGTCTGACATCGGCTCGTGAACATTTTGACGTTAAGGGTCCCTAGGTCTTTCATGACATCCTATTTCTGTATCAATCTTAAAAGAACGATTGTTGAAAAACTTACTTCAACATCAGTACTTGATTCATTTTCACTTCATAAATCGTCTTTTGTCTATACAATCTATAGCAATAACGATTAGAACGTCACTGTGAAAAGAAAGCCAGATGGTCAAGCCATTTCACCGATCTCCCAATATGCGCACTTCTCAAGGTAATTACGACCTTGAAGCAGCATCAAATGATATTGACGTGAAGTGAAAACAATAATGGGTTGTCTTAACAGTAAAAACAGATGTTAAATATGGTTATACGTTCACAGACCTTCCACAAAAAGTGATGATTTTAGGCTATTTATTTTGTACATGTGATACTGACTTGGCACCATAACTTTCAAACTTAGGCATTCGCATTTTCTTTGACCAGTTTTGGTACAAATCTTCCAGACACAGATGAGAAAACCTTCTTAACATAATTTTGTCACACACACACACACACACACACACACACACACACACACACACACACACACACACACACACACACACACACACACATACACACACACACACACACACACACACACACACACACACACACGTTTTGACATACGTCACACTGACTTAAAAAAAGAAGATAATATCAACTTACTGGCAAGTCAAGTTAAATGTCATATAGAAGATTTTTATTCCGATCACTTGAAAGTTTACACTGATGGATCAATAATTGAAAGACAAGCAGGCTCAGCGTTTTTAATACCTGCTCCCAAAATTGAGAAATCCTTCTATATAGGACTTAATAAATCTGTCTTTACCGCTGAACTCTTTGCAGTCTTAATGGCTTTGAATTATATGATAAATTTTCCTAGGACACTTCCCAAGATACTTTTTTGCGTTGATTCAAAATCTGTACTTCAAGCTCTTGAATTATCAAAATTACAAACAAGATCTGAAATGATATTGGAAATTACTCACTTGATTAATAGTTTATCCTTAAGAGGCATTGATATTACTTTCTGCTGGATACCATCTCATAGTTCTTTTCATTATAACGATATGGTTGATAGGGCTGCCAAACGGGGGGCAAAGAGCTCCCCAGATTCAAATAATGTACAACTTTCCCTCTCACTGCATGAGTGTTATACCTTGGTGGACTCCTATGTATGGAAGCATTTTCAAGATACAGAAAAAGTATGAAAACTGTGATATGAACTTTGAAATTAGCAAAACGCTTAAGCAGTTTCCTGCCAGCAGAAGTATACAAACCCTTATGTATAGGTGGAAACTTGATGCATTTAAAGCAAAATACACCAGGAATATAGTATGTCTGTGTAGAAAAAAGATAACACATAGTCATATTCTTTCATGCGTTCGGGTGAAAAGACATATTCCTACACTATCTAAGACAGTTTCTGATATATTTGCCTCACTATCCTTAACATGAATTTTTTGTTAGCCTGTCAAAAAGTCCTATAGCAAATTATCTTTAACACGCCGTTATTTCACATGTTCAATGTTATGGTTAGCCAATTTCATTGTTTCAATCGTTAATTAAGATAGCGTCTTGTGATTTTGTTCCTTCTCGTCTTCGGCACAGTCGTTTTCTGGTTCATTTCTTTTTCCTGAAGATTAACCATTTCCAAGTATACTCTTCACTCCTCATTTGTGTGTGTGTGTGTGTGTGTGTGTGTGTGTGTGTGTGTGTGTGTGTGTGTGTGTGTGTGTGTGTGTGTGTGTGTGTGTGTGTGTGTGTGTGTGTGTCTAAAATCACTTAAGTGAATAGACATTAAATAACAGACCACCACACACACACACACACGCACACACACACACACACACACACATACACACACACACACACGCACGTACGCACGCACACACGCGCATGCATGCACACACATACACATATACGCTCGCGCATACTCATTTTGCTAGCTTGCTTATGACCTAGTGGTTTTAGTATCTATAACGAATTTTTTTAATAAGCAAAGCCAAACTACTCAGAGCCACACCAGGACTGTAACTATCTCAAACAAAACATACACATAGAAACAACATGGATGACTCACGAAAAAAGAAAACCTGGAATATATAGTTAAATTACACGTTTATCATTTCATTCAGGCAAACAGTCTGAGGATACGCCCCTGGCGTTGGCTGTTCGTCGAATTTATCACCAGGGGTTTAAGACAACCTGACTACAAATGCGTAACCATAACTACAGGCACAAATGAGAAAGGAAGAGATGACAAAAAGCGACGGAGCAAGTCAGAAATAAAGACAGTGACAGTATAGAGGAAATTTCTGCCACACAATTTCCAGAAGGGGGAAATACTATTCATACTGGCACAGCCCCCAACATCCTCATGGGGTAGATCAGCGAAAGTGAGAGATCCTGTGTTTGATGCACAGCCAAGATTTTCGGTGCGAAATGGGATTTTCATTGCCTTGTAGTGGATCTGAAATCGTGCTCTATGTCCTTTTCCCCGCTGAGGTGTAAAACTCAAGGCTCTGTATGCAATACGCACTTCGCGCACTTATTGCTTACGGGAAACGTAAGAATTGTCTGCTGATGGATTTCGTAGAAACACACAAGTTAGAATAATGATAATGATAACAACAACAACAACAATGATGATAATAATAATAATAATAATAGTAATGATACTACTACTACTACTACTAGTAATAATAATAATAGTAATTGGGGTGTTTAAGGTGTGTTTTGTACTGTGGCGACATGCTGTCACTGTACACAGCAGCCCATATTTCACACAGAAAATTCTCTTGTAGTGAAGATGCTATACCATACCTTGCCATTCCATGCCATACCATACCATACCATACCACACCATACTATACCATACCATACCATACCATACCATACCATACCATACCATACCATACCATACCATACCATACCATACCATACCATACTATACCATACCATACCATACCATACCATACCATACCATACCATACGAAATCTGAACATACTATGCCATACCACATGTATCAATGAAAGAACAAATGATAAGATAAACATATAAATTATCAGAACTAAAATTCCATATGTACCTTTCGATTTATGATGTTTTAGCAGATAATAGAACTTCAGCTAAACGTGAGTTAAAATCTAAAAAAAAAAAAAAAATTAAAGAGGGCAAAACGAAACAAACGAAAAAATAATACACACACACACACACACACACACACACACACACACACAAAAACAAAAAAACACGCAGCCACTTATAAACACACACACGCACGCACGCACACACCCCCCCTAGTATTCCTACACTAACGGCTTGACAAAAAAAAAAAACAAGAAAAAACAACAACACTCAACTGAACAGGATAAATGACAAGAGAAAAAGAAGAGAGAAAGTCTTATCTTATGAAGAAACATTAGTCATTTTTAGCTGACACGACGGTAAAAAAATTAAGCCATCCCTTTGACTCCCGCACACTATCTACCAACTGCAAAAACTTAACCCTTTGATTCCCTAACCCTATCCACCAGCTTCCTGCAGGAAGCTGGTGGATAGGGTTAGGGGTCAAAGGGTTAAGTTTTTGTTTCGCTGGCATTGTTGACAATGCAGGATGCTGGTGGACAGGGTGCGGGAGTCAAAGAGTTAAAACGGCCCGTCAAAAACACTGTCGTGGGGCTCTGCCGTTAAAACTGGCAAATAATGTTTTCCCTGATCTCTTTCCCTGTAACCACGTTTGCCATGCTTGCTATAATGTTAATACAGTTTCTGATCATCACATTTTTTATAATCATTTAACACGATCCAAAACAAGAGTGACTGCCTGCGCCCAAGCAAACACAAACCAGAAGAACAAGAAAATCAATGTAAGCGCATCTCCAACAAGACAACACAAAACAAAACAAAACAAGCGCAAATTTTCGGCCAACTAGCCTTTGTCAAGCGCGAACGCACGGTCACAGACAAATCACAGACACCAAACAATGGATAATAAAAACGGGACTAAAAACTTCCCTGCCGCCTCGTCCAGTGGGTAAGAGATGGAATGCCATCTCTTGTTTGGTGTCTGTGATTTGTCTGTGACCGTGCGTTCGCGCTTGACAAAGGCTAGTTGGCCGAAAATTTGCGCTTGTTTTGTTTTGTTTTGTGTTGTCTTGTTGGAGATGCGCTTACATTGATTTTCTTGTTCTTATCATTTAACACGTTATCACTTTTCCTAGAGTCATGGTTTTGCAAAGCTTTTAACACGATTCCCGTAATCCTGTTTTGAT
>CM060309.1:30303924-30321424 GCA_030674185.1 Monoplex corrugatus
TATTTTTTAGGTCTTAATGTTAAGGAATGGGGTTTTGTTTTCTTTGTTTTATCTTGGATAGAATTACTGAATTGTTCTCTGAGGGTTGTGTCACTTCACGAGACTGTGAAACAGCCTCCTCCATCTATCCCATTTTTTTTGCTAGTGTCATGTGGATGTAGGAATCAAGTTAAATGTAATGTAAACACATGCATCATTGCTATCTGTTTTGTGCCCTGTTTAAGAAGATAATCTTAAAATGCTACTTGCTTGAAGCCTGCGCTGCTGACTTTGTTCATAAGCCGTGAAAAATCCATTTATTGTCCTTGAAATTGGGAAATAGTCATTCAGGACAAGCCTGTTTCAAGACCACAGAAAGTTTCTTCTCGACATAGTTAAATCCGAAAGAAAAATGTCTACCATTACTCGCTCCATGTCTAGGAAAGAGACCTTGATAAGTTCACGTTGTGCCACATTAACGTTTTTGTGTGTGCAGTTCCATCTTCTGCAATGCTCCTGTGTCATTCTTCCCACCCCGCTCATTTCAGTTCTCCACCACACCTGACCTGACCAAACCCACCGAAACTAAGGTCACCATGACACCAGGGTATGAAGAGGCACAGAATGTAGGAAAAAAATCAAAACGCTATGATGAGGAGAATGGGGATGACAGTGAACATGCTACCGAGTTCCATTTCGGATTAAGACTGCGTGACAGAACTGTACTCTTCGCTTCTTTTCATAATACCCTCGTATATCTTGACATCAACAAAGCCCGAGAGATTCAGACACTTGCGGTGTTATTTTGGAAATTTTAACAATACCCTAAACGACACATCCGTACAGTCACTCAGTCTCTGTTGTGTAGTTCCAGCCCTCCTACCGAGCCCACAGAAAGCTCAATTCTGTGTAGGAGCTGGTCGAGGCCACCAAAAAAAGAAAAGAAACCACACACACACACACACACACACACACACACACACACACACACACACACACACGCACGCACGCACGCACGCACGCACACACACACACACACACACACACACACACACACACACACACACACACACACACACACACAAACAAAAAAACACGATGGACAGACGAAGGTTCGAACCCACAACCTCCTAGTCAGTAGTTCGTTGCACTAACCACTTCATCAGGTTGAATGGTCTGACAGTATCACTGTTATAGTAAACATTTGCCTATGCGCAAAGACCACGGGCGGTTGAGGTCAGTATGGCGATGGTGTGTTAGTCATTTTCATTTAAGTCAAAAATAAACCATTCTATGTCGACTTTCCTATGAACAATCATTTCTCCCCAGCTTGCATTAAAGTACAATTTCTCCGTTGTTTTTTTTTCAAAGAAACCTTTTGGAGTTTTACATGACTTGTGGACAACCAGTACTACTTTCTTTCAAGTGAGAAAGTGCGAGAGGGTGACCTGTGAGCTACGAAAATAAACGCTATTGAAGCTTCGTATGTTTGTGTCTGGTTTTCGTATGTGCGTCTGATCCTTCTTCTGTCCCGTTTGTATTTCTCTTTCTTTCTGTTTTCCCTCACGTCGATTTTCTCTTATTCTGTTGAATAGCTCACTTCCATGTATTTGGAATTTTTGTTTCAAACATTTGGTAAAAATTCCATTCAAAACAACTGGGAGGAGGGAGGAGGGAGGAGGAAGAACTCTCCTGATGTAGTTGACATCTCGGTTCCTGTGACCCAAAATAAGCCAATTTCATTCCTCATGACCAAGACTAACTGCCAAAGACTTGCTGCCCCTCCGAAAAGCAGATTTGCCAGAACTTTGGGCGCCAGGCCAGGCTGACATCATGGTCTTCCACAACTGTTCTCTATCTCTTTCCCAGGGATGGACAGGATGACAAGGTGAAGTAGACCCTCACCATCGCCATGATTGTTTAAAAACCCTCAGGAAGCGTGAACCACATATACCCTGACGAGTCAGTAACCATGGCTGATGGAGGTGCAGACATCCTGGCCATATTTCCCGATAGAGACACCACGGCATGCAGTACTGCAAGTGCGAAACACTGCACGAATTACAGAGCTGAAGTAGAAGCCCTCTTGTAGGCTGCCTCCATAGTTCAAGCCTTACACAAAGACCCATAGCATATTGTTTTTCTATCTGATGCCCTCTCTGTCCTTCAGGCTTATCAGAACAAACTGCCATCCCTGACCAAAGCAGTACAGGAAGCTGCCACTGGCAGAAAAGTGATGCTGCAGTGGATTCCGGCCGTTGCGGATTGCCTGGAAACGAACAGGTTGATCATCTGGCATAGGAGTGCACTGTTGGAGAACAACCCAAAGACAGCATTAGCTACACTGAGATGCGGGATGTCGTCACTACTCACAAGGCCAATAATGACGACTATGACCTGTTGACAAGAACGAAGCGAAGTATCTTGGCGAGGTTCCACTCAGGGCACAACAGACTGAAAAGTCACGTGTACTGGACGCTGAATCTGACACAATGCCCTCACCACCTTGTCCTTGCCAGCAGAAAGATCGGACAGCGAAGCATGTGCTCCAGAGATGTCTTCATGAACCAGCAGGACGGGACATGTAGTCGCTGGACACTCTGATGACAACCAGGCCCCACGTAGCTACCACGATCTGGAGAAGACGGTCCTATTTACCACCCGACCAGGACTGATCGTCTAGCTTGCAAACGACAACAGTAACATTCCTCATGACATGCCCTCATTATTTCTCACGCAAACTGCACTTCATAATAAATAATAATAATATATTTTATTTATATAGCGCAAAATCTTGACAAAATCAAATCTAAGCGCTGAGCGTATACATGCATACATACCTACATACATATGAGCGTATACATGCATACATACATGCTTACATACTTACATACATAAATCTAAGCTGAGCGTATACATGCATACATACATACATACATAAATCTAAGCGTATACATACATACATACATACGTACGCACATGCATACATAATAATTACAATATTTATATAGCGTCAGACAAAGCACTACCCATAAACAACTGTAAAAGAATGTTCTCATATCGCATCGACTAAAAGACTTAACATTTTTACGAACTGTACGTTTTCCCTTCTCATACCTACCTACACCCCATCCCACCCCCACCGTTTTTGTTGTTGTTGAAATCATCATCATCATCATCATCATCATCATTCACATCATCATCATTTACACCATCATCACCACCACCACCACCACCACCACCACCACCATCATCATCATCATCATCATCATCATCATCATCATCATCATACATCACTGTTTAAAACCCTGCCGACTGCGTAGAGCCATATCAGATCTTTAACCACTGCAAAATGCAAACAGCACCTCGATGACCCTGAACAAAAAATTTGGAAAAGAAAATTAAGAAAATGAAGTACACATACCAATGCGTTCGTGCACAAAATCAAAGGATATGCCCCTGGCGTTGACCATTCAGTCCAAATTTATCACCAGAAGGTTAGAAAACTGACTACAAATGTAAACAAATCTAATGACACTAAATCATATGTGAAAACTGACCCAAGTTACCTAAAACTGCCACTGCACATCACATTTCCTTACAGCCCAAAATGCAGTTAATACATGTACCCAATTATCAATCCTGACAGAAAGTACGCAAGCTTTACAGAACACGTACAGGTGAACTGACCAGCAAGGCAGAAAATGATAAGAGATGACAGAAAGCAAAGGAACAAGGCAGAAACAATGAAAGTGACAGAAAAAGAGGAAATTTCTAGCACATAACGAGTTTCCGGAAGATCAGGATACTATTTATACTGAAAGAACCCTCTCGGCATCCCACGGGGGATAGGAACATGGACAACTACATGCATCGCCAATAAGTCAGCAATTTCAGTGAAATAGCTTATTCCCCGTACTCTTCAGTAATATGTACCTGGAACAGTACCAGTGCAAGACAAAGGATATCAACCATTCAGAAAGTAGAGTATGGATTTGATGTATTGTGGCTACAAGAAACCAAAAGACGACAAGACAACCAACAGGCTCTGAAGACTTTACAGTAATCCAGAGACATGATGGTACAGGACTAGCTATAGTCATCAAAAAGAATCTTAAAAGTGTCCATATTAAACCTAGAACGACGGTGAGCAGATTCAAGTCAACTGCTGGGCTCACGCCTTCAAACTCCAAATGAAAAACAGAACTTTGTACTGTTCGATGCCTATGTACATCCGGATCCCGTACCTCAAAAACAACGTGGAACTTCGTACAAAAAAAAGAAGATGAAGTAGGAGATACCATTGTGGTATGTGGCGATCTCAATGCAAGGTCTGCAAAGTGGGAGCAGAATTGTTTCAACGCACAGGGACATGCTCTAGAAGAGATGGTGTGTGGTATCCAGCTCAGACAACTTACAATAATGTCAACATCCCATACTGTTGTTAGAAAAGGAGACAGAGACAGTACCACTGATATAGCACTCAGCTCTCCAAAACTAATCCCACTAATGACAGAACACACAAGGCAACGGCCATGTGTCAGTCGTATTAGTATAATAAAACATCTATCACCAAGAAGCTCAACAACCCAACCAAGAACCCCGTTGCAATATGACAGTATAGAATCTGATATCGTTCCTAAACTCAGAACTATGTAATCAAAACGGAAAACAAGAAACAAATATCGACAAAACAACCTCCTTGGTGGAACTATAACAGGAAGGAGAGTTGGGATATCTCCACCATGTATGACTAGAGGGGTTTGTGTGTTGTCATCTATAACAGGTAGATGAATTGGGGATGTTTATAGAGGAGTTGTTTCTCTACTTAGAAGCCACACACACAACAAGGAAGGAGAGTGACGAGAAGAAATGCACTAACCACACTAGACATGATTCTCATAAGCAGTCCACACATAGATCAATAACTACAACGTATTTATTTAAGCAGTCTACTTCAGCATAAACGTGTTTCACCATTCCTACTGTCCTGGGTCCTAATATTCCTAAAGTCCTAAGATGCACTACGAATCATCAGAACTTGCATATCACTAGAATGCCGAACACTTTCTTATATCCTACTCTATTCTTTGCTTTGTGGAAAATCAAACATACTACCTACTTCTATCCCTACCCTAACTAAGGCATAAAATGAGACGTGGGATTACATACCTGTAAGATAGGTTGGAAGGTCTCTGGCTGGGTGGCAATCGAATGGGTGAATTCTGGCTTTTATACAGTGCGTTTCTGTTGTTTCTGTCACAAAACATTCCCATCTGTCTTTCATTGGACATCGAAATTTGAATAACTAACCTGTCTTTCATTGGACATCGAAATTTGAATAACCAAGCAATCTTTGGCACCTGGCGGCCCTGGCTGTTATTCAACCCTCTGGACTTTTCGCTTGGACGTTGGTATTTGCTGAAACCTTTGTGTACTAGATAACCTACCCTCTATAGTTGGATAAGACCAATGTGAGCGTTAGATCCTGCTCGGTGGAAAATGTTGAGTAACCAGTTAATTCATGGATGGCGTGCTCTTCATTACGCAAACCTTGCGTACCCGAGTAACGATACGGTCTGAGGGGGACTAGGTCGGTGGAAAATGTTGAGTAACCAGTTAATTCATGGATGGCGTGCTCTTCATTACGCAAACCTTACGTACCCGAGTAACGATACGGTCTGAGGGGGACTAGGTCGGTGGAAAATGTTGAGTAACCTGTCCAATCATGGATGGCGTGATCTTCATTACGCAAACCTTACTTACCCGTCTAACAATGCGGTCTGAGGGGCACCCTGTGATAGAACCATAAGACAGAGAATGCCTAGAAAGATTAACGGGCTACTGTAAAAGCTTGGCAAAAAACACAGAAGAAATTGTTCAGACCATGATAGTACTACAAAAACAGACGAATATAAAAGAAATATGGACGAAAAAAACAACAAAACAGAACGGTTCAGAACCCTAGCTCAGGAAACAAAAAAAAAAAAAAAAAAAAAAAAAAAAAAGGAAACAGTTTCGTGAAAGACTCGGTGCTGATACAGCACAGACACAATTCTGGCAGTTCTATCAACAAAATAGAAGGGAAAATCATAAACACCACGACACATGATATCACGAACACAGATGGAACCATATCAAGAACAAACGAAGAGAAAGGGCAAGTCCTGTAACATCGTTTCATACAACAGAGTGACCAGAAAACCCTTGAAGGAAAAAGAAAATTAATTGCAGACTTAAACAAAAAAAGGACAAAAACTGGACTAGATGATGAAATAACAACAACAAATGCATGAAGCGCTTGCACGGTGCAGAAAAGACACAGCCCCTGGTCCAGATAAGATTCGATACTTTGACATCAAAACGCTGTGTGAACACGACAAAACTAAATTACATACTCTCTACCAAGACAATTTTGAGAAAGACACACAGGACCGGACACACAGCTTCCTTAAAGTCTTATCCAAGCAGGGTAAAGGTCATCGCAGACTACATGGATATCGCATCCTGACTATGCAAAACATTTTTGGGAAACTAATAAAAACAAAATAAAAACATAATAGCAAAGAAATTGGCTAAAGACAAAGAAGACAAAAAAAATATTCCCACCTGATCAAGGAGCTTTAGCACAGGAAAACATAAATGACAAAACGCAGCTGCCCTTACTCACAAAGTCCACTCAGAAAGGGATAGATAGAGGAAGTGGCCAAAACTCTATGAAAGGAAAAAGAAAAGCTGTCATCAATCAGACTAAACATTTGATTTGTACTAACACAAAAGTAACACTGCGTAGACTCTTACAGCGTGAAATGGAAAGTGTCTAGGTAATGTGAAGAAAAGATTAAGAAAAAAAGAAGAAAAAAAAAAAAACGACCTGAGAAAGGCGAAAGTTGTCACACTGTATGTGTGTGTGTTTGTGGTCTGTTGAACGATGTCGATATGTCTTCAAGATTTGTCATAATATTTGTCTACATTTTGTACTGTTTATCTTCTTTCGTACGTCTTCCAGTTTGAAATGATATTGGTCAACGTTTTGTTCCATTTATCTTCCTATCTATCAGTGTTGGTTGGTGTTCGTGTGTGAACGTGTACATTTGTATTTCCTTTTTTGTGTGTGTGTTCTGCGTTGTTTACGTTTGTTTGTTTTCTTTTGTTGTTGCGCTACTGACTTGCGTGATTCATTGCATTGCTTTCGGCCATCACACTCTGTGTATGTGTGAGAGTGTGTGTGTGTGTGTGTGTGTGTGTGTGTGTGTGTGTGTGTGTGTGTGTGTGTGTGTGTGTGTGTATGTGTGTCTGTGTGTGTTTGTGTGTGTTTGTCTGTGTGTGTCTGTGCGTGTGTGTCTCTGTGTGCACTCGCGCGCATATGTGTGTGTTTATAAATGAGTGTATGTGTGTGTGTTTACTGTTATGGTTTTTTTAACTTGAATTGTCGGTTTATTTTCTTTTATCATTTACTTATGTATTTACTAGTTCATATCTTTTCTTTATTTATTTGATATCTATTTTTTCTTTTTCTTTCCTCGGAAATGGACGACAGACTACAGGGGATGTGTTAAGGAGATATTATTTTCATCAAGTTGACAGGCAGCGGAAGCTTTGTGTAGTACTGATTGGGGGACTGTCTGAGATATGAGACAAGTTTATACTTAATGACTAGTTGTGTTCTGATTCAGTCTATTTTATCGTTTATTTCTATTTAATTATTATCTATCCATTTCTTTTATTGTTTTTGGTTTGTTTTGCTGTTGTTGTTTTAGGCTGGACGGGGAATAGATATACACATCATTGCGATCTAACGAAGGCTGTTCCAATGACAGACTTGTACGATACTAGATGATAAACTTATACAATACAGTATAAGATACAAAACCCACGGGCTAGGTCGGACCTCAGGACTGGCCAATGGGCAGGCTCAAAGCTTGTGCCATTATCTTTCTGGATCTTCTCCATCACATGGCACCTGTGGTGTCTGTGCATATGGGATTCGATCTGAGCATGGGGATGTCATCTTGAGAAACTGAAACAGAGACCACAAGTCTGCACCATGACCATCCCTATTCCTGGCATAAATATCCATATTTACACACTTTTCACTCCCGAGAAACACAAAGTATGGTTGAAACCATCAGCGTAACTGCAGCGTTACTCCCTGTTGCTACACGCATCCCCAAATCCTGCCATCTCTCATATGTACACTAACACTTGATTATCTCCAACTTCTGCATCGATCATAACCCTTGGGAAAGAACTTGCAAGTTTTTTTTTATACCTTTCCATTCTAGCAGAACAGTTACTGCTATTTGCAGCTCTGCACACAGGCAGAAGACAAAAGTGGATCTGTACCCGGCCAACCTTCGTGAACGTAGTCCAGAAAAAAAACAAAAAAAACAAAAGAGAAATTATCAGAAAAAGTTAAAAGAGAAGTTCAAAAGTATATATACATAATGCTGTCACACAAACACTTACGGCGTCATTCGATTAACGCCCTGAAATTTATTCTTCCAAACTGCTGGCCAGTCTCCCACAGGATCAGTGGACCCTCTGACTAATATGCATATTCTAGCGCCGTGCATGCTCAACGAGCGCTGTGCTTTGGGACCCTGAATTACATTGACCCCAGAGCGCCGTAGACTTGCTGAAAACACAGTTCATGGTATGTTTGCTCATACATTGCGTGGACGGAAGTGGCACATGCATTATCATATCTCTAGGGGCTCAATCTTTCGAAAGGAAAAAAAAAAGACAGACAGACAGACAATCAGACAGACAGACAGGCAGACAGACAAACAGAGAGAGAGAGAGACACAGACAGAGAGAAAAGAAACAAAAAGAAAAAGAAAAACAACAAAAAAAGAAAGTCGTACCCTTCGTCGTTTTTTTTGTTTTGTTTTGTTTTGCTGTTTGTTTGTTTGTTTGTTTTTCTTTTGACAGAACAACACAATCATACAGAACAAATGACATAACTTGGAGACATTCTTGTACCCAGGTAGACAGTTACCACCTTTTCCAACACCCCGAGTTGCACTCTCAGTCAGTACATTCGTTTGGCAAGAAGCCTGTCCTTGAAACTAGTTGGCTTATCACATTTCATCGTATGCACTCATGTAATTAAAGTACATAAAGCATGCTTCTGAGGTGGACCGTTTGCATGATACAAATTAAAAAGAAACTTATGACTACGTCCTCTTACTATTATTACTACTTCCTCTAATTATTTCTGTTATTTGTTTGCTTACACCATCATGGGTGTCGTGAGGTGTCAGAAGAGAGCTGGTAAATATAGATATCATATAGTTCTCCTTCACGCCGTCTGCCAATGTCTTCCTTTGTCTGCCTCCCGCTAATTAAACCCTAATACATTTTTTGTTTAGATTACGTTTTGTGCCAGGTGATCGGGTTGCATTCTAGTTAGATGACAAAACCTGTGAATTCTTTTGTGATGAATACAGACGTGGACTTGCGCTGCTCTCACCGTTTCTCTGATTTTGGCGTTTCTGGCCTTGCCACGTCAAGTCTTCTTCTCAAATAACGCATCTCGCAGGTGATGATTTCGTACTCCAAGGACTTGGTCAGGATTCAGATCGACACTGAGATGTCAGTACTGGGATGAAAATGTTATTGTTATTGCTATTTTTGTTTAAAGCCCAGCCAACCGCACAGAGCCATATCAGGGCTACAACCTTTTCAAAACATGCACAATACTTCAACAGGGAGAAAAAAAGGAAAAGAAAATTAAGTACACATATCAATGCATTCGCGCACATAATCTAAGCAGATGCCCCTGACGTTGGCCACTCCGTCCAATTTATCACACAGGGGATTTAAATAAAACATACCTGAATACAAATTTAAACATAACTAAGGACACTAATGCATAGATAGATAGATAGATAGATAGATAGATAGATAGACAGATATGCAGGTAGATAGATTAGATTAGAGAGATTGGTAGGTAGGTAGGTGAATAGATAGATAGATATTTTGGTAGATAGGTAGGCATAGATATATAGCTGGATAGAGGGATACATGGATGGATAGATCGATAGATAGATAGATAGACAGACAGATAGATAGACAGATAGATAGATAGACAGATAGATAGATAGACAGACAGATAGATAGATAGACAGATAGATAGATAGATAGATAGACAGATAGATAGATAAATAGACAGATAGATAGATAGATAGACAGACAGATAGATAGATAGACAGACAGACAGATAGATAAATAGATAGACAGACAGACAAACAGACAGATAGATAGACAGACAGACAGATAGATAGACAGATAGACAAACAGGTAGACAGACAGACAGACAGATAGATAGATAGATAGACAGACAGATAGATAGATAGACAGATAGGTAGATAGATAAATAGACAGACAGGTAGACAGACAGATAGATAGACAGATAGATAGATAGATAGATAGCTAGATACATAGACAGATAGATACATAGACAGATAGATAGACAGATAGATAGATATATAGATAGATAAATAGACAGACAGATAGATAGACAGATAGATAGATAGATAGATAGATAGACAGATAGATACATAGACAGATAGATAGACAGATAGATAGATAGATAGATAGATAAATAGACAGATAGATACATAGACAGATAGATAGACAGATAGATAGATAGATAGATAAATAGACAGACAGGTAGACAGACAGATAGACAGATAGATAGATAAATAGACAGACAGATAGACAGAGACAGATAGACAGACAGATAGATAGATAGACAGATAGATAGATAGATAGATAGATAGATAGATAGATAGACTGTACGGCGTTTTGCTCATCCTCATTCTCTTTTGTTACTGTAGATCATGTTAAAATCAAGGCCCTAAAAAGACGGGGAAACGGGGTTGATTAGTGAATAATTAGGTAGACTGTTCATTCGTTTTTGTTTATCCACAGATTGCTTACCTGACAGCGTCTTAGAAAATTGCTCCACGTCTTTAAAACTTTACGGATGAAGCTTCTTAATCTGTTTAATGTAAACTTCATTTGTTTTTTTTTTAAGTATGTTTGCTGCTGGTAAGATGAAAAATCCTGTTCTAAGACCTTTACATTTTCAATCACATGGATCCCAAAATAAGTCATCTCTGGTAAAAGTTACACAATGGTATCTTAGTTACATCAGTCCTGTGATCAAATCTGATAAAAATCCATGTACAAACAAATGATTTACTTTTGCTGACATATTTTGTTCAAAACACACACACACACACACACACACGCGCACACACACACACACACACACACACGCACACACACACACACACACACACTCTCTCTCTCGCCCACACACACACACACTCTCTCTCTCTCACACACACACACACACACACCTCTCTCTCACACACACACACACACACACACACACACACACACACACACACACACACACACACACACACACACACACACACACATACACACACACACACACTTCTTCCGATCCGTATGTAATAATTCCATCCCAACCCCAACATTTTCCCCGTGAATGTGTGGCTGAAATGAGAGTGGTAGTGATGGGGACTGACTCCAGCAAAACTCGCGTGTGTGTCCTCCAAAACACTGACTTAATATTTATGGAAATCTCTGGTAGTTCCGCACCTTGTGGTTAGTCGCCAAATAAGAATCGTGAATTGGTCACGCAGTTTTTGGGATGGGAGTGCAGAAGTGGACGGGGAATCACAAGTAAATTACCAGCAATAATGGCAGATCTTAGAGAAAAGGCCAGGTCCTGCCGAAGCCCCTTGATCACAAAATTAACATCTGTGAGGCGCGGCGTAGTTTGAAAACGTCTGTCAACAAAACCAATATCCCAACACAAACATCAAGATTAATGACACGATAGGAACAACATCAGTCCACATTCTATCTACCAACACGAAAATTAAGTAGTTCGGTAATCTTACCAAAATACAACCCCATCAGCAGGCTCAACAAGCATATAACGAAAAGATAATCAACAAGCATATAACAAACAGATATCTGGATTGAAATGGAGCGGTAGAGCAAGGAAAACCAGAGTGGATGGAATGAAAAGGAACATTACCTCAAACGGGATTTCTCCGCTTCGGACCTCTAAACTCACTGACTGCCGTCAACTCTTTCTCACTTCACCCATAGTGGGACAATCAGACAGATAAATGAGAAGACTAGAGAAAAAGGAGACTGTAAATAGGGCTGCCCTCCCCTTCCCTTTTAATGTGTCGTTTTACAAAAAAATTATTTCATACTTACTGTAGGGCTCTCTCTCTCTCTCTCTCTCTCTGTATGTGCGTGGGTGCGAGTGTGTCTGCAAGTTTGTGTTAGTGTGAACGTACGTGTCTACGTGTTTGTGTAAGTGTGTATGCACGCACGTGTGCGCGCGCGCGTGTGTGAAGAAAGCGTGCAAGCAAAAATTTCTCAGCTATTTGTAGATGGAGTTTATCCAATCTGGATTATCAAGTCCCTTTCCAAAAATAATCGTGTATGCGTAACTGTAGACTAGTAGGACGGTTCAACATATGAAAAAAATTGTTAGAAGGCATCTCGGTTGTTTGAAAACGGATGTTAAGCTAAATTTCATGCACACGTGTAGTGCTGAATATTTTTCTTATTTATATTTTATCATGTAAGCCTAAGTCTTAGTGTGGATCAGATCTGTTTTCAAGAATCCTATCCCAGTTTTGCATTTTACGTTCAGGATTTCTATCTTCTTATAAGTGACTTCCTTTTGGTTTTCAAACAGTCTTTCACTGCAATATATATCGATGACTCTGGAAACCTGTCACACACAGAAGTGTCCTAAACAACACTTCTTTTCCCGGGACTAGAATGTTAGTCCGGTGCTCAACCTGAAGGACCAGGGAATTGCGCTCTCTCTACCCTTCGACTTGTCAGGCCTGGGTAGCCTTTTATTTTTTGTTTTGTTTCAGGATCATCGCAGTCACGGAGGTTATCTTTGAGCTCACCTTTTCTTGACGTCCCTTTTTCTGCGCCATCTTAATGGCCACAGAAGCTGGCACATTTTTTTTTACAATGCAATGATGATGATGTCGATGCGGATGATAATCACGATGCTATGGAGTTCCATCTAGGATTGAGACTGCGTGACAGGGCTGTACTCTACGCTTACTATCATAATATATCCTGGCGTCAACCAGGCCCGAGAGATACAGACACCTGCGGTGCTGGTCAGAAGATTTGAGCAACACCCTCAATGACGCATCCGTGAAGCGTATGAGATTCGACTGTGTGGTCCCAGTCTTCCCAGTGAGCCCACAGCACGCCCACCTCTCGGGTAGGAGCCGGTTAGAGCAGAAAAATCCCACAATGACATAGTTTTGAAGGTACTGATGGGGATTCGAACCCACAACCTTCCAGTCAGCAGTCCATTGCGTTAACCACCACACCACGGCGGCTGGTGGCCTGGGTAGCCTCACCAGCCGCCAAAGCTACCACCGGCACAGCTCTGTGGGTCCCTGAGGTACGTAAGCTCCCCGATCACGACAACGTTGGCGAACTTTCGGGTACTTGTGCTGTGGGTGGTCTAAGAGGGAGATCTAAGTTTACGACTACATGTATGCAGAACGTGTTTCGTGGTGTCAGTCAGGATGCATGTCGTTAACTGGCGAATTTTAACTAGGATTGGAACACGTAAAGAATCTAGTGCACAGTCCTAAATGAAAACGTCCGAATGAACTTGGTCCAAAACTATAATATCCGTGATTTAAAATGTAACACAGATTAGAATACTTACATCTCGGTTATCTACATACATTTTCTTAAACGAATCAGATAATGCTGTCGGGAAGCTCACGGCTAAATCATGATTTCAGACTTGTTGACTTATGTATGGTGAATATTGCAAAAAAACGCGTTAGACAAGCTTGAAATGGGAGACTGTTGACAGAATTTGGCTAAGTTGTTTTAGACTTCTTTTTTGCCTGATTTTACGCAACCTTTGCGCCAAGTATTCAGGGCCTAGGAAAACGTACACCCAGTGACATCTCACGCAGGTCAGTGAATTGCATTTCCTCTGCATCACGCCATCGTACGCTCCTTCATTCCATCACTGTCCCGTGAGAAAAAAAGGGTTCTGCTGACCCACAGCTGGTCCCAGTCACGCTGTCTTCCCCTCCCTGTCTCTCAGTTTACACTGAAAATCAAGGGTGTGTTGTGATATATTATATGATGACTCAGTGGACGTGTGACCGATTTTCTGTGTCCTGAATCTTTAGGTCTATATTTGCAGGTGGCCACAAGCCCTCTGATTTGTAGATCATCTGGTTAAAAAGTGAAATAAGACTTTGTCTATAGCAGTTTGAAAGAGAGAGATGAGGGAGGGAGGGATAGATAGATAGAGAGGCAGACAGACAGAAAGAGAGAGGCAGACAGACAGACAGACGGACAGACAGACAGACAGAGCAGAGCTGAGAGAGAGGATGGGAAGGACGGAGGGACAGGAAAGAGAGAGAGAGCACAGCAGAGAGAGAGAGGGGGGGAGGAGGGAGGTAGAGGGAGAGAGAGAGAGAGAGAGAGACAGACAGACAGACGACAGACAGACAGACGGACAGACAGACAGGCAGGTACACAGACACACCAGACAGAAAGAGAGGGCGAGAGACAGGATGGCACGGCTGAGATGAAGAGTTTGAAGTAAAGGAAGAAGTCACGATTTCCGTCACAAACAGCCTACGTGACAACAATGGGAGCAGGATGAGCGTGAATCTCTGGTCTACATTGCAAAAACCTTTCTCTGCACGGTGATGTCCAGTTGCCCGTTCTGTACAATAATCAGCAACCTGCCGGCAGAAAGAACGAAAAGAAAGAAGAAAAGAAAAGGAAAAAGAAATAAACAGAGAACAAGCAAAAGAAAGGGTAAGAAAGAACTCATAAAATCTTTGCAGACACATTCCGTCCACACACACACACACACACACACACACACACATACACACACACACACACAAAGAGAGAGAGAGACAGACAGACAGACAGAGAGAAAGAGAGAGAGAGAGGGGGGGGGCAGACACAAACGCCTCCCTCCGATCGATACAAAACAATTTCCTTTATAAGAAAAGGAATATTAAAAAGAAAAAAGGGGGTAGGGAGAGAGGGAAACAGTGAGAAAGAGAGAGAGCGATCAAAAGGATAACAAGCCATTTTGTGGTCTTTCTTTCAATACAAAAAGTATTAAAAACAAATGAAACACGCGTTTCTAACCCAGGCAATTCTCAGTGGAAGTGTCCCTGCAGGTGAGAAAATCGAATAGATAAAGAACTGCGTGATATGCGTGTGTTCGACTGTATCAAAACTTGACTGAAATTTTGTTGGCAAATGCTGGTAATGACACACACACGCACGCACACACACACACACACACACGCACGCACGCACGCACACACACACACACACACACACACACACACACACACACACACACACACACACACACACACACACAATCTCGATACGAAATAATTTCCCTTTTTTGAAAAAAAGGACAATAAAAAGACAGACAAAACAATATAATACGCGAGCAAACAAGAAAAAACATTTTAAAAGGGTGAAAGAAAAAAGAAAAGGGGGGTAGGCAGACAACACGAAGATGAAAACATACTGAAAAACGTTTTACTGAACAATAGCATGCACGCATGTGCAATTTGCGTTTCTCTTATACCATTAATTCTAAATCACCACACACGACTTATCCAATCGTGGAATTCAATTTCTATATGAAAAAAATTAAAGAAAAAAGAAAAGAATACAAGGAAATAATGAATCTGCCATAGTTTAACAATCTTTCCTTTTAAACAGAAATTATCACAGAAAAAGTTGTTGAAAATGTACTTTTAAGGTCAACCCCTCGTCCTCGTCGTGGGAGGTGGAAACAGGTAATGCTGGCCAACGGGGCACTGGTGAAGCTGCGACTGGCTTAGCAGGCCGGCAGTGGATAAACAAATTGCTCAAGATAACATAAGGAGATACAAACGGACTGATTTACAACGGAAAACGACGCGGGAGGAAAACAGACAACGATCAAAGAAAAACGAAAAGGTTGGGACCTGGAACATTTGCGGTTTGACGAACAAAGAACCAGAGATAGTAGAGTTCATGACCCAGCGCAAGATCTCCATACTGGGCATTGCAGACACCAGAAAGAAAGGAACAAGAACAAAGGAAATAGACGCCAACTATGTTCTCATTTGGAGCGGTGTAAGCAAGGAACAGAGATCCCGGACCAAGAAGATCTGTACGTCATGGGAGATTTCAATGGCAGAGTCGGAGAGAGAAGAACACCATGGACAAAACACCTTGGTCAACACAGTGACCACAGAACACCATGCAACTACAACGGCAACCATGTATTGGAATTGTGTGCAGAGCATGATCTTATTGTCACCAACACCTTCTTCCAGCACAGAGCCACTGGTACAAATGGAACGATATCGACGTCTCATCTCAAATCGACTTCACACTAGCAAGATCTAGAATGCGGAGCAACATCAGAGACTCAAGAGCCATCCCCAACGCAGGCCTGGACACAGACCACAGGCCAATCATCACGACGTTGGTCACTCAGAAGAAGAGGAAGTTTACCAAAAAGAAGAAACAGCCGGAAAGACTCAACATGCACAAGCTTCAAGACGAAGAGGTGCAGACTCAGATCAGGTGCACCATCAGTGAAAAATTGGACTGTAGTGACCCTACATTACTAAACGTAGAGGAAGCTTGGGGCATCTTCAAGACAGTCCTCCTGGACACTATAAAAGAAGCATGTGGCACCAAGAAGACAGGAGGAAGAAACAGAAAGGCAACAGCTTGGTGGAACAAAGAAGTGAAGGATGCTATCAAGGAAAAGAAGAAACTATACAAGATCTGGGTCAAGTCAAAGGATGAAGAGGACTACATCAAGTACAGACTTGCAAGAAGACACAGCAAGAAAGTTGTGAGAACAGCAAAGGAAAAGTCATGGACTCAGTATGGTGAAAAACTCTGTGAAACATGCAAAGCTTCCCCAAGAGAGTTTTACAAGAGTGTGAAAGCGATGAGAGTGCGAGATGAACCTTTCGATCCAACCACTATCATCAACGATGCAAACGGGGAAGCACTGCATGAAGAGGAGAAAATAATGAAGAGATGGGAAAACTATTTCAAAGACCTTCTCAACCCATCAGGAATACGGGCACAAGACACACAGTCCCGGTTCACCCCCAGCCACCCAGACCACTCAGAACCTACCATCCTAGACAGTGAAGTAAAAAAAGCAGTGAAGACCAGTCCTAAAGGCAAGGCAGCTGGAGTCGACGGCATAACAACTGAAGCCATCCATGTGTGCGGTGAAACCGGAATTCAGTGGCTCACCACCATCTTTCAGAAAGCTTGGGAGGAGAGAAAAGTACCAGAAGACTGGCAAAATGCAATAGTGGTGCCAATATGGAAGAAGAAGGGCAGCAAGAAAGACTGCAATACCTACAGAGGCATATCACTACTCAGCCATGTA
>CM060309.1:30326424-30346424 GCA_030674185.1 Monoplex corrugatus
CATGGTCTAAGTGGTTCTGGAGGATGGTGACAAGGCATGATCAGTCAAATGTACTGTCACAGGAAATCTTTGCCGACACTTACTGCGCCCTCCCACCTCCCGTCTTTGGGGAGGGGGGTGTTTTGACAGGGATTTTTTCATCAGAAACATTGCCAACTCATTCACAAACACGATGCCTGGTTTGGAGCTGATTTGAATGTACATGTATATTAATGCGTCTTTTCAATCTGTTGATTCACTCGTTTGTTTGTTTGTTTTTTGTTTTGTTTTGTTTGTTTATTTGCTTGTAATCTGTTGATTCGCTTGTTTGTTTGTTTGTTTGTTTTGTTAGTTTGTTTGCTTGCTTGTCTGCATACCACAACTCAGCATTCTGTGGAACATGTTGTTCATACATCTGACCCAATACAGAAATACCTTTTATGGGGTTCCATGTACCACTTTCTTTTAAAACCACCCAGCGGCGTTTGGAAAGCGAACAACGATTTCAAATGATATCTGACGTTTAAACAAATGTATTGTAAACTGGCGACGGCAGTTCATGCAGTCCACAATCACATTTGAACAACTACTATTTTAAACAGAAGTGGGACCAGCTGACGCAAAAGCCAAGGCCACAAAACCCTTTTCTATACAGTGCCTGCGAAAGAAGAAGTGCCTCCAGGATAATATCCCACATGAAAATCTACACCAGGCAATAAGAACCAGTATGCTCACGTATACGTCGGATCAGCTTAAGGGTCCATCATCATCAATGTAAACACTTAGGGAAATATTATTCATGTCGATCCCTATAACTTTTGTTGTTATTGTTATTGTTTTTTAAAGCCCAGCCGACTGCGTAGAGCCATATCAGGGCTACAACCATTCAAAACATACACGATCAGTCAACAGGAAAAAGAAAAAAAAATTAAGTACACATATCAATGCATTCGCGCACATAATTTAAGGACATGCCCCTGGTGCTGACCATTCCAATTTATCGCACATGGGGATTTAAAAACATACCTGAATACTAATTTAAACATAAATAAGGGCATTGAAACATACATGAAAAAGACGGGCCTAAATTATCTTAAATTGCTTCCGCATATCAAACCTCCCTAGAGCCAAAAATCCACCTAACACATGTACCCAATTATCAATCCTAAGAAAAAGTATGTAAAGTTTTATCGAACACATACAGGTCAATGGACCAGCAAGGCAGAAAATGATAGGAAGACATGACAAAAAGCAAAGGAATGAGTCAGAAACAACGAGAGTGACAGAAAATAGGAAATTTCTAGCACAGAATTTCCAGAAGGTGGGGATATTATTTTTACTGAAAAAGCCCCCGGCATCCCCACGGGGGGGGGGGGGGGGGATCCCTAGACCTGATCAAATATGACTCCACAATCGTCCAAAAAGAAAACTGTAATTGTACACTTTTGCTAGAGGAAAAAACAAACAAACAAACAAACAAACAAACAAACGAGACAGTCTTGATGGAGGCAGATACAAGAAGACCATTCAAAAGGAAGATTAGAAAAAGACAGGCAACATTTATAGTCCATTTTATGAGGAAAGGGGAATTAGAGTACTTGGTCACAACAGGAAAGGTGGAGGGAAAGAGAGCACCAGGTAGACCCAGGGAGAAAATATTGGACGGACTTGCAGGGTGGCTGGGGACGGAAAGGGTGGAAGATGTGCTTGCAGCAGCAAGGGATAGATAAATATGGAGGGCCATGATTGCCAACTCCATGCGGCAGGGCACATGATGATGATGATGATGATCCCTGTATAGTACAATTTTATTTGTATCTGTGTTGGTATGGCACACACATTCTTCTTTCTCTCTCTCTCTCTGTGCACGCGTTCACGTGTATATGAATAGTGTCAAATTACTGACTCCGGAAAGAACTTAACAGCAGAATATCCTCAAAGGAGAAGCACTCAATCAAGCTAGTGTTTCGGCCTTAAAACTCGTTACACTCCAAAAGGGCCAGGTCTTATCCAGGTCATGACTCCTGAACGCCCTCTTCTGTCGCCATATTTTTCCTCCACCTGAGTTCAAACCCGCCCTGTTAAGGTGGTCGGGCGTCTCAAGGCCAAGCCACCCTGTGACGGAAGTTTCAATCACTTAGCTATCGGACACCTGCTGACTTTTCATCTGCTTACACGTGGAAATTTAAAGATGTTTCATCAGGTCATAAGCATATGTGCCTACCAACCCGGGGACTTCGGCTTCGACTCCGGATGTCCTCGAGCCGCTACCTATACTGGCATACTTTTTGGTCTTGTAGACATGAGTTTCCTTCATTCTACTTTCATACGGCACAGTGAATTCGATCAGAGTCATTATTTGTTTAGATAACGAGAGTGAAGTTCTACATCCGGTCTCATGCCATTTTTGCTGATTATTTCTGGGCGGTTTCTTTCTTTTTTTTTCAATCTGAAAGATCTGCTGTGCACTCTGAGCCATCCGCTCCATCCAGCAGACTCCGCTTCCATGCTCTGGTTGTCATAGCTTTTCAGGCCACAAATTTGCTCTCTTCCACCATGCAGAAAGTGCCGGGGCTTCTGGTGGCATATTTTCCCCCTGATAGTATCGATCGCTTGCGCGATCTCTTTGAGCATTCGATTCTGCCTCCATGTATACCTTCCTTGGACTAGCGCTACATGCATAAACTGAGGACATGTCCTGTTTGTTTGCCCCAGCAGAGCATGGCAGGGTCATCTGATTTCCCCCGTTTCACCAGATTTGCATTCGAGGGCAGATGGTGTATATACAGCTGAGGATCAAACTGATCCTGAGAGGAGCCAAATGCCACATATCATTCCAGCTGAGACTTCTTTGGAGCACACTTTCCCACGTTGTCCATTGTCTCTTTTGGCATCATCTTCTTTCTTAATTTCATGTGACCACCTCTCGCTTTGTTTTTCCATTTGTCTTTAGCACCATCGATTTATTTGCTGATCCCGGTCCCTGCCTATTGGTTTGTGTGTTTCATATTATTTCTCTGATCTTGAGGCTTTCCTGTCCGTTGCTTCCCACACTTTCTATTTTCTGCCAGTCCTCAGCCCGGGCTCGACTGATCTCACAACCTTATCTCCTGAGTCCCCATGAATGTTTAGAAGCCTGACCTTTCTCACCTTGTTCTCCTCGACGATGGATGTTAAGGGTTGCTTCAGCTTTGCGTGGAGACAATAAAGCGCAACTAAAATGAGTCCAATCTAAGGACATGCCCCTGGCGTTGACCACTCCGTCAAATTTATCGCATAGGCGATTTAAAAAACACACCTGAATACAAATTTAAGCATACCTAAGGACACCAAAACATATGAAAACGGGCACAAATTGCCTAAAATAATTATTGCTTCCGCATATCTCATCTCTCTAGAGCCAAAAACGCGCTTAATACATGTACCCTTTTATCAATCCTAAGAAATAGTACATAAGACTTAATCGAACACATGCAGGTGAATGGACTAACAAGGCATAAAATGATAGGAAGAAATGACAAGAAGCAAAAGAACAAGGTTGAAACAAAGAGAGTGACAGAAATGAAGAAATTTCTAGCACAGAATTTCCAGAAGGTGGGGATACTGTTTATACTGAAAAAGCCCCCGGCATCCCCATGGGGGTGGGGGAGCGGGTGGTGGGTGGAGGGTGTTATCTATAAAGGGGCATTTCGTATTCTTTCCGAGATCTGCTGTGATCTGAACAACTTACGACTGCCTGCAAGATAACGTCCATTGCCTACAAGAACTTCCAAATTGATCCAATCTGGTCTGTGTTCTTTCGCAAAGATCTGTAGTCTCAGTTAAATTGCTTCGTAAATTTTAGTATGAAAAGGAAATGTACTGTGTTCATCCTAGAACTTTCACCTAAGAACTTAAACACTGTTCACACGAACAAAAACGAACAAAACACTTTCCAGTTTCGACCTTTGCATCCTCTACAGGATACAACACACTTTAAAAAACAAAAAAGACAAGAAAAGAAAACAGAATACAGACGCACTGACAGGACACAGACTTATTTTCCTTGTAAATATTAAACAATACAGAGAAAAACATCGCGAAATAAACCAAAACAAAGTATCACATACAATCGTGCGCTCTCACGGATATGTATGTGCACGTCCTTGCATGCGCGCCAGAAAAGTGCACACAATATTATGTATGTTCTCTAGCAATACACAGAATGCTCTCGCCGAACAAGAATCCGTACTAAGGGAAACAACGCTTAGCACGACTGTTTCTGAATTTGTTGGATCTGTCTCCCTTGCACAGTTTACGTTCTGTGGGAGGCGTCACTCACAGAAAGTTGGTGGATTTTGAGCGCCTCAATTGTAACCAACAGTGATTGTTTTCTGGGAGGAATTTAGACACAAGGAGAGGTGCAATCAAGCAGTATAATAATAGCAATAATAATAAAACTGATAAAAATAATAACAGCAACAATAACAGCAACAACAACAGCAATAACAACAATAATAATGATAATAATAATAATATAACAATAATAATAATCATAATGACAATAATAATAATGAAAAAAACAATAATAATAACAACAATAATAACAACAAAACTACTACCACTATTACTAATGATGATAAAATCAATGTTATTGTCATTTCTTGTCATCATCATCATCATCATCATACTTAGATGCATACAACCTAAACCAATGTGACCTGCGATCTCAACGTTATCGTTTTTTGTTGTCTTATTGATATGTTCACGTTTTTGTTGTGATGAAAAAAAGAAAAAAAAAACAAAGAAAAAAGAAAAGGAAAAGAAACGAAAGAAAGAACATTACGAAAAAAAAATAAATTTTTTTTCAAAATTAACAAATGGATAAATAATTTCGAAAAATATGCACAACAATGCAAAACTAAACATAAAACCCCCGTGACATAGACCTGTATGTAACAACAGGCGCAGCATTCAAGTGGGAAAGACATCACACTTCCAATCGGAAGTTGTTGGGTTTGATCCTACCTGGTACTTCCTAGCTGGGGGGTAAAGGGTGGAGATTTTTTCAATTTCCAGGTCAACATGTGTGCAGATCTCTTCGATCCTAAATCCCCTTTGCGTGCAGATCGTCAAACATGCTCGTAAAAGATCCCATTGTGCGCCTGTCAGTGTCCGGTGGCTCATGGAAACACAAAAACACCTAGCATGCACGCCCACCGCAGGTGGAGTATGCAGACTGCTGCAGCATATCACCTGCAGTGTGGGCAAAACAACGTACATACAACACGTATCGGAGAAGAATCCAACCGCTAAAGAAAATAATAAACAAAAAGAAAACCTATTTGTCAGAATCCCGTCACACAGGTCTTTTTGCCAAAATCTTGTGACATACCCTTCTTGGCAAAATTCTGACATTGTCCTACTGTGACACTGACTGCTGGCTAAAATCCTATGACATATACACTTGTCAAAATTGTGTGACATTATACACTGGTCAAAATCCGAACTGTACTGAAAACGTTGGTATTCGTGCACTGACCAACGTGGCCGTTCTTAGCGATACAGAATGGTGTTTTTCAACCAAAATCAAGATTATCCTTCTAGATCATTCAGCAAAATGACATATTTTTTTTATTCAGTTTTAACCGATCAAATTAACAAACGAAGAAATGCACATCGTCAAATATTAACCCCCGCTGTTCTCCCCAACGCCCGCTTTGCCCTTGCTAAATCAACAGAACAAACTTTTGATACAATAATGTAGTGAAACTTTGTAACAAGCCACAACACTGGCAGGTTAAATTGTCTCCCTTGCTCTGTAAGAGTATTTATAACACCGGAGAACTTTGTGGGTTTTTCCCTCTTTCTTTCAAACTTCTTTTGAAATTAATTTCGACAAGATAACAAACACAAAACAGCAACAACAATCATCATCAAAAATTCATTCGGTGGTATCAGCGATTTAAAACACATGCAATCAGTTATCCACACCTTTAACAAATGATGTACAAATGTCCATGACAGCCAATCACTATGAAAATGTAGAAAATGGATAGGTCATGGAGAAAACAAGCATATTATAAGTCGTGAATAGGTAGTGAATCATATCAAAATTCATCTGAAACCAGTGATGGAGGCAGCAGTTATTCTTCTCTGATTCTGAAAATTCCACGTCAATTTTGCATTGCTTTTTTTTTATGTAATATAACAGTTTAAGATGGCTTCTGCAAGAAGTGATATTCAGGTTTCAGTTTGTTGGTGTTTGTTTGCTTGCTTGCTTATTTGTATGCTTGCTTACTTGTTTTTCGATTCTGCAATGATACATGTACATTTTTCTTAAAAATAATATCAAATCAAACATTGAGTCTGTGCGCAAATTTTCATCGAATCATCTGAGCCAAGTCACAATGCTAACATGCGCAGTATACAGCCGTCCTATGTTCCAGTGCTAACACATGCGGCAGACAGCTGTTTCAAAGTACAGTAGCTGCCAATACGCGCAGCAAACACGTCACATCAAGGTGCTATCATGCGCAGCAAAGACATACGCAACACCACGATGCTAATATGCAGGCATACAGCTGTACCACGGATTGGTACTAAAATGTGTTGGGAAACGGCTCAACAGAACTCAACCTCTTTTTGAAGTTACGAGTTTGTCCAAGCAGGATTCGTCGCACTTGGATATCTCTGTAATGTGCTCCACCCAAACCTTTATACCAAAGAAAAAAAACCCTCGGTGCGCTGTCAACATTATATTGTTTATTCTTATCGTTGTTTAAAGCCCAGCCGACTGCGTAGCGCCATATCAGGGCTATAACCGTTTCAAAACAGACAAAATTTTAACAGGAAAAAAAACAACAGAAAATTGAGTACAGATATCAGTGCATTCGCACACATAATCTAAGGACATACCCCTGGCGTTGACTACTCCGTCAAATTTATTGCATAGGGGATTTAAAAAACACACCTGAATAAAACTTAAGCATACCTAAGGACACCAAAACATATAAAATCAGGCATAAATTACCTAAAATTGCTTCTGCATATCTCACTTCCCTAGAACCAAAAATGCACTCAATACATGTACACAATTATCAATCCTAAGAAAAAGTAGGTAAGACGTTATATTGATCACATACAGGTGACTGGACCAACAAGGCAGAAAATGACAGGAAGAAATGACAGAAAGCAAAGGAGCCAGGCAGAAACAAAGGGAGCGACAGAAATAAAGTAATTTCTGGCACAGAATTCCCAGAAGGTGGGAATACTATTTATACTGAAAGAGCCCCCGGCATCCCCGGGGGGGGGATCAACATTTTGAGACAGGAAAGGGGCAGGGTTGGATCAAAGAAACACTAAAGTGACGCCATCACACTGATTGGAGCAGTTTCTATTTTACAGGCTTGGGCTGAACTGGAGACACAAGACCCATCAACACAGCCAGCCAGCCTGCTAACAAAAACCTGGAGATTCAACAGTTGTTAAAGACTCTTTACACTCACCTGGGCTTCCTTCCATGAGCTGGTCGTTTTTTACAAAGGTGTAACGGCTGTTGTCACAACAGGTTGGGATCAAACTCGAGTCATCAGACGTAAAAACCACAGTTCTGTCCACAGAGCCAAGCCAAGCTGTGTAAACTTTCCGTCACCTGTCACCTGAAACAAAAGAAACGTCGTATACTTTTCAGCTCGTTGTTGTTACTGTGTTACTGTTGTTTAAAGCCCAGCAGACAGCATACAGCTATATCAGGGCTATAACCGTTTCAAAACATACACAATACTTCAACAGGAAAAACAAAAAGGAAAAGAAAATTAAGTACACATATCAATGCATTTGTGCACATAATCTAAGGAGATGCCCCTGGCGCTGACCACTCCGTCCAATTTATAGCATATGAGATTGAAAAAAAAACAACACCAGAATAAAATTTAATCATACCTAAGGACACCAAAACATATCTAAAAACAGTCCTAAATTACCTAAAATTGCTTGCGCATACGATTTCACCTCTCTAGAGTCAAAAATGCACTTAATACATGTACCCAATTATCAATCCTAAGATAAAGTACGTAAGACTTTATCGAACATATACAGGTGAATGGACCAGCAAGAAAGAAATGACAGAAAGCAAAGGAGGAAGAAAGAAACAAAGAGAGTGACAGAAAAGAGGAAATTTCTAGCACAGAATGTCCAGAAGGTGGGGATACTATTTATACTGAAAGAGCCTCCGGGATCCCCACGGGGATTTTCAGCTCGTTGAATCTATTCGGAATTAACTCTTTTAAAAAAAGTGTCTTTCGGGATCAACGCAAATCCTGAAACATGTCAAACTTAATAACAGAATTAATGAAAGAATGAATGATTAAGCAGATCGATAATAAAAGAAATGAACAAATTCTGCAAACAGTTGAATAATTCCTTTGTTTGAACAACTTTGGTCAGCATGACCCCAAACGTGGACAATCTCTATTCACACTGACGCATTAACTTGTTCCTACCTACTCAAAAATGTCATCAGCTCATTTTTGATTTGATGGTCATCCATTTGGCAGAAGGAAGGTGTTAATTCTCACACACACACACACACACACACACACACACACACACACACACCACACATACACACACACACACACACTTGCATGTACGCACATACATACACACGCCCGCACGCACGCAAATACACAAGCACCGGCGCACTCACACTCGCACGCGCGCACACTCACTCATACACACGTACTGACACCAGCAGTCGGCATAAATTAATCAACCCCTCCCTCATCTTTCCGCCACCCATCAAAAAACCCTGACGGAAGTGGAATAGCATGCGCATGAGGACACTGCATCTCAAATACATATAATAAACACTTCATCTTCCTAAGAGACAGGCACGCTCTTTTCCTTTTCAAACCTGAACAGAACAGGTTTCTGAAGACTGATCAAAGCGTACACCAAGTTGGACACGGAAGCCACACGTCAACATAACAGATGTGAAACAAGTCTTCTGTCACAGTGTCAGTCAAACTTCCTATTTTATGGATAAATCACTCTGTCAGTCAAACTTCTTTTTTTTTCTTTTTTTTTGTATGGATAAATCAAAGTCACCTTACCATTCAGGTTTACATCACGGAAACAGACACGCTTTATTGGGAGTTACAGGATGATGATGATGATGATGACGACGACGACGACTATGATGATGACGACGACGATGATGATCATGGTGATGATCGTGGTGGCGATGAGTGATGATGATGATGATGATGATCATAAATAATGATGATAACAGACACATTTTATTACAAGTTACATAATGATGATGATGATGACGACGATAGCGACGATGACAGTGTTGCTGATGATTATCGATAATGACAACAACGAGTGCGACGATGGTGATAATGATACTGATTGTCGTTGTTTCTGTTGTTGCTGCTGTATTCTCGTTGTTATTGTTGTTGCTGCTGTATTCTCGTTGTTATTGTTGTTGCTGCTGTATTCTCGTTGTTATTGTTGTTGCTGCTGTATTGTTGTTATTGTTGTTGCTGCTGTATTCTCGTTGTTATTGTTGTTGCTGCTGTATTCTCGTTGTTATTGTTGTTGCTGCTGTATTCTCGTTGTTATTGTTGTTGCTGCTGTATTGTTGTTATTGTTGTTGCTGCTGTATTGTTGTTATTGTTGTTGATGCTGTATTGTTGTTATTGTTGTTGCTGCTGTATTCTCGTTGTTATTGTTGTTGCTGCTGTATTGTTGTTATTGTTGTATTGTTGTTATTGTTGTTGATGCTGTATTGTTGTTATTGTTGTTGCTGCTGTATTCTCGTTGTTATTGTTGTTGCTGCAGTATTCTCGTTGTTGTTGTTGCTGCTGCTGTATTCTCGTTGTTATTGTTGCTGCTGCTGTATTCTCGTTTTTACTGTCGTTGCTGCTATATTATAGTTGTTATTGTTGTTGCTGCTGTATTCTCGTTGTTATTGATGTTGCTGCTGTATTCTCGTTGTTATTGTTGTTACTACTGTATTCTCGTTTTTACTGTCGTTGCTGCTATATTCTCGTTGTTACTATCGTTGCTGCTATATTCTCGTTGTTATTGTTGTTGCTGCTGTATTCTCGTTGTTATTGATGTTGCTGCTGTATTCTCGTTGTTATTGTTGTTACTACTGTATTCTCGTTTTTACTGTCGTTGCTGCTATATTCTCGTTGTTACTAGTCATCCCGTTATACCCTCATCGTCATTGTTGTTGCTGCTACATTCTCGTGATTATTGTTGCTCCTGCTACTGTTCGTGAAAGAAGGACGTTTACTACCCGAAACCATTACAAACAAAACAGTGAGGGTTGGGTTTGATTTGATTCGAGTTTTCACGGCACGTTCATCATCATCATCATCAGGTGCCCTGCCGCATGGCGTTGGCGATCATGTACTTCCATCTGTCTCTAATTCTCGTTGCCCCAAGCATCTCCCCACCCTCCTCGTCCCCAGCCACTCTGCAAGTCCGTCCAGCATTCTCTCCCTGGATCTACCTAGTGCTCTTTCCCTCCAGCTTTCCCGTTGTGACCAGGTGCTCCAAATCCCCCTTCCTCATAAAATGGCCTATAAATGTTGCCCGTCTTTTCCTAGTCTTCCCTATGAGTGATCTACTTGTGTCTGCCTCCATCAAGACTGTCTCGTTTATTTTCTTTGCTGTCCATGGAGTTCTCAACATTCTTCTTAGAAACCACATCTCAGCTGCCTCAATCTTGTTCTTGCTTTGCTTGTTGACTGTCCACGCCTCACATCTGTACAACAGTACTGGTTCTATATAATATTCAAGAACTCTCTTCCTGATGTTAATTGATAGGCGTTTGTTGTTAAGAATGCTTGTCATCTTCTTGAATGCTGTTTTGGCTTGGCCGATTCTGCTGGCTATTTCTGATTTGCATCTGCCGTCTGATGAAATGATCGTTCCCAGGTATTCAAATTTATCAACCTGTGTCAAGGTTGTGCCATTTGCTGTTATTTTGCATGAGGGGATTTCATGTTTTTTACTGATCACCATGACTTCAGTCTTCCTGCTGTTCAGTTCCAGCCCCTTACCTTTGCTTTCTATTTCTAGTATATTCACAAGGTTTTGTAGGTCCCTTTCATTTTCTGCAATTAGCACGGTGTCATCTGCGTATCGAATGTTGTTTATCATTTTCCCTCCAACCTTTAATCCAGGGTCTTCTTCTAGGTTTCTCATGATGTTTTCACTGTAAAGTGAAAACAGATCTGGCACGTCAAAAAACTGTATAGTAACTACGCTAATAGCAAACTGCAAACTTCACTCTAAGTAAAGCGTTTCGGTTACGTGGCTGACTGGACCTTTGGTCCAAACTTACAAAAACATCAGTTTAAAACAACCGGCCAATCATGTGGATAATTCTTATCTGGTGACAACCGGCAAATCATGTTGTTAATTTGTAACTTGTGAAACAAAAAAATCATCCACAAGCTGACAAAGTCCATGACTTGCTGTTTGTTTGTTTGTTTGTTTGTTTGTTTGTTTGCTTGCATGCTTGCTTGTTTGTTCGTGTATTTGTTTTTGCTCGTTTGTGTGTGTGTGTGTGTGTGTGTGTGTGTGTGTGTGTGTGTGTGTGTGTGTGTGTGTGTGTGTGTGTGTGTGTGTGTGTGTGTGTGTGTGTGCGCGCGCATGTGTGTGTGTTGTTTATTTGTTTGTTTGTTTATTAGTTTGTAATAATAATTTTTCTTGATCATTCACTGTTTCCCACAGTGATATCATGTACAACTCTTTCCATTACATATGACCACGTTACCATTATGTACAAGCATAATGTACATTTGTGTTATTTCTGTTGGACCGGAATCACTTCGATTTCAGTGTTTCGGCGTTCTTCGGGGGGGAGGTGGGGAGGGTAAACTGCATTATCTGTATTTTTCAGCATATTATTCTATATCGCTACTCCTACGTAACCTCACTGCTCCACACCGCTAACACACTGCGTGTATGACACAAACTTAGTACAAGCGCTGGTTCATCCATCAACAATTTACATATACACACACGCGCGCGTGCACGCACTCACGCACGCACTCGCACATACACATTTTCGAATGATTACAAGATCCGTCAAACAAGTGAACACATTTAGGACACATACACACACGCGCGCGCGCGCACGTGCGTGCGCACGCACACACGCACTGGAACATACACACATTTTCGATTCATTACAAGATTCGTCAAACAAGCGAATAGATTTACAAAAAAGAAACAAAACAAAAAACAAAAACAAAACAAAAAACAAACAAAAAAACCCCAAAACAACAAACAAAACAAAACAAAAAAAGAAAAACAAGCAAGCAAACAAACAAGCAAACAAACAAACAAAAACCAAATTCATGACCCTTCACATGCTCAACTAGAACAATCTGGGAATCCACAACATACTGAGAGTAACTTTATTACACTGAATTCGGATAAACTCATTGCACACTCACTTCTCCCCCTTTCTTTCCTTTTTAGTGATCAGACAGACCCACGTCATGGTGAATCTTCTTAGCATTCCCGTATCCTTCACACAGGTACAGAGACAACATTTTTGTGACTCCCTGGCAACTGAGCCCAACACTGTACACATCAGGAGTCGGACTAGCTCTGATATCAGTTTAACGTGACATTCTTCTGGCGGGCTGCTGTTTGAAGTTGCTGAGCCACAAATTGAATCGGCGACGAAGGCTTGGGTTAGTTATACAGTCGAGTCGTTCTCAGTTTTAGTGTATAAAGAAAGTTTTACGACTGTGATTAACATTCCTATGCTTTTAATGAGAACTGCGAGGGGAAGTGAGATATTCATGAAAGGTGAAAGTGATTCAGATAGACGCCAACTGGAATGTAGTCTGTCTGCCTATTGTGATTCAGATAAGACGTCAACTGGAATGTAGTCTGTCTGTCTGCCTATTTACCTGCCTACTTGTCTGTTTGTCCAGCTGTTTTAAGTCTGTGTATCTGTCTGTCTGTCTGCCAGCCTGCCGGTCTATCTGTCAGTCCATCTGTCTGCTTTCCTGTCCTCTCCCTCTCGATCTCTCAGTCAATCATTAATTTTGTCTTCGCGAAAGAGGGAGGGAGGGAGGGAGAGAGAGAGAGAGAGAGACAGAGAGAGAGAGGGTGGGAAGGAAGGAAGGAGAGTAAAAAGAGGGAGAAAGAGAGAGACAATGATGCATTATGCTTTGGTTTAGCGTGTCAGATTTCAAATTTCGCATTCATGGAATCTTCACGTACCTCAAAACTGTAATATGTTTTCTTCCTTAATCACTTATTATTTTCACATACGTCAACTTTTCATTTTTTTTAAAGTTTGGTTCAAAGGCTTCTTTTTGGATGTGGTGTCTATATAGTTGAAACAGCTGTCTGGGATGCCAGAAGTCCCGGTGTGATGTCCCATCTCGTCCCCCTCTCGCACAGGTCCCCTGGGGGACCTATTGGTGTCCCAGATCGTCCCCGAGGGGCCTATTGGTATCCCAGATCATCCCCTGGGGGACGAATCAGTGTCCTGAATCATCCCTCGGGGGAATTTCTGGGCAGTCCCCCCCCCCCCCCACCAAGCTGTTCTAGTCCACCCCATGAATTCACCAGCATGCCTGTCCCAGAAGGTCCCCCCCCCCCCCCCTGTAGTACTCTTGCAGGTGTACGTCTGTCCGTCTCTCTCTGTCTCTCTCTCTATCTCCATGTCCGTGTCTCTGTTCCTCTCTCTCTTCTTTCTCTCTCTCTCTTTGTATATATCTCTTTTTATGACTCTCTCTCTCCCCCCCCCCCTCTCTCTCTTCCCTTTCTCTCTCTTTTCCTTTTTGCTCTCAGTTTGTACACACCGCAGTCGTATTACGCTCTGCAGGTCTAGTGCCTTAGCAGACGAGAAATCTACTACATAGTATTTGTAAATTGTAAGAGTTATTTTTCTTTCGGAGTTGTCTTTTCCTTAGCATTCCAATTTTGTTTAATCATAAAATGTATCGACACAAACTTTGCAGGACCCTTGAAATTGTAACATGAACATTGATGGAATCTTAAGAAAATATATATAGTATTGATTAAAACAGTCTTTGCAGAAAAGAGCCACGGCCTTCAGAATTTAATATTTTAGCATATTTATTTTGGGTGTTAAACCCTAGATTACAACCGGTTGAAGACAATAAACCATTACTTATCGTCCCAATCATGCCCAATATGATAAATCCTGGAATGCAAGCTAAAAGTAAAATCTATAAGCTTTCATTTCGTATACAGTATGTTTCGGACCTTTATGGTAGATCCATACGATGACCTAAAATACTTAACCACTCTCAGTCCACCATCTTGCTCAGCAACAGTATTATGCTATTTATGTCCGTTGAAGAGACGACCGATTTTTGTGATCTAAAAATATAGAACCTAAAGTTTGGGGGCCCAATGAGACGGGGGCCCAATGAGACGGGGACCAATGATACGGGGGCTCAAAGAGATGGGGGCTTCAAAGGGACGGGGGCCCAAAGAGACGGGGGCCCAATGACACATTTTCTTATTACTACAGAAAAGTGTGGGGGCCCAATGAGACGGGGGCCCAATGAGACGGGGACCCAATGAGACGGGGGCCCAAAGGGCAAACCCCCCTATCCCTATATATATCAGTTAAACAGTTTTTTTTTATAGAGGCCATAATTGGTTTTATGCACAAATTTTAAAACTGCAAACTGTGTGTAAGGAATATTTTACGATCGAAAGTTTGTGTCAAATTTCGGATTGTAAGTTGTGTTTTTTGTTAAATTATAATGACCAAGTTCTCTTTGTGTGTGGAAACATCTCATTTGGTTAAAATGTGTCTACATGGAAAGTTGACGGTTTATATTGGATTTTTTGTTCTGTAATAATATAAATGTTACCCACCCATATTTTGGACAGATCTAAAATGTGTACTAAAGCCTGTCTAAAATAGGTGAATTAAACCACTACTAGCTTAAACCCGTGCGTAAAACGCATGGAACGTGTGTGTGTGTGTGGGGGGGGGGATGTAAATAACGATTACTCTCTCTCTCTCTCTCTCTCTCTCTCACACACACACACACACACACACGCACACACACATATGCACACACACACGCACACACACATACACACATACATGCACACACACACGGCAATTCTCCTCTTCATGCTTTCTAGCTAGTTGATGACCATCAGTTCTATTTCCCCATCACACCAAAGGTGGTATAAGCGGACAGATAAAAGAACAAAAATTAAAGACTGTTATTCTTCCTTCCTTCCCTTCCTTCCTTCCATGTTTTTTTTTTGTTTTTGTTTTTTTGCTTGTTTGTTTGTTTGTTTTTGTCTCCTGTTTGCTGTTGTTGAGTATAATGATGATAATGGTGATCGATGACAGTAGCGTAGACGACGACGACGACAAGGATGACGGTGGTCACTGCAGTATTAATTACGATCTGTTCTCCTTGTACAGAAATAATAAGTGTACCTGCCAGACGCATAATGATCGTCCCATGACCCTGATGTAGTAATGGGAGCGTGATGCTGACGACTTCAACTTTTCTAGGGGCCAACACTATGAAGGCAATGCCCATCTTCTCTCCACTGCTGCTTTACTTTTCCCAATTCTAACTGGGAAGACTCTAAGCTGTTTTGCACAAACAGCTCCATCTCTACGTCAGCCAGGCCGGATACAAACACACAAATAAGAAAACCAGAATAAAAATGACAGACAGATGTAAGCCAAGAGTTTATGTTTACATGGACGCTCAATCGTGTTAATGAAATCAGGTATGCTTTCAAAGGCGGTATGCAGTTTATCACATAGGGCAAACACCACCTTCCCACTTCACTACCCACCCAAACACCCTGTACACCTCTCAAACCATCGAAACCATCTAATTTACTGAACAGGAAGAAAACGGGAGAAATATGTGTATGTAAGTATGTCTGTATGTAAAGTATGCGTATCTCTAACGCATCTTTCTAATCGTCTTTCAATCTAGTGGGGGCACGCAGCGCAGTTGCTAACAACACAGCATTCCACTGCAACCGTAAACTTTGACGAGACAGACCGACTCCCAGTCGACTTTACGTCGCCAATTCATTATTTTTTAAGCACCTACTTCCCTTGCGATTACATTTCGTGTCAAAGAAAAAGACAAAAATAAAGCACTACAAGGCTAAAATCAAGTTAACTGCGTACACGGTACACTCAGTATTCTGAGAGCTTCTGGTTCAGTTAATAGAACCACTGAATCCAAATCTGATATTCGGAGTTCACCCTCAACCCGCAATTCATGAAACGGCCTGTTCATAAAATATGCCAATCTTACTGATGATACCAGCTTTGTATCTGATACTGAATCACATTCGTATCTCCCATCAGTTTCAAGACTGTGGTAATTTTCTTCTCCGTTTGTTCGAGCTGATGAAAATATAACATCTACTATATCGTGTGATAGGGGTGCTAAATAATCATTGTAGATGCTAAATACCTACGCGCTGACAAAGGTATGTTCTTACTATCACACTATCCATTAACAAATCAATCAATCTATCTATTTATCTGTCTGCTTATCTGTCTGTTTATCTATCTGTCTGTCTGTTTGTCTGTCTGTCTGTCTGCCTGCCTATCTATCAAGTTTATGGCCTGGCATACCGCGTACTTACGTTCAAATTACTTTTTTAAGCAGACTAGGAATTCAGATTTCCTTCATCTACGTATCAGTGAAACAATCTATAAATCAGTACCCCTCGGTCCTAGCTGAAGCCAGGATATATCAACAAATTAAGCTTAGAGTATGGCCCTGTTTCAAAGTCTCGTGCTGAAATGGAACTCCACAGCATCTTTGCTGTCATCCCTGTTCTCGTCGTCACAGAACTGTGAAAACTGGTTCCAGATTCTGTGGCCCTTTATGCTCTGTTGTCACACTGACTTCAGTTTTGGTCTACGAGTATGTTGAAAAACCAAAGGGACAGTGTCATAGAAGGGGTGCAGAAGAGGGGACAGCAAAACAAATATATATATATATATATATATATATATATATATATATATATATATATATACATATATATATATATATATATATATATATATATATACACATATATATATATATATGTCTAGACACATCTCCTCATCGGTGATACAATCCCATGAAAACACCCTCAGAAAACTCCATCTCCGCTACTTCCAACCTTCACCCTACCATAACTCCCCACTGAGCTCCAAAAATACCCGCTGCATACCCTCTCCCTATCTCTGTGTGTGTGTGTGTGTGTGTGTGTGTGCGTGCGTGCGTGCGTGCGTGCGTGCGTGCGTGCGTGCCTGTGTGTGTGTGTGTGTGTGTGTGTGTGTGTGTGTGTGTGTGTGTGTGCAGGGAGGTGTACTTGGCTACGTGCATGATCGTGCATACCGTATACTTTTTCTCAAAGTGGTGTTTGCATAAACTGGCACTATCACCGTCACCGTTAAAAACAATAACAACAGCTGCTGCTGCTGCAGTTGAATCAACAGCAACAACGATGACATCTCATCATCGTTATCATCATCATTACCATCATTATCAACAATAAAAACAGTGTCAGAGACACTGCGTGCACACACAATGTGCATTTGTATCATACTTGCATAAATCTCCAATTAATGACTTTCTGAGAGCTAAAGTTTGTGACAGTCCGCTAGTCCACCTCCCCACCCTTACTTTTGTAGTTCGCTTTTCCCCGTCATCCCATCCCTTCTTGCGCGTGGCACCCTCTCGTGCAGTGACCAAAGTATCACGTGACGGGCGCTGGACAGAAATGAGGACTGTTTGTCCTCTCTGTAAAACAGCCAGATCTTCCTCAATCATTATCTTTATCAAAAGAAGTCAGTTGCGAACGGGTATATAAATATTGCTATCTAATCCGCCGCAGCTTTTTCGTGTTTTAGATTTAAGTGAAGTTGAACAACACGTGCACATCGCAAGATAAGGATGTTTCTGGTGCTTACGCTGTCTTTGGTTTTCTTGTGGACAGGTAAAGATTTATGTAGCATGTTTGGCTGTTTTATTCTTAAGTTCATTTGACTGTTTCATTAACCATTACATACAAATGAATACGTGATCATCCCATACATTTAATTCCTTTTCAAATTCGTAAGCGGCGTCTACCTTGTTTCTCTCTCTGCATTGCATGTTTTCGTTGATGCCGTTTGAGAGCTGTCTTTTATGTTTTACAATAGGCATCGCAGCTCAACACAGAAATATTGGTGATCTGTGTTTGCTTTCAAACATTATACCAGTATAAAATATAGACTAAGCAAAACACAGGCTATGAAGGGCCTCAGGACCTGGCCAGCTCATGGGTTTATGTGCAGGCTTAAGGCATGTGCCATGATCACCATACAGATGGCACCTGGGACGTTAGGGCATATGGAATTCGTTCTGAGCGCGGAGACGTCGTCTTGAGAAACTGAAACTGAAACTGAGCCATTACACATCAAAGTCTTATTACTGGACGCGTGGTCTACTTTGTGAAAACCCCACGCAGAGGCTGAACACTAGCCAGAAGACAATCTATGCAGATTCTCAATGTGTATTTAATTCGTGATTAGTTATATGACTCTTTCCAGAATCTGCCAACAGCTGACACTGAACTTATAAGCGCAAAGGTTTGAGTGAGGCCCATTCATGGAGCACAACAGGTATGAGGCCAAATGATAATGTTCATGATCGCAATATTTATTCTTGTCATGCTTTATCGTCCTTAGCTAGCTCGCCAGCTACACTCATCGTCTCTGTGATCCAGTCACACAAGTAATGGTAAAGGTTGTCACATAAAACCTTAAAGTCGTATGGGACGTGAGATGACACAGACCTCTAATTTTATCGGAGCCAGCACTATGATGGCGGGGTCCTTTTCCTCTCAATCGCAGCTTCATCTTCCCACGATGAAAAACCCATTCAAATCCCTGTGGACCGAGGGCCCCAGGCACAAACCTTTCCCCCCTAAAACGACTCAAACCATGCAGTGAGGCGGAAAAAGGAAAGCTTCATCTCCACGCCGGCTAGGCTCAGGTGCATTTCAATCTCATAGAAGCATTTCAAACGTTAAAACCGAGTTCGTTCGCGAAAACGAAAGTAAAACTGAAACTATTTCAACACTTTGAAATTCTTCTAGGATGTTAAAACATGTTGTGCACATGGGTCCGGCCTTTAGGAAGACGCCCGCTGTTCTCTACTGACTGTACAGTTCCCACGTCAGACTTGGCCTCTACCCGACACGTAAAACGCGTGCACTTTCCTTTTGCACAAGACACCAAGACAGATTACAAGAAAGTGGCGTTTTCTTGATGTTAGTGCTGCTGATTTAGGTTTGTTTGATTTCCCAACTCTCCTCAAATATCTCACGACCTCTCTCATCCAGTTTCCTACTTACAAATACCCCAAAACACTGGAATCTGTTTAAGAGGGATTTATCGCATTCAGACAATTCTACATTCTCTCCATCCATGTCTACCAGCACACTCCTTCATCCTGCGCAAAAACCACTGCGCTGTCAGAGTCTTGAAACGGGGAAGGCTGGAAAAGGGGGTGTGCATGTTAGATATTTTGGGGTTTGCATAAGCTACCAAAACCTGATATAGCATAGAGGGTCTTTAACGTCCGTATTTGATGTTTTGAGTCCTTACACATATGAAGGGGGTTCAGACAAAATCAGGTCTGAGCGCACATACACTGACTTAAGAGATCGAACTTTTCCACTATTTACCAACCAACCGATACCAGCCCGAGTCAAACTCAGGACTTTCCCACTGGAAGTCCGATTCTTTACCACTTGGCTATAGTACCGATCAACAATCATGTGGCCCACGTAGGGGTCGAGACCACAACCTTCGAGTTACACTCTCAGAAAAAAGACACGAGTCATCACGAATTCTCCTCTCTCTAGGTGGACCCAGAGGATATCACAGACAGACAAGAACCAGACGATTAGCAATATTCCCTTTCCCCTCTCTGAAAAAAATGAGTATGGGGTTGGGGAGAAAGGATCTCTAA
>CM060309.1:30348924-30353924 GCA_030674185.1 Monoplex corrugatus
CCCATAGCCTGGTCACAGGGAAGCCAGTGGTAGACACTTTACAACTGTTTGATTTACTTTTCATTCATGATTTATTTGAGTAGGTTGTATCACTTTCTTCTTTTTCGCTGCTGTACACGTCCTCGTCCTTCGGAAGGAGACGAAAAACGAGTCGGACCCGTGTAACTTCTGGTTGCATACGCTAAAGATCCCACTGCAGTTGAAAATCGTGAAGAGCAAGGCGTTGCCCAGCTGCCTTGGTATAAAACATTGGAGAGATAGGTTGATTTCTCAGGTCCCACCCCCTTGGAGATCAATTAGCTTTCTTGCCTTTCCGAAGTCTTGGTTAAAAAAATGAATATGAACATGAATTTGAGACGAGGGAGAGGGGATGGGCGCCGCCTCGTGGTGCTGGCCCCGGGAAAAGTTGAGGTTTCTACCACCTCACACCCTACGACCCCAGGGTTATGGAACTATCTAGGTAGGACCTCAGGACCTGGCCAGCGCATGGGTTTATGTGCAGGCTTAAGGCTTGTGCCATGATTATTCTGGATCTTCTCCATCACCTGGCACCTGTGACGTTAGTGCATACGGAATTCATTCCAAGCGTGGAGACGTCTTGAGAAATTGAAACTTAGAGCTGAGTAGTCTGGAGGCCGCACTCACACACGGACATTAGTACATAGGTGGAAGTCGCGTCCAACAATGGTGCACAAAATCCCAAACTTATAAAGAAAAAGGAAATGCTGATGCAAAATCATTCAATACATGATTAATTACTTAATACTGAAATGAATCGAAGACTGCAAACACGAGATTGTCTGTACAGATATAACAGACACTGCTGTAGATAATTACACAAAACGACGCCTCTCGTAGGTGAACGGTTTCTTTATCAACATTATCATTACCATCACAAGGTGAGGCTCAACACAAGGTGGCATGCACAAGCTGTTTCAGTATCAAAAAACACTTATGTCTCATCCAGCCTCCATATTGCTGTTTCAGCATCCAAAACACACTTATGATTCATCCAACCTCCATACTTTCAGCATCTAAAAACACTTATGATTCATCCAACACCCATATTGCTGTTTCAGCATCCAAAAACACTTATGATTCATCCAACCCCCATTGTGCTGTTTCAGCATCCAAAACACACGATTCATCCAACCACCATATTGCTGTTTCAGCATCCAAAACACACTTATGTCTCATCCAACTTCCATACTGCTATTTCAGCATCCAAAAATACACTTATGATTCATCCAACCCCCATACTGCTGTTTCAGCATCCAAAACACACTTATGATTCATCCAACCTCCATACTGCTAGTTCAGCATCCAAAAATACACTTGTGATTCATCCAACCCCCATATTGGTGTTTCAGCATCCAAAACACACTTATGTCTCATCCAACCTCCATACTGCTATTTCAGCATCCAAAATTACACTTATGTCTCATCCAACCTCCATACTGCTAGTTCAGCATCCAAAAATACACTTATGTCTCATCCAATCTCCATCTGCTAGTTCAGCATCCAAAAATACACTTATGATTCATCCAACCCCCATAATGCTGTTTCAGCATGGAAAAACAACACTTTTGTCTAATCCAACCCCCATATTGCTATTTCAGCATCCAAAAAAACACTTACGTCTCATCCAACCTGTATACTGCTGTTTCAGTATCCAAAAAACACTTATGTCTCATCCAACCTCTATACTGCTGTTTCAGCATCCAAAAAAACACGTATGTCTTATCCAACCTCTATACTGCTGTTTCAGCATCCAAAAAACACGTATGTCTTATCCAACCCTCCTATTGCTGTGTCATCATCCAAAAAAACATTTATGCCTTCTCCAACCTCCATACTGCTGTTTCAGTATCCAAAAAACACTTATGTCTCATCCAACCCACATACTGCTGTTTCAGCATCCAAAACACACTTATGTCTCATCCAACCCCCATACTGCTGTTCCAGCATCCAAAACACACTTATGTCTCATCCAACACCCATACTGCTGTTCCAGCATCCAAAACACACTAATGATTCAGCCAACCCCCATTGTGCTGTTTCAGCATAGAAAACAACACTTATGTCTCATCCAACCCCCATATTGCTGTTCCAGCATAAAAAAAAAAACCACTTATGTCTCATCCAACCTCCATACTGCTATTTCAGCATACAAAAAACATTTATGTCTCATCCAACCCACATACTGCTGTTTCAGCATCCAAAAACACACTTATGTCTCATCCAACCCCCATTACTGCTATTTCAGCATTCAAAAAACATTTATGTCTCATCCAACCCACATACTGCTGTTTCAGCATCCAAAAATCACTTATGATTCATCCAACACCCATTGTGCTGTTTCAGCATCCAAAACATACTTATGATTCATCCAACACCCATATTGCTGTTTCAGCATCCAAAACAACTCTTATGTCTCATCCAACCCACATATTGCTGTTTCAGCATCCAAAACACTCTTATGTCTCATCCAACCCACATATGCTGTTTCAGCATCCACAAGATACTTAGGTCTCGTCCAGCCCCCTTATTGCTGTTTCAGCATCCAAAACACACTTATGTCTCATCCAACACCCATACTGCTGTTCCAGCATCCAAAACAAACACTTATGTCTCATCCAACCCCCATATTGCTGTTTGAGCATCCAAAAAAGACTTATGTCTCATCCAACCCCATGTTGCTGTTTGAGCATCCAAAAAACACTTATGATTCATCCAACACCCATTTGCTGTTTCAGCATCATCCAAACATAACTTATGATTCATCCAACACCCATATTGCTGTTTCAGCATCCAAAACACTCTTATATGTCTCATCCAACCCACATATTGCTGTTTCAGCATCCACAAATACCTTATGTTCATCTGTTCCAGCTAGTCTCCCCTTATTGCTGTTTCAGCATCCAAAACACACTTATGTCTCATCCAACACCCATACTGCTGTTCCAGCATCCAAAACAAACACTTATGTCTCATCCAACCCCCATATTGCTGTTTGAGCATCCAAAAAACTTATGTCTCATCCAACCTCCATGTTGCTGTTTGAGCATCCAAAAGAAACACTTATGATTTCACTCCAACACACTATATGTTCCCACTGTCCAGCATCCAAACAACTAAACAAACACATTATGTCTCATCCAACCCCCATATTGCTGTTTGAGCATCCAAAACACTAAAAGACCTTAGTCACTACAATCCAACCCCCATATTGCTGTTTGAGCATCCAAAAACACGTATGTCTCATCCAACCTCCATGTTGCTGTTTCAGCATCCAAAATACAACACCCTGTTCATAAAACTATGTCTCATCCAACCTCCAAACTGCTGTTTCAGCATCAAAAAACAGTAATGTCTCATCCAACCTCCATACTGCCTTTCAGTATCTAAAAATCACTTATGAGTCATCCAACCCATACTGCTATTTCAGTATAAAAAAACACACTCACGTTTCATCCAACCCCCTTATACTGCTGTTTTCAGCATCCAACACACACTTATGTCTCATCCAACACCCACACTGCTCTTTCAGCACCAAAACACACTTATGATTCATCCATCCCCCCCCCCCCCCCCCCCCCCCCCCCCCCCAGTGCTGTTTCAGCATCCAAAACACACTTCTGATTCATCCAACCCCCATAGTGCTGTTTCCGCATAAAAAACAACACTTCTGTCTAATCCAACCCCCATATTGCTGTTTCAGCATCCAAAAAACACTTATGTCTCATCCAACCCCCATTTGTTGTTTCAGCATCCAAAATACACTTATGTCTCATCCAACCTCTACACTGCTGTTTCAGTATCCAAAATACACTTATGTCTCATCCAACCTCTATACTACTGTTTCAGTATCCAAAATACACTTATGTCTCATCCAACCTCTATACTGCTGTTTCAGTATCCAAAATACACTTACGTCTCATCCAACCTCTATACTGCTGTTTCAGCATCCAAAAAACACGTATGTCTTATCCAACCCTCATATTGCTGTGTCACCATCCAAAAAACATTTATGCCTCCTCCAACCTCCATACTGCTGTTTCAGTATCAAAAAAACACTTATGTCTCATCCAACTCACAAACTGCTGTTTCAGCATCCAAAACACACTTATGTCTCATCCAACCCCCATACTGATGTTCCAGCATCCAAAACACACTAATGATTCAGCCAACCCCCATTGTGCTGTTTCAGCATAAAAAACAACACTTATGTCTAATCCAACCCCCATATTGCTGTTCCAGCATCCAAAAGTCATTTATGATTCATCCAACCCCCACTGTGCTGTTCCAGCATCCAAAAAACACTTATGTCTCATCCAACCTCCATACTACTCTTTCAGCATAAAAAAATACTTATGTCTCATCAAACCCACATACTGCTGTTTCAGCATCCAAAAAACACTTATGTCTCATCCAACCTCAATACTGCTGTTTCAGCATCCAAAAACACTTATGATTCATTCAACCCCCATACTGTTGTTTCAGCATCCAAAAAACAAAACACTTATGTCTCATCCAACCCTCATAGACCCAGAATGTACTTCGCAATAGCGCGAACTGGGGAATTATAAACTAATACAAGCCGTTCCGTGTTCAAAATGATATCTCTTTATGGCGAATACTAACACAAAATAAAATTCACGCTTGACACAACTATCATAATCGAAATGGTTTGTGACTTGACATTATAGAACCTTTGTCATTTTTTCCTTCTAATTCCACAATCAATTGGGTTTGTTTTTTTTATTCACAAGACTTAGTTGTGTGCAGATACATTTAATTCTAAGAGGGTAGCAGTTCTAAACAGGCCGCGTAACTGATCTCCATCCCCCAAACCAAATTTTGATATAACCAGCAATTAATCATGTAAGAAATCCAGTAGATGTTACAATACTGGACACCTTGTATACAGTGCTCATAATTAATTTTGTTTCGCCTGATTCGTTATAATCAAGAATATCACATATGATTTCAAAAGTGTT
>CM060309.1:30358924-30376424 GCA_030674185.1 Monoplex corrugatus
CATCATGTGCCCTGCCGCATGGCGTTGGCGATCATGGCCCTCCGTATGCATCTATCCCTTGTTGCCGCAAGCACATCTTCCACCCTCTCTGTCCTCAGCCACCCTGCAAGTCCGTCCAACATTTTCTCCCTGGGTCTACCGTTTGCTGTTATTTTGCATGAGGATTTCACTTCTCTACTGTGATCATGTCATCAGTCGCCGTGCAATGATAAAACCATGCTTACATTTAAAGAACAAAAATTATCAACAGATCCAACATTCATCTGAACAAAGGCTCTTGTACACACATTAGTGCCCACTTCAGTCATCCTCAGCACTTCTAAAGTTTATGTTTGTCAATGACCCTGTATAGCAGCAGTGGGTGCCCTGTGGGCTGGGATCCTGCAAGGTCCGCTCTGTAAGGACATCTTTTGGGATAAGCCCACCTGCATGTCACAGACGTGGCCAAGACAGCAGAGTCGTCGCTAAATAAAATGAGCATGCACACTTTGCATAGTGGCCTTATCTGGCACACAGTCCTTCCGGGAAATGCCCAAGACCCGGCTCAAACACTACTGGTGAAAGCTACCGAGGAACTGTTGTTGGCACACGCATGTTGTCCAGCTTTTACTGCCGTAGAGAAGTGTATACAGTACGCAGGTTCTGTATGTTCTGTAATACGCATATGCACGTATTTCTCAAATAAAAGCAGAACAGAAAATAAACAAAACAAAAGTTTGGGCTGTTTTACAGAACACTGTTTCGTTAATGTTTTCTTTGTTCTCTAATAACAAATATAAAATAACGATGGGAGACTGCTGAATATTTTCATGTAAGGCACGCTCATGATAAGATGGCTGTGAATCCGACGCTCAATCAGAACCATTTTGATGAGAAAAAAAAAGGATTTTCAAATATATGTCACAGAAGAAGATATCATTCATTTAAATATTCATCATGTCGATTTATCACAAGATCACTTCTAAATCTAATTATCCGAATTTTAATACTGCAAAGAAATCTTCCATTTTCACCTAGTACAAAAAGAGACGATGTGCGCCTGTTGAAGTGAAAGATAAGCTTTAAGTGCTTTAACTCATGCCTTGTCTGACTGTTAGTGTACGGTTGTGTGTCAATATCCGTGGGTCTGTGGATATGATAGTCACGTTCATGTCATTGCTATTCACGTCCTTCACTCAGCTAAACGTGCACAAGAAATGAACATGCACCTGTAGAATACTATTCTTCACAATATTGAGAGAAATCGGGTCTCTTGTCAAGAAGCATAGAACAAAAGAAAGAAAGAAAACGAACGAACGAATAAATGAAAAAAATAAAGCAGATATGAAGAAAGGAAAAGAAAAGCAACAAATAGGTAAGAAACCTGACTGCTTAAAATTCCAGACTTCCAGCCAATATGGAACTGCTGTTAAAAACAAAAAAGAAAACAAAACAAAAACGAAAACAGAAGTCTAAACGTTCTTTGAATTCTGTGACAACGAACTGAATGGAGTTGTGGCCGAGTGTTCAATAGTGACAGCTACTGTAGATCATCTGACGCTAGGATTGCAGTGAATGAACCTTACTTTGGTGTTGTTTTGGGTGAGCCCAAATGAGACATCTCACGCAAATGTCACTTAAGCAGAAGACAGCACATCACAAACATGGTACAATTTACAATAATAATGATTATAACAATAACCATGATGACGGCGGTGATAGTGATGATAAATGATAAAGAAAGAACACAACAGGGTAGAAATAAAAGACAAAAATAAAAAACGAATGGACAAGAATACTGTGAGAGTGCGTGTGATAAATGAATAACAGTCTGTGGACAAGAATACTGTGAGAGTGCGTGTGATAAATGAATAACAGTCTATGGACAAGAATACTGTAAGAGTGCGTGTGATAAATGAATAACAGTCTGTGGACAAGAATACTGTAAGAGTGCGTGTGATAAATGAATAACAGTCTGTCGACAAGAATACTGTAAGAGTGCGTGTGATAAATGAATAACAGTCTATGGACAAGAATACTGTGAGAGTGCGTGTGATAAATGAATAACAATCTATGGACAAGAATACTGTGAGAGTGCGTGTGATAAATGAATAACAGTCTGTGGACAGAATACTGTGAGAGTGCGTGCGATAAATGAATAACAGTCTGTGGACAAGAATACTGTGAGAATGCGTGTGATAAATGAATAACAGTCTGTGGACAAGAATACTGTGAGAGTGCGTGTGATAAATGAATAACAGTCTGTGGACAAGAATACTGTGAGAGTGCGTGTGATAAATGAATAACAGTCTGTGGACAAGAATACTGTGAGAGTGCGTGTGATAAATGAATAACAGTCTATGGACAAGAATACTGTGAGAGTGCGTGTGATAAATGAATAACAGTCTATGGACAAGAATACTGTAAGAGTGCGTGTGATAAATGAATAACAGTCTGTGGACAAGAATACTGTGAGAGTGCGTGTGATAAATGAATAACAGTCTATGGACAAGAATACTGTGAGAGTGTGTGTGATAAATGAAACTATAACAGTCTATGGACAAGAATACTGTGAGAGTGCGTGTGATAAATGAATAACAATCTACGGACAAGAATACTGTGAGAGTGCGTGTGATAAATGAATAACAGTCTGTGGACAAGAATACTGTGAGAATGCGTGTGATAAATGAATAACAGTCCGTGGACAAGAATACTGTGAGAGTGCGTGTGATAAATGAATAACAATCTACGGACAAGAATACTGTAAGAGTGCGTGTGATAAATGAATAACAGTCTGTGGACAAGAATACTGTGAGAGTGCGTGTGATATATGAATAACAGTCTATGGACAAGAATACTGTGAGAGTGTGTGTGATAAATGAATAACAGTCTACGGACAAGAATACTGTGAGAGTGCGTGTGATAAATGAATAACAGTCTATGGACAAGAATACTGTGAGAGTGCGTGTGATAAATGAATAACAGTCTATGGACAAGAATACTGTGAGAGTGCGTGTGATAAATGAATAACAGTCTATGGACAAGAATACTGTAAGAGTGCGTGTGATAAATGAATAACAGTCTGTGGACAAGAATACTGTGAGAGTGCGTGTGATAAATGAATAACAGTCTGTGGACAAGAATACTGTAAGAGTGCGTGTGATAAATGAATAACAGTCTGTGGACAAGAATACTGTGAGAGTGCGTGTGATAAATGAATAACAGTCTATGGACAAGAATACTGTGAGAGTGCGTGTGATAAATGAATAACAGTCTGTGGACAAGAATACTGTGAGAGTGCGTGTGATAAATGAATAACAGTCTATGGACAAGAATACTGTGAGAGTGCGTGTGATAAATGAATAACAGTCTGTGGACAAGAATACTGTGAGAGTGCGTGTGATAAATGAATAACAGTCTATGGACAAGAATACTGTGAGAGTGCGTGTGATAAATGAAACTATAACAGTCTATGGACAAGAATACTGTGAGAGTGCGTGTGATAAATGAATAACAGTCTGTGGACAAGAATACTGTGAGAGTGCGTGTGATAAATGAAACTATAACAGTCTATGGACAAGAATACTGTGAGAGTGCGTGTGATAAATGAATAACAGTCTGTGGACAAGAATACTGTGAGAGTGCGTGCGATAAATGAAACTATAACAGTCTGTGGACAAGAATACTGTGAGAGTGCGTGTGATAAATGAATAACAGTCTATGGACAAGAATACTGTGAGAGTGCGTGTGATAAATGAATAACAGTCTGTGGACAAGAATACTGTGAGAGTGCGTGTGATAAATGAAACTATAACAGTCTGTGGACAAGAATACTGTGAGAGTGTGTGTGATAAATGAATAACAGTCTATGGACAAGAATACTGTGAGAGTGCGTGTGATAAATGAAACTATAACAGTCTGTGGACAAGAATACTGTGAGAGTGTGTGTGATAAATGAATAACAGTCTGTGGACAAGAATACTGTGAGAGTGCGTGTGATAAATGAAACTATAACATTTTTGTCGTTTGTTTCAAACAGGATGGAGTGAAACCTCAAGCAGCGATGACCGCGTGGTGCTGACCACACAAGCGGCAGTAGCCAGCAGAAACGAACGTCGTGAAGATTATTCTTCACGCGTTTTTACGTTTTTACGTTCTCATTTAGACAAAAATCAGTTGACATGTCATGTATACTGTTTCAGACAAGATAATTTGATGAGACCGATTAATTTTTCACCCCCACCCCCCACGTCCCCCTTTTCTAATATTCTGCATTATTGTTGTTTGATCGCTCAGATGTTTTGTCATATTATTCTGTACTGATTATTGTTGCACCGAAAACTGTTTCTTGTGATTATGTAACACAAATGTATACGCTGCTGAAAGACTACATGGCGCATATGCTGATCTGGAGTTGGAATACTACTCGCAGGATGATTTACCCGGTATCTGCACAGAAATGTAGCAACCGCTATTTCTGACCGCTTTAAATAGTGCTCAGTTTAGTGTGCTTGTGTTTTCCATATCGCCCAGCTTACCATGCTTTACAAAAATGTTTTGGATCCATGTCTGCAACAGTAGTCTCTTGTTTGTCTGTACTTTTCAACAATGATATTTGGCAGTGATCCTTTACCGATTATATACATACATACATGTACATATACATATACATACATACATACATACATACATACATACATACACACATACATACATACATACATGCATACACACATACATACATACATACATACATACATACATACATATATATATATATATATACATAATACATATATACAATACATACACATATACATATATGCATTCTGAAAACAGGAGATTTCAAACAACAAACTGCACATCCAGGACTGACTGTAACATATCAGTGATTTCCGAAGTAAAACCAGATTTTTATCTGACGACAGAATATGTTCTTGTTTCACTTTTGTTCAGTTCCTCGTTGACCCTATCTTTCATTGATATTTTTCACACGGCTGCGATAGTCAAGCGGGAAACACGTCAGACTTCCAATCATAAGATCTGGATTTGATCCGGTCTAGGTACCTCCCGATTTTTCCGATCTGCGAGGTCAATTTGTGTACACTCTTGTTTGCGCCTAAACTCTCTCCGCGTGTATACACAAACAGAACATCAAGTATGCACGTTAAGGATCCTGTATGTCATGTCATGTCAGTGTCTGGTGGTTTATGTAAACATGAAAACAGCCAACATGCGCACCCATCGAAGGCGAAGTACGCAGACTTGTGCAGCAACATAACGTCTGCACAGTGTGGACAAAACAACGTGCACGAACACATCCGAAAACGAAAAACAAACAAATAAACAAAGAAGTAAGGAGGGAGGGAAGGAAGGAAAGAAGGAGGGAAGGAATGAAGGAAGGAAGGAGGGAAGGAAGGAAGGAAGGAGGGAAGGAAGGAAAGAAGGAAAGAAGGAAGGAAGGCGGGAAGGAAGGAAGGAAAGAAAGAAAGAAAGAAAGAAAGAAAAAGAAAGAAAGAAAAGCAGATAATTATCTTTCAAAAGCTGAATCTTGAGATCAGCATGTAGGACATCCCTGAGGCGACACGTGGAGTGATTGGCCCAGTGAATAACGCACCGCCTGGGATGCTAGAGGTATCAGGTTCGATTCCACACACACACACACACACACACACACACACACACACACACACATACACACACACACACACACACACACACACACACACACCACCTCCGGCCCACTTCCTTTCCACTACATCTTAAGCAGTGATCTGGATGCTTGTCTTTGGATGACACTATACATACGTCTTGTGTGCAGCACGCATTCACCGCAAGTTCAAGAATCCTTGACCAAAAAGGAATTGTCTAGCAAAATTTTGTTGTAGAAAAAATTATATCTACGTAAGTTAACTAACAAAAAAACGTGGTGAAATAAAACTAAAAAAGAAATGATAAACTTTTCACATAAGCAGCCGGCATATCACCAAGCAAACAGTCATGATAGTAAAGTACATGGCCTTGTGGATAAATATAGCACCATCCCAGGACGACCGAAATCTAGGTTCAAATCCCAGCTGGACGGTGAATTTTCTTTCTGCTCCACTACACCCTGGGTGATGGTCTGGGCGGTAGTCTTTCGTGTGATTTCGGGTGACACTATAAACTAAGGACACGTGTGCAGCATGCATTTAGCACGCGTTGAAGATCCCACGGCAAAAAATAAAAAACCGTCGTCTGGCAAAATTCTTTGGGAAAAAATCTATTTTCCTAAGTAAACAAAACTACATGTAAGAAATACTATGGCGACGTGCTTTCCCTGGGGATACTGTTTACTGTCATTTTTGTTAAAAGCCCAGCCGACTGCGTAGAACCATATCAGGACTATAACCATTTCAAACTGTACACAATACTTCAACAGGAAAAAAAGAAAAGAAAATTAAATACACTTATCAAAGCATTCGCGCACATGATCTAAGGACATGCCCCTGACACTGACCACTCCATCCAATTCATCGAAGGGGGGATTTAAAAAGCATACCTGAATACAAATTTAAGCGTAACTTAGGACACTAAAACATATATAAAAACAGGTCTAACTTATTTAAAATTGCTTTCGCATATCTCATTTTTCTAGAGCCAAAAATGCACTTAATACATGTACCCAATGATCAATCCTAAGAGAAAGTACGTAAGACTTTAACGAAAAATTAAAACGAATGGACCAGCAAGGCCGAAACTGATAGGAAAAAATGACAGAAAGCAAAGGAGGAAGAAAGAAACAAAGAGAGTGACAGAAAAGAGGACATTTCTAGCACAGAATTTCCAGAAGGTGGGCATACTATTTATACTGAAAGAGCCCTTGGCATCCCCATGGAGGTTCCCTGGGGATAACAGCAGGCTTTCGGATTGGAAAAAATTCCGTTGTCACGAAAACCGAATCCAATTCAGTTCAATCGATGAAAAACAAACAAATAAAACAGTAAAATACTTAATCCGCCAACAAACCACATGATCCTAAAATGAGATACTGACCACATCGCAAGCGTGTGGGATTTATGCACATATGCCATGAATCATTCGGATCCATTTATCACATGGCATTTGTGGTAACTGATCAAATATGGATGGATTTATTTATCTAATAGGTCTGGTCCGCGGACAGGGAGTGGTACTCGACACTGTGATAAAAAATATCTTTATATCCGTTCATTTGAGAAAAACTGGATTTTCCATGAGTTCTTAGGGAGAACTTTTATGAAAACATTTATCACACACACACACACACACACACACACACACACACACACACACACACACACACACACACACACACACACACACACGTGTACACAACACGACATGATCAGAATACAAAAATATTCAGATCTGTACGACTCAAAGAAAACAGGAACTGCATATGGAGAAAACAGAGATCACATATCCATTCACCTATGGGAATTAAAGCGTAAGACACACTCTCAGCCCACAAGTCATCATCACTGCTCAAAACATAATCATACAAGCTTAACACAAAATAGAATGGTTAATCCATACTGATGGCTTTACCACCGTAAGAGCAAAATCCCATTCTTTTTTTATTCAACCTCGTAAAATTGAACCATACCCATTCGTCCACATACATGTACGGTAAACTCTCCCCGTTTCGTGTCTCTTGTGTCAATTTCACTACAAATTAGTCAATAAATAGTAGATAATCCCTATGACAATGGAAAAACAAACAAACAAACAAACGCTCCTTCAGATTTATAATCCGGAGGTTCTAGCAGGTATGGTACGCAGGCTGAGCGTGTCCCTACGGTACAGTTTACAAGAAGATGCAAATATCTGGGACATATGTGGCCTATATCTGCTCCGCCCAATGCACATTTAGCGAGTACAAAAACTGCGCAAGTTAAATCTAGGTGGGGACACTTGTGTGTTGTTTTGAGTTCTTTGACTTAGGTTTCACACTCAACACTTTTTAAAGGAGCGGACCTGATGACTCATTTGAATTTCAAATTTCCAGACATCTTATATTTCAGAATATTTTGACTGCGAAGCAGAAAACGCAACACAGTTGATTATCAATCATGAAATAAATATATCCGGATACTTTCGATGTCACTTTTCGTCATGAGATTTCACAACAGAAAGTTAACGACTCAACAAAATATGAAAATATTTTGTTTCTTTTCCAGATCAAGAGAATTTTCGTATTTCTGAACAAGTGCCAGTGTCTTTTTCACTGGTGGGTAATTGTGGATCGTTTGATTGCAAACGTTTGTGTTCGTATGAAAAGAAAACAAAAATACCACGGAATCTAGCAGAAAGCTCGACGTTTACATCTGTTAACAGCTCTCTCTCTCTCTTTCTATCTGTCTGTCTGTCTCTCTCTCTCTCTCTCTCTCTCTCTCTGTCCTCTCTCTCTCTCTGTCCTCTCTCTCTGTGTCCTCTCTCTCTCTCTTTCTGTCTGTCTGTCTGTCTCTCTCTCTCTCACTCTCGCTCGTTCTCTCTTTTTTTCGGTCTTAACTCCTTCTCTCTCTCTCTTTCCTCTCCCTCTCTCTCTCCACCAATCGATGGTGAGATAGCACATACTAAAAATGACAAACAACAGACAGACAGTGGTGCATATGATCGTACTGTACATATGTCAAGCGCACGATCGTAATGTAAACACACACACACACGTGTGCGTGTGCGTGTGTGTGTGTGTGTGTGTGTGTGTGTGTGTGTGTGTGTGTGTGTGTGTGTGCGTGCGTTCGTATGTATGTCTAGGCGTGTGTGTGTGTGTAGTGCAATAGTGCGCACATTTGTGTGTGTGCGTGTATGTGCATGCGTGCGTGTATGCGTGCGTGCATGCGTGTTTGTGTGTGTGTGCGTGTGTATGCGTGCGTACGTGTCTGTGTGCGCGTGCGCGCGTGTGCGTTTATGTGTGCGTGCGCATGTGTGTGTGCGTTTATGTGTGCGTGCGCGTGCGTGCGCGCGCGCGCGCGCGCGCGTGTGTGTGTGTGTGTGTGTGACTTCATTCACCAACACGTAGCAGCGGACATTAAAGGTAAAATACACGGGCGTGCGAGGTACACCAGCTTCTGTCACAAGGGAGAACAACACTGATCCCCTTACCCTCCCTCCTATTTTTTTTTTAAATACAGACAACTGTATCAGAGCAACGTCCGTTCATGTTTCACAAAATAAAGAAATAAAAAGAAGAAGGTAGGAGTGACGGTAAAGAAAGAGCTGAATAGAAAATGAGACACAGACTAAGGAAGGATAGAGAGAAGAAAAACAAAACTGAAGTTATTTCTACCACCCATGATCTCACACCCCTACACCTGCACACACATACACACTCATTACACCACACACACAAAAGAGAGAGACAGACAGACAGACAGACACACACACAGACAGACAGAGACAGACAGAACGAGAGACAGACACACGAGAGAGAGACAGACAGACAGACAGAAACAGACACACGAGAGAGAAAGAGAGACAAAGACAGACGCACGAGAGAGACAGGCAGACAGACACACGAGAGAGAGAGACAGAGACAGAGAGACAGACACACAGAGAGAGAGACAGACAGAGATAGATCGATAGAGAGACAGACAGAGAGACAGACAGACACAGACAGATAGAGAAAACGAGAGGGGAAGATGGGGGGATTAAAAACGTTACTAATTTCAAAGAGAGAAATGCGGGCTGGTTGGTAGAGCCATGGACTCAAAATCTGATATCTCAAGTTCAATTCATGGGGAAGTTAAAAATAAAATCTTCAAAGAGAGAGGGAGTAAGAATCGAGAGAGAGCGAGAGAAAGAGAGAGAGAGAGAGAGAGAGAGAGAGACAGATAGACAGAGACAGACAGACAGAGACAGAGACAGACAGAGACAGACAGAGCCAGAGAGCCAGAGACATACAGGACGAGAGTGGAAAGCTGTGGGGAGTTAAAAACATAAATCTCCAAAGAGAGAGGAAGGAAGAACGAAGGAGGGAGGGAGCGAGAGAGAGAGAGAGAGAGAAAGAGAGAGAGAGACAGACAGACAGACAGAGACAAACAGACAGGCAGACAGACAGACATAGAAGGCCAAAGAAAACGAGACAGGGAAGATGGTTTGGGAGGGAGGGGAGTTAACAACAATAATAATTTTCAAAGAGGGAAATACGGGCTTGTACTTGTAGGCAGAGCCACGCAATAGAAATCTGACATTCCGAGTTCAATTCCAACCTGCAACATTACATAAAAAAAAAAAGTGGTCAAACTGCTGTCCATCTCAATGTGTCCATATTCTGGTAGTGTCAGCCTACAGCCTAGTGTTTTCCAGGTCCCTCTCCCCTCGCCAGTATTTAAGGTGCGCAAGCTCAGGGAATCTTCCAGACAACTGGCAGGTTTGGGTGGAGTGCATATGGAACTATCCTAGTGTGATGAATCTCTACTGAACAAACTCCAAAGTCCAAAGAGAGAAGGAGTAGAGACCGAGAGAGAGAGAGACAGAGACAGAGAGACAGAGACAAAGACACAGAGACAGAGACAGTGAGGGGGAGAGAGGGGAGAGAAAGGGGGGAGAGAAAGAGGGGGAGAGAGGTAAGAGAGAAAGAGAGGGAGAGAGGAGAGAGGGAGAGGAGAGAGAGAGAGGAGTTGAGACCGAAAAAAAGAACGAGCGAGAGTAAGAGAGAGAGAGAGAGAAAGAGAGAGGAGAGAGAGAGAGAGAAAGAGAGCAGAGAGAAAGAGAGCGGAGAGAGAGAGAAAGAGAGCGGAGAGAGAGAGAAAGAGAGCGGAGAGAGAGAGAAAGAGAGCGGAGAGAGAGAGAGAGAGAAAGAGGCAGAGAGAGCGACTGAGAGATGTTTCCTCTTATCTACTATGCATTATAAAGTAATGATAAGAGAGAAGGGAGTACAGAAGGGAACGGCTTGTGCTTCACATACACCTAAATGTTGCATCAAATTAATGCACACAATTATTCAATGAGACAGAGAGAGACTGATGCACAGAGAGAGACACTGAGAGAGAGACACTGAGAGAGAGAGAGAGAGTGAGACACACACACACACACACACAGAGTGGGGAGTGGTACATATACTTCAGCACCTGAATGATTAACCAAATTAATGTGCACTGTTAATTACTGATGGAAGAGAAAAGACAGAGAGGGAGGGAGAGACAGAGACAGACAGACAGAAAGAGAGACATAGAGAGGGGAGTGGTATGTGCTTCAAAAATGCCTGAACGTTGAACCAAATCAATATCTTTATTACTTAATTTGTGAGTGAGAAGGGAGTAGTATATATGTCACAAACAACTGGTTGTTGAACCAAATTAATGTGCTTTAATGATAAATAATGACAGAGAGATGGAGAAACAAAGAGTCGGGTGCGGAATGTTCTTCAGTAATTCTGAATGTTGAATCAAATTGATGTACATCATTTATTCATTATGAGACAGACGACCTGAATGCTGAACAAGATTAACATGCATTATGAACTAATTATGAAACAGGAAATAGAGAATAATAAATATTTCAGTAATACTGGAATATTAAACCAAATTAACATGTTTTTAATTAATAAGACTGAGAGACAGACAGGACAGAGAGACTGAGAATTCGATATGCTTCAATAACCCCTGAATATGGAACCCAAATAATGTGCACTATCAATTTATGGTGACAGACAGACAGACAGACTGAGAGACAGAGAAGGGAATATTATATGTTTCAGCAGCACATGAATGTTGAGCCAATTTAATATGCATTATCAATTATTGATGAGAGACAGACAGACAGGAGCGCTATATGCCCCAGTAACACCTGAATGTTCTTGAAACAAAATGCCCCAGTAACACCTGAATGTTCTTGAAACAAAGTTAATGTGCATTATTAATCTATGATCTGAGAAAAAGAATCAGACTAGTGTACAGAGGAAAATGGGAAGGGGTGTGTGTGTGTAGGGGGGGGGAGGAGGAGGAAGAGACTTTGCAACAAAGAAACCACGTCATGGTACACGTAGACTGAAGTACGGACTTTTAGCTCTGGTCCATCTGATCACACACAAAATACAAACAGCAAAGAAAACTTTAGTTTTGTTTTAGCTTTTTAGGCAAACAATACAGATCTACAGCACAGGCTGGACATTATCAAGTCAAAATTATTCTTCACAATGGGTCCAGGCAAGAAAAACAAACACGTGTTAGCTTTGTAGACATTTCCCTTTCAGGCGCCTCTACCTACAGAACAAACTCCTGTTTTGGTTTTGGTTTTCATTGCCTCGTCATGAAAAATGCTGCACAACCTGTCCATTTCTCTTTTTATATCCTGCACAAAGCGAAATCAAATTATCTCCATATATATAAATCAGTAATTGATCAACTCTTGCATTTTTCATCCGCATTGGAACTACCACGTATAGTCGTATACATTCACACCACTCTAGTCTTGTTACGCCTGATCGGTATTTAACAGAACGTTCTTAGCCTATAGGATCAACACACCACACCAAAAATCGCTGTTGTAGTCTGAACTAGAAGACAGTTTGTTCAGATGACCCCTTTTCTGAAACATTCGTTTACTCCAACGTTACGGACTGCAGACCTCTGTTACCGTTTAACGGCTTGATCTGTCCGACACTGCCCGTCTACATGTCATGCCCCACGTGCAGATTGTGACAATCTGCATGAGGAGCACAGCCTGTGCGTTCACTCGTTGTGAGAAACGGGTTGGGCGCGACGAGCTGTCCAGTGTATTGGTTTGCAAAGCTTGATACTGTAACTCACTAACTGTCTGTGCAACAAAAGAAAAAAAAAAAAAAGAAAGAGAGAAAAAAATGGAAGGAAAGAAAGAAAGAAAAGAACTGGGTGGTGCTGGCAAAAATAAACTTAAGAAAGACGTTCTATTGTCACTTGCCTTTTGCTGCTGAACAAGTATGTGCACATCAGCCCTGTTCTCGTCTCTCTTGATTTGGTCAAATTGGTGGGTTGACACACATTTTCACCGGTCATATGATATGAAACATTTTTTTCACGCACAACCCATATCTTGAGCTTGTGTGGTTGCCGGCCGGCTGGTTGGTGCTGAGTAGAAGGCCCTCGGTTTTGAATGAATAAATGGATATCTCTAAGTATGATGTTTGTCATGCTTTCATGAATCAGTGGGCGTCTCATAGACACGGTGGCTTTATTCAAAACATCGCTCACTGTCGTCTGCAGAAAATACGTCTTGCCGGAAACCAGACAAGGGACGCCACCGAGGGAGGCGTGCACAGATAGAGAAATGGAGTGTAGGCATATATGTTACAGGAATACCTGAATGTTTTATCAAATTAATGCGCATTATTAAGTAATGATGAAAAAACACACAGAGAATAATGTGCATAATAGAAAATGCGTGTGAGTGGAAGAGGGGAAGGGGGGGGGAGTATAATGAATGTGCATATGAAGTCAAAGTGAAAGAGAACGAACCTGGCGGGTGAACAAGGGAGAATCTAAAATCCTAATTAAAACCAAAAAGATGCACTGTTAATGACATGATAGAAAGAGAGGGTGGATGGAAAGATGTACAGGAGAAAGAAAGAGTCTCCCTTTAGCTAGAGAGAAGGAAGAGAGGGCGAGAGAGAGTGTGAGAGAGAGAGAAATGTGCATTGTAACTGACATTTTGGAGAGATAGGGTTTGTGACAGGTTTGACAAGAAAGAAAGAGACAGTCCGCCTTTAGCTATAGACCAAGTTAAAATGAATACAGCTGCTAAAGCTTTATTAAACGGCTTACGAAATCTCTCCATCAACCCCACACATTCTCTCTCTCTCTCTCTCCTCTCTCTCTCTCTCTCTCTCTCTCTCTGTTTCAAAATAAAGAAACAAAACAAACAGCTAAAAAGCCTGTCATGAACTCTGTATATTCCAAAACTAAGCCATCAAAATGGTCAAGCATTGATAAGAGTTTCATTTAATAAAATGATTTGATCCTTTCTACGTAAATGTGATCATGAAAACGAGGCATACAAATTTTAAACATATACAGACATCCGTCCTTACTGATGTGAAAGCGTGGCCCAAATTTTGTAGAAACAAATTAATCAGCAGAGGGTGTATCGTTTTCATCTAGCCAACAACCATGATTTGAACAAGTATGTTCATCCAAACTGAAAACGAAGGTCACAAATGCCTCTGTTGCATGCCATGTGACCAAGTTTTGGTTGAGATCCATTCCAAAACTTTCTATACAGTTGCTCCTCCAATCCCTATAATGATGAATGGTCGTTGAAATGCATGCGCTACTCACTGCCAATTGTATAGGACATACACCCTAAATTTGGTAAAAAAACAAAACAAAAACAACTTCATTAAATCATCTAACCTATTATAGATGACACATTCTCTCTCTCTCTCTCTGTCTGTCTGTCTGTCTGTCTGTCTCTCTCTCTCTCTATATTATATATATATGTATATGTATGTATATATATTTCTCTCTCTCTCTCTCTCTCTCTGTTTGTCTGTCTCTCTCTGTTTGTCTGTCTCTCTCTCTTTCACTCACACACACATACACACATGCCAGGGTCAGTCTAGATGAACTTCTTCCTTTGCTTTCAAAAAAACAAGCAAACAAACAAACAAACAAAAACAAAACAAATAAAGAAACAAACAGCTACAACAGAACAGAGAAAGACATGTCCCAGTTTTGTTCAGTTACAAAAAATTCTCTCTCTCTCTCTCTCTCTCTCTCTCTCTCTCTCTCCTCTCTCTCTCTCTCTCTCTCAGCAAACAAACTAAAAAAAACAAACGGCACACCCGTACAGTTTTTATTTTAAAAAAAAGGAACGATAACAATACCAAAATCAATAAACAAATAAACAGATAATTGAGAGCTAACCTCCCAGACATTAGCGTGTCTCTGGAATGACTGATTTCGCTGTGACTGACTTTGCCAAGACAAAAAAGAATAGGAATAAAACAGACGCTTGTATGTCCCAACCAGGTCTATAATGTGATCTATAGTCTCTTGCACCGCAGAACCTACTAGACCCATAAGAAAGACTGTGTAGGCTCATGAAGCCTGTAAGAAGAGTCTCGGACACAGACTTTTCAAGGCCTACAAAAAAATGATAAAAAAAAAAAAAAAGAATCCACAGACTGTTTGCACACACACCAACATTCCGGAAGACAACGGTCACTATGGTGCTTCATTTAACATCATCAAATACCACAGAAGGTTAAAATTTCCCGGCCGCGCAGCGGGACGAGGCCGATGGTAGTATTGGTTGTTGTTGTTGTGGTGGTGTTGGTGTTGGTGGTGGTAGTGAGGGTTGTTGTTGAAGGGGTAATTGGGGTGAGGATGCACATGTGGACGTCCATGGTGGCCCATGTAGAAGTCCCCTCCGCTCCATTCCGGACCGCTGTCCACAACAGGTCTGGTCGGCTTCCGTGTCGTTGGTTTGGTTGTGGTTGTAGGCCTGGTTGTTGTGGCTGAAACAGTTCATAATGTGGTCATGAGATCAATCCCCGATCCACAGCATCAAAACTGGCAGATACATTCCGACTGTAAACGACCAAATTATACATTCTGACTGTACCAGTCGCCGTGGTGTAGTGGTTAACACAACGGAATACCGCCTGGAAGGTTGCGGGTTCCAGTCCCCATCAGTCCCTTCAAAATTATATCATTGTGGGATTTTTCGGCTCTAACCGGCTCCTACCCAGAGTTGCGTGACAGGGCTGTACTCTACGCTTACTATCATAATATATCCTGGCATCAACCAGGCCCGAGAGATACAGACACCTGCGATGCTGGTCAGAAGATATGAGCAACACCCTCAATGACGCATCCGTGAAGTGTAAGAGACTCGACTGTGTGGTCCCAGTCTTCCCAATGAGCCCATAGCACGCCCAGCTCTGGGTAGAAGCCGGTAAGAGTCGAAAAATCCCACAATGGTATAGTTTTGAAGGGACTGATAGGGATTCGAACCCACAACTTCCAGTCGGTAGTCCGTTGCGTTAACCACTACACCACGGCGACTGGTGTTTACTACAAAATATCTTTGTAATCTTGTTGAAGTTTACACCCTATCTCGCACTCATAAACCATCTTCTGATGCACACTTATCGTTCTTCAAGTTTAAGAGACATCGCAGAAAATGCATAACATAGCTTGAAGAGCTTTTCTCACTTTTGGACCTTGTATAGGAAATAAATTACCTTACTCCATCGTGTACTGTGGGATGTTCTCCCAGGTCCTGTTTTCAACGCAGACTTAAAACAGTGGCCTACCCTTTTCTCTGCACGTTCTTTGTGTTCCGATGATTGTGCGTATGAGAAACACAGGTGATGGTGATACGTGTATTAATCATTTGTTAGAATACATTTGTTTGTTTTGTTGGTTGGTTGGTTTTGCTTGGTTGGTTGGTTTTGCTTGGTTGGTTGCTTGTTTGTTTATTTGTTTGTTTGTTTGTTTGTGTGTGTGTATGTTTGTTGTTCGTTTGTTTGTTTGCATTTTGTTTGCTTGTTTTGTTGTTTTGTTTGGTGTTTGTGTGCGTGTATGTTTGTTGTTCGTTTGTTTGTTTGCATTTTGTTTGCTTCTTTTGTTGTTTTGTTTACTTTTTGTTTGTTTGTTTCTTTGTTTCGTTTGGTGGTTTCTGTTTTGCTTGCTCCTCCTTTACTCGTCTTTTTACTCACTTGTGGGAGGCTGGGTGGTGGGCTCCGGGGTGGTGGTGGTGGGTGGAGCGGTGGTGGGTGGTGCGGTGGTGGGCTCTGGTGTGGTAGTGACGGTGGTGGTGGGGAGGGTGGTGGTGGTGGGCGGCGGAGGGGTGGTGGGTGGTGCGGTGGTGGGGTAAGGGCCGGGGCTGATGTAGTCTGTGGCGGTCTCCATCAGCCCGAAGCCGTCGTCAGGGGTCAGTTGCGACAGCTGGTTGTTGCCGTCCGGACCGTTTCCCAGCGGGGCCGCCGGCGTGGTGGTGGCTGAGGGGTCCGCTGTCGTCGTCGCTGCCGTTGTCGTTGATTCTGTCAATGGAGTTTTTTTTTTAATGATGATTGATTGATTGATCATTGATGTTGTGTATGTGTGTGGTACCGACAGCAAAAAATATCGATAACAATATCAATCCTTTCTCTCTTTCTCTTCTCCCCTACCCCCCCCCCCCCCCCCCGCCAATTCCTGCTCTTCTTCTTCCTCCTTCTCTTCTCCTCCCTATCACTCTCATCGTCATCAACGTCATCTTCATCTTCATCATCATCATCATCATCATCATCATCATCATCATCATCATCGTCGTCGTCGTCGTCGTCGTCGTCGTCCGTCGTCATCATTACGTTTACATTCATCAGCATCGTCACTACCATCATGATTAAAATCGTTCTCATTATTTGTTATCATCTTGAGCATAACGCTCTGTCTGGCGCTAATGTCTTGTATGTATATGTAGCCTACATACTGTTTTTCCAGTAACGGATTTACTAGCAGTCATACGAACAGGCAAAACCAAAGCAAATAACCAAGCAAGAAATATGAGGAGAGAGAGAGTAAGAGAGAGACAG
>CM060309.1:30381424-30383924 GCA_030674185.1 Monoplex corrugatus
ATCCATGTCGTTCAAAACCTGCGAACTGGATCCTCTTCCAGGTTCTCTCTACTCTGACTGTCTCCCTACGCTCCTCCCATTCATCACTGACATCATCAACACTTCTCTCCAAACTGGAACTGTCCCAGATTCTTTCAAGTCTGCTATTGTTCACCCTCTCCTCAAGAAATACAATTTAGACCCAAATGAACTGAAAAATTACCGGCCTATCTCTAATCTCTCTTTCTTGTCAAAACTGCTTGAAAAAGTTGTCCTCAACCAACTGAACTCTCACCTGTCTGCCAACAATCTCCTCAATCCTTTCCAGTCAGCCTACCGCCAGTGCCATAGCACTGAAACTGCCCTGCTACACATTCTCAACAATCTCCTTCTTGCAACTGATACTGGCAAAGTCTCTCTCCTCACACTCCTTGATCTGTCTGCAGCCTTTGATACCATTCATCATGGTATTCTCCTTTCTAGACTTCATCATACTTTTGGCATCTCTGACATTGCTCTCTCCTGGTTCACTTCATATCTATCAAACAGAAAACAAACTGTTCTCATCAATGGCACTTACTCTCAACCTGCATACCTGACCTGTGGTGTTCCACAAGGATCTGTCCTTGGCCCTGTTCTTTTCACTCTTTACACCTCCCCCTGTCCACCATCATCAACTCCCACTCTATAAAACACCACTTCTATGCTGATGACACCCAACTTCAAGACAGTGACTCACCTGACAATATACAGCGCCTCCTGATTCGCACCACTGAGCGTTACTCGGACATTAAAAATTGGATGACATACAACAAACTTCAGCTAAATGATGACAAGACAGAAGCTATCCTCATTGGCACCCGTCAGAAACTTTCTCAGCTGCCTCCTCTTTCTCTCCCATTATGTAACACATCAGTCCCAATTTCTAATTCAGCTAAAAACCTTGGTGTCTGCATTGACTCTACCCTCTCCATGAACAACTTTGTTTCTCAAACTGCCAGATCTTGCTACTATCATCTCCATCGTATAAGCCTGATCAGGAAGTATCTCTCTGTCGAAACAACTGCAAAACTCGTTCTCTCCTTCATAATGTCTCGCATTGACTATTGCAATTCACTCCTGTCCGGTCTTCCTGCCTCCACCACTCAATCCTACAGCGCATTCAAAACAATGCTGTACGCCTTGTACTCAAAAAGAAAAAAAGCTGACCACATATCTCCTCTCCTGGCACAACTTCACTGGCTCCCTGTATCAAAGCGCATACAGTACAAACTAGACACCATGTGCTACAAAAGCCTCAATAACGCAGCCCCCGATTACCTGTCAAGCCTACTTGAGATCTATGTTCCCTCACGTACCCTCCGTTCTGCCTCCGATCCTCTGACTTTTCGCTTTCCACGCACTAAGCTCAATACCTATGGTCCACGAGCCTTCTCTGTTTCTGGTCCGCTCTCCTGGAACAAACTTCCTCTCTCAGTCCGTCAGCAACCTACTTTTGTCTCCTTCAAGTCCGATCTCAAAACTCACCTTTTCTCCTCTGCATAAAATCCTGACCTCACTCAATCCCCTCTGCAGCCTGTCTCCACTCGGAGGGGAATCGTCGTCGGCCTCTTTACATCTCAGAGATGATAGTCTGCACCAGGAGGCGTTGTGGTCATGACGTGCACTTACGCCAAAAAAGCCTAGGCTTAAAACCGGTATCTGCTACTCTCCGTGTTGTGTCGATGCTGTGTTACCAGCGAAGCTGGAGTGACCTCTCCAGGTGCAGTCCTGGGCAAGTGAATATGGAGGACGAGCTGTTGCCCATGCAGCAGATCCCCCCTCTCCTCGCCACTAGTAGAATCCAGGGGAAAGACGGAGGCCTGTACGCCTGGTACCAGGGGCGACGCAGGAGTTGCCAGAACGAGGTTGTAGACAACGGCGAACTGCCTTAGGGACTCCGACTCCGGATTTTTCCTCAGGGTTGACTCCCGAAGCCTTTCCTATGAGTGGGTATGGCCGCAAGGCAGCGGAGGTTTGAAATCAGAGTTTTCCTTCTCTTAGATGAGCTGTCTTCCCAGACTGATGAGCCCCATCTACCCAAAGCACTGGTTTTCAGGCGCCAGTAACCCGCCTTCACCCCTTCTCCTATCAGTAGTAGCAGTTCCGCCGGGCTTACATCTAAGCCACGCGAGCAGGCTAGGAGCTGGACTTAGTTGTCAGAGGCTATTGGAGACGCGCGCCGTGAGGGGCATTTTTTAGACAATGGGAGCTTGTCCCCATTGCCACCCCTCGGCTATGACAACCTTGGATACCGGAGGGGAATCACATTGCAATATATAATTGTGTATAATATGCTCTCTATAATTTTCCATTGCTTTTATTCTTTCTCCCCGTTTATAGCCGTGTGCGTTTATGTGTGTGTGTGTGTGTGCGCGCGCGCGCGCGTGTGTGTATGTGTGTGTGTGCGTGGGTGCGTGTGTGTGCGTGCGTGCGTGCGTGTGTGTGCGTGCGTGCGTGTGTGTGTGTCTGTTTCAGCGCT
>CM060309.1:30393924-30416424 GCA_030674185.1 Monoplex corrugatus
TGTGCGTGTGTGTTTGTCTCTCTCTCTCTCTCTCACTCTCTGTATGTGTGTGTGTGTGTGTATGTGCATGTGTGTGTGTGTGTGTGTGTGTGTGTGTGTGTGTGTGTGTGTGTGTGTGTGTGTGTGGTGTGTGTGTGTGTGTGTGTGTGTGTGTGTGTGTATGTGTGTGTGTATGTGGATTTGTGTGTGTGTGTGCAGAAAATCAGATCGCCAGAAAAGCAAAGAGAAAACGTACTGAAAATCGACAAAACACTTTCAATTTATTTTCTCGAGAAGATATTATAGCACATATGGTATCAGGTAGAGTTCTTGAATGTTATATAGAACCGATAATGTTATACGGTTGTGAGGCGTGGACAGTCAACAAGCAAAATCAGAACAAGATTGAGACAGCTGAGATGTGGTTGCTGAGAAAATGTTGAGAGTTCCATGGACAGCAAAGAAAACAAACGAGACAGTCTTTGATGGAGGTAGACACAAGAAGATCATTGATAAGGAAGATTAGGAAAAGACAGGAAACATTTACAGGCCATTTTATGAGGAAAGGGAATTGGAGCACCTGGTCACAACAGGAAAGCTGGAGGGAAAGAGAGCACCGGGTAGACCCAGGGAAAAAATGTCGGACGGACTTGCAGATTGGCTGAAGACAGAGAGGGTGGAAGATGTGCTTGCAGCAGCAAGGGATCGAAACAGATGGAAGGCCATGATCGCCAACGCTATGTGGCAAGGCACTTGATGATGCTGATATGGTATCACCGTACGGAGGATTCAAAACAATTATAGTTAGATGCCATAGCCAAAGGCGCAAATCCCATGTACCACCATGTTCTAACGAGGTCTACCTTTTATCTGCAATCTACTATCAGTTGTACCATCCAGTCTCCTATCAGTAGAGCCCTACTGTCAATAAGAACTGTACAGCAAAGCACAATGTCTACAATTGATCAGAGAATCCCTCCTCCTCCTTCTTCTTATATTCGCCGTCGACATAGTCAGGTCACGTCTGGCGATGAGGGTGGCTGTGGGTGTCGTCGTCATCGTCGTCATCATCATCATCATCATCACTACCATCATCATCATCATCATCATCATCATCATCACCACCACCATCATCATCATCATCATCATACATCATCATACATCATCATCATACATCATCATCATCATTGTTGCCTCCCCGTAAAGGGATGCCTGGGGCTCTTTCAGTATCAATAGTATCTCCACCTTCTAGCAATTCCATGCTAGAAATTTGCTCTTTTCTGTCACTCTCTTCGTTTCTGTCTTGTTCGTTTGCTTTCTGTCATTTCTTCCTATCACATTCTGCCTTGCCGATCAATTCACCTGTATGTGTTCGATAAAGTCTTACGTACTTTGGATAGATAATTGGGTACATGTATGAAGTGCATTTTTGGCTCTAGGGAAATGAAATATGCGGAAACAAATTTAGGTAATTTAGGCTCCTTTTTTATGTATATTTTTTTAGTGTCCTTACTTACATTTTAAATTTGTATTCAGGTATGTGTGTTTTTTTAAAATCTCCTTTGCAATAAATTAAACGGAATGGTCAACGTCAGGGGCATCTCCTTAGATTATGTGCACAAATGAATTGACGTGTGTGCTTAAATTTTCTCTTTCTTTTTTTCCCTGTTGAAGTATTGTGTGTGTTCTGAAATGTCTATAACCCTGATGTGGCTCTACGCGGTCGGCTGGGCTTTGGACAGAAATAAGTATTGTGTATGTTCTGAAATGTTTATAACCCTGATGTGGCTCTACGCGGTCGGCTGGGCTTTGGACAGAAATAACAATGAGAATGTTGAAATACTGTGTGTGTGTTCTTTTTTTTTTTTTTAACGGTTATAGTCCTGATATGGTTCTACGGTCGGCCGGGCTGTAAACAACGATAACAAATAGCAAAAATAAATAATAATAATAATAATAACAATAATAATAATTATTATTATTGTTATTGTTATTATTATCACTATTATTATTATTATTGTTATCATTATTATTATTATTATTTATTTATTTATTACTTGTACTATTATTATTAATGTTGTTGCTATTATTATTATTATTACTATCATCATCATCATCATCATTTTGTTTTTGTTTTTGTTTTTTTCAGTTCCTGCCGGCTGTCATAGTTTTAGTTTCAGTTTCAGTTTCACAAGATGACGTCTCCGCGCTCGGAACGAATTCCATATGCACCAACGTCACAGATGCCACGTGTATGGTGATCGTGGCACGCGCCTTAAAGCCTGCACATAAATCCATGAGCTGGCCAGGTCGTGAGGCCCTACCTAGCCTATGCTAGCCAGGTCCTGAGGCCCTACCTAGCCTATGTTTTACCTAGTCTATATTTGATACTGGCATTGTATCAGCCTATCACTGGAATAATCTTGAAGGTCAGCTGAGATGGATCTTGTTGAGGACCTGGTGCTTCGTCATCCTGAAGGAAGCTCAATGAATGAGCGCCGTTCTTGTCTGATCTAGATGACCGTGTAAACATTTACACCGTACTGCATGGCACAAAGGTTTGCTAGAAGGCGCTAGTATGCCTGATACCTCTGACTTCAGCCCGCTAGGTTTTCCGTAGTGGTTATCTTGCCCTTACCTCATGGGCCAAAGACTAGGTTACTCTTCGAGCGCAGAGGAAAATACATCCTAACTCCTATACCACGACTCCTATACTTATCTGTCTGCGCAAATGTTAACCCTTTGAGTCCCGCACCTGTCCACCAGCATCCTGCATTGTCAACCATGCTAACAAAGCAAAAACTTAAACGTTTTGACTCCCTCACCCTATCCACCAGCTTTCTGCAGGAAGCTGGTGAATAGAGTGAGGGAGTCAAAAAGTTAAGTTTTTGCAGTTGGCGGGGATAGGGTGCGGGAGTCAAAAGGTTAACCCCCACACCAACCATCCACACACACACACGCGTGCACGAAGCGTGACAACACACATCAACGCTATTAATAGTCTGCATTCCTTGGTACGAGTTCATTGACGTCTTTACACGTGACAGTGCACGTGATGGTAAGTGACTAGCTGTTGTACGTGACAATATTCCCTGTGACTGAAAACTGCACTGTATTATATAGTGTTGTATTGTGATCTGTATTGTATTGTTGTATTGTATCGTATCGTATCGTATCGTATCGTATCGCATCGCATCGTGCCGTATTGTATTGTTTCGCATTGCACTGCATTGCATTGCATTGTATTGTATTGTATTGTATCGTATTGTATTGTATTGCATTGCTTTGTATTGCATCGTATAGTATCGTATTGTGAACCTCAAGATGGCCAGTTCGCTTTTTACACAATATTCCGGCTGAAGTGTATGTGTGCTTAGCTTTTCATTGATTTTGCATAACATAATGTTCTAAGAAGAATGTTGAGAGTTCCGTGGACAGCAAAGAAAACAAACGAGACAGTCTTGAAGGAGGCAGACACAAGAAGATCGTTAATAAAGAATTAAGGAAAAGACAAGCACCATTTATAGGACATTTTATGAGGAAAGAGAATATTACAGCACCTGGTCACAACAGGAAAGCTGGAGGGAAAGAGCGCACCAGAGAGAAAATATTGGGCGGACTTGCAGAGTGGCTGAGAACAGAGAGGGTGGGAGACATACTTGCAGCGACAAGGGATAGATGCATATGGAGGGCCATGATCGCCAACGCCACGCGGCAGGGCACATGATGATGATGATGATGATGATGATGATGATGATAATCATGATGATGATGATGATGAATGTTGTTGTTGATAATAGTGACATCGCAATAGCGACAACAGAGTGGGTTTAATCCTTTGACTGGCGCACCCTGTCCTACAGTATCCTGCATTGTCAACCATGCTAGCAAAACAAAAACTTAACCCTTTGACTCCCTCACCCTATCCATCAGCTTCAAACAGGAAGCTGGTGGATAGGGTGAGGGAGCCAATGGGTTAAGTTTTTGCAGTCGGAGAATAGGGTGCGGGAGTCAAAGGGTTAAAAACTGAAATGAGTGGACAGTGTGGGTTTATACTGAAATGAGTGGACAGTGTGGGTTTATACTGAAATAAATGTACAGTGTGGGTTTATACTGAAATGAGTGGACAGTGTGGGTTTATACTGAAATGAGTGGACAGTGTGGGTTTATACTGAAATAAGTGGACAGTGTGGGTTTATACTGAAATAAATGTACAGTGTGGGTTTATACTGAAATGAGTGGACAGTGTGGGTTTATGCTGAAATAAGTGGACAGTGTGGGTTTATACTGAAATAAATGGACAGTGTGGGTTTATACTAAAATAAATGGACAGTGTGGGTTTATACTGAAATGAGCGGATTATGATTATTGTCTTTTTTTTTAACACCGAGTCAGCAAGTACGGGCAGACCTTTTTGAAGTCGTGTCACAAACGCTGTGTAGTGGACACGTGCACGTGACGTGTCAGCTGAAGCCACACACTGGCCCGCCTTGTCCTGTTCCTGACCTTCCATACGGCCCATCTTACATATGACGAACTGCCTGACAGCTCTCCCGCTCCCTCCCTCCCCCCACGCCTCCCCCCGGCTCCCCCAGCTATCATCCTTTGTGGTTTCATTGACCTAATAGCTTCGCTTCGCATACATGTATGTTATACATGTCCTACATAACATAAGCTCTACTAATATGTTCTACATAACACGTTAGCTCTCTTCATACCAACAGAACCTATGCTGTCACGTGTAAGGACAGCCGGTCAAGTAAAATGTGTACGATATGAAAAAAAAAAAAACCCTGGGTGCTCCCATCCATTTCAGACAGTATGTCAGGATGCAGCTATTCCATAAGCGCACTGTCTCGTTGTAACCGTTATACATATCAGACGGTGCAGCTGAGGACAAGCGAACACACCCTAAGCAATGACGAATTGTCGACTGTTTACAAACGAACTAGTACACATAAAACAACCGTACACATCACTGGTAAACAACCATGACAGCTACTGTTGATGCTACTGCAACTATTACTAGGACACCTGCGAAAACTATTACTTCGTGCTATAAATCTGTTAGAGATGTCACACGTTATATAAGCCGTAGTAGAAATGACTGGTAGTTTAAAACATGTATAATATAAGCACACATAGAACAGACCAAAAGCGAAGGAAGCCTTAACAGCCATGGCCTAACAGCAGTAACCTATGTGGAATCGCTGTACCCCATGTTGCCTGTCTTCCGCTTCTCAAATGCTGTACAAACACATCAGTAACATTTTCAGTAACAGTGAGTCTCTAACGTCCTCTTCATGACGTAAGTCGTGTGTGTGTGTGTGTGTGTGTGTGTGTGTGTGTGTGTGTGTGTGTGTGTGTGTGTGTGTGTGTGTGTGTGTGTGTGTGTGTGTGTTGGTGTGTGTGTGTGGTAATGGGTGGGTGGGTGTCTGCATATACGAATGTAACTGTGTGAGTGTGTGTATGTGTAAGTGTGTTTGAGAGTGTGTGATTGCATGTATATTCGTGTGCGTAATTTGTATGTGTAAATGATATTTTTACAAATTTTGTGCAATCTGTCATCCTATTTAAGGTGAAAATTCTCCGAATTTGTCATTCATTTTTGGTGGTTACTTATCGACGCTGTGATAGGCTACATAGTCAGTTGGGTTTTGACACGAAGTAGCCAGTTGTGCATAACACTGACGACTGTGCATTGTGAACCCTGAGATGGCCTGTCTAATCACTTGGGTTTTAACATAAAATAATGAAATGTGCTTAATAGTAACGGCTGTTCTTCCCCCGTGGGGATGCCAGGGGGCCCTTACAATATGAATAGTATCCCCACCTGCTGGAAATTCTGTGCTAGAAATTTCCCCTTTTCTATAACTCTCTTAGTCTTGTTCCTTTGCTTTCTGTCATTTCGTCCTATCGTTTCCTGCCTTGCTGGTCCATTCACCTGTATGTGTCCGATAAAGCCTTCTGTACCTTCTCTTCGGATTGATAATTAGGTTCAAGTATTGAGTGCATTTTGGGCTCTAGTGAAACGAGATACGCAGAAGCAATTTTAGGTAATTTAGGCCCGTTTTTAATATATACTTTAGTGTCCTTATTTGTATTTAAATTTGTATTCAGGTATGTTTTTTTTTAAATCCCTTGATTGATAAGTTGGACGGAGTGATCAACGCCAGAGGTATCTCCTTAAATTATATTCGCGAATGCATTGATATGTGTACTTAATTTTCTTTTCCTTTTTCCTTTTCCTTTTTGAAGTATTGTGTACGTTTTGAACTGGTTATAGCCCTGATATATACCATACCATACCATACCATACCATACCATACCATACCATACCATACCATACCATACCATACCATACCATACCATACCATACCATACCATACCATACCATACCATACCATGCCATGCCATGCCATGCCATGCCATGCCATACCATACCATACCATACCATAACATTACCATACCATACCATTACCATACCATACCATACCATACCATACCATACCATACCACACCATTGCCATACCATACCATACCATACCACACCATACCATAACATTACCATACCATACCATTACCATACCATACCATTACCATACCATACCATACCATACCATACCATTGCCATACCATACCATGCTATGCCATGCCATGCCATGCCATGCCATACCATACCACGCCACGCCACGCCATACCATACTATACCATACCATACCATTACCATACCATACGATACCATTACCATACCATACCATACCATTACCTTACCATTACCATACCATACCATACCATATCATACCATACCATACCATTACCTTACCATTACCATACCATTACCATACCATACCATACCATTACCATACCATACCATACCATTACCATACCATATCATACCATACCATACCATACCATACCATACCATACCATACCATACCATACCATACCATACCATTGACATACCATACCATACCATACGCAGTGACTATTGCAATTCACTCCTGTCTGGTCTTCCTGCCTCCACCACTCACATCCTACAGCGCATTCAAAACAATGCTGTACACCTTGTACTCAAAAAGAAAAAAGCTGACCACATATCTCCTCTCCTGGCACAACTTCACTGGCTCCCTGTATCAAAGCGCATACAGTACAAACTAGACACCATGTGCTACAAAAGCCTCAATAACGCAGCCCCCGATTACCTGTCAAGCCTACTTGAGATCTATGTTCCCTCACGTACCCTCCGCTCTGCCTCCGATCCTCTGACTTTTCGCTTTCCACGCACTAAGCTCAATACCTATGGTCCACGAGCCTTCTCTTTTCTGGTCCACTCTCCTGGAACAAACTTCCTCTCTCAGTCCGTCATCAACCTACTTTTGTCTCCTTCAAGTCCGCTCTCAAAACTCACCTTTTCTCCTCCGCATAAAATCCTAACCTCACTCAACCCCCCCCCCCCCCCTCTGCAGCCTGTCTCCGCTCGGAGGGGAATCACATGGTTATAATATATAATTGTATATGCTATGCTCTCTATAATTCTCCATTGCTTTTATTCTTGCTTTTATTGCTTTTATTCTTTCTCCCCATTTATAGCCATGCGTGTGTGTGTGTGTGTGTGTGTGTGTGTGTGTGTGTGTGTGTGTGTGGCGTGCGTGTGTGTGCGTGCGTGCGTACGTGCGTGCGTGCGTGCGTGTGTGTCTGCTTCAGCGCTTAGATTTGATTTTATCAAGATTTTGCGCTATATAAATATTGTAATTATTATTATTAATTATTATACCATACATACCATACCATACCATTACCATACCATACCATACCATACCATACCATACCATACCATACCATACCATTACCTTACCATTACCATACCATTACCTTACCATTACCATACCATACCCTACCATTACTTTACCATTACCATACCATACCATTACCTTACCATTACCTTACCCTTACCATTACCATACCATACCATACCATTACCTTACCATTACCTTACCCTTACCATTACCATACCATACCATTACCTTACCATTACCATACCATACCATACTACCATCCATACCTTCCATTCTACCATACCATACATACCATACCATTACCTTACCATTACCATTACCATACCATACATACCATACCATTACCTTACCATTACCATACCATACCATACATACCATACCATTACCTTACCATTACATACCATACATCATACCATACCATTACACCATTACATACCATACTACATACCATTACCTTACCATTACCATTACCATACCATACATACCATACCATTACCTTACCATTACCATACCATACCATACATACCATACCATTACCTTACCATTACCATTACCATACCATACCATACCATTACCTTACCATATACCATACCATACCATACATACCATACCATTACCTTACCATTACCATACCATACATACCATACCATTACCTTACCATTACCATACCATACCATACATACCATACCATTACCTTACCATTACCATTACCATACCATACCATACCATACCATACAATTACCATTACCATTACCATACCATACCATACCATTACCTTACCATTACCATACCGTACCATACCATACCATACCATACCATTACCTTACCATTACCATTACCATACCATACCATACCATTACCATACCATACCATACCATACCATTACCTTACCATTACCATTACCATACCATACATACCATTACCTTACCATTACCATACCATACCATACCATTACCTTACCATTACCATACCATACCATACCATACCATACATACTATTACTTTACCATTACCATACCATACCATACCATTACCTTACCATTACCATACCATACCATACCATACCATACCATTACCATACCATACCATACCATACCATTACCATTACCATACCATACCATACCATTACCATACCATACCATACCATACCATACCATACCATACCAACCATACCATACCATACCATACCATACCATACCATACCATACCATACCATACCATACCATACCATACCATACCATACCATACCATACCATACACATACCATACTCCATACCATACCATACTACCATACCATACCATACCATACCATACCATACCATACATACCATACCATACCATTACCATTACCATACCATACCATACCATATACCATTACCATTACCATTACCATTACCATACCATAAACCATACCATACCATACCATACCATACCATACCATACCATTACCATACCATACCATACCATACCATACCATACCATAACCATTACCTTACCATTACCATTACCATACCATACCATACCATAACCATTACCTTACCATTACCATTACCATACCATACATACCATACCATATACCATTACCTTAATACCATTACCATTACCATACACCTTACCATAACCATAACCATACCAACCATTACCATACCATACCATACCATAATACCACCACCATACCATACCATACCATACCATCTATGCCATCCATCCATACCATCCATGCCATACCACATACCACTACCAACCTCCACTCCATACCAATACCATACCATATACACATACCAATACCATACCATACCATTACCATACCATACCATAACCATAACGCACACCATTACCATACCATACCATACCATTACCTACCATTACCATACCATTACCTACCATTACCATACCATACCATAAACCATACCATACCATACCATACCTAATACCATACCATACCATACATACCATACCATACCATAATACCTTACCATTACCATACCATTACCATACCATACCTACCATTACCTTACCATTACCATACCATTACCTTACCATTACCATACCATACCATTACTTTACCATTACCATACCATACCATCACCTTACCACATACCATACCATACCATACCATACCTTACCATTACCATACCATACCATACCATACCATACCATACCATACCATACCATACCATACCATACCATACCATAGACCTGTCAGACGAGAAGTTTAGAGAGATGAGAACATGGAGGAGGGGGGGGGATAGGTCAACATACATTAAACTTATGCTTGACAGAGAGATGACGCTGTGAGAAAGAGCAGCGAACATAGTCCTGGAAAAAGAATTGAACTGGAAAGAGAGAGAGAAAGAGAGACAGACAGACAGACAGACAGACAGACACAGAGAGAGGCAGAGAGAGAGAGAGAGAGACGGAGAGAGAGAGAAAGAGAGACAGAGAGAGACAGAGAGACAGAGAGAGACAGAGAGAGAGACAGAGAGAGAGACAGAGAGAGACAGAGACAGAGACAGACAAAGACGGAGAAACAGAGACAGAGAGACAGAGGGAGAGAGATAGAGAGAGAGAGACAGAGACAGAGAGACAGATAGAGAGACAGAGACAGAGAAAAAGAGAGAGAGAGACAGAGACAGAGAGGCTGAGACAGAGAGAGAGACACACAGAGAGAGAAACTTGCCCTAAATAAAGAAAAACTGATATGTAAAATCTGAATTACTACAGCGTAATGTTGACAACAAAAAAACCAAAAAAACCAAAAAAGAAATCATGATTAGAAAGGGAGTAAATTCATTAACCTCCTACCATCAACACGCCGCCAGCATATTCTCAACATCTGAGACTTTGACCACTCCGCTCTCTGACCAGACACGTACTCATAATACAAAGCAGGTGCACTGGTCAGATGAGTATAATGCCAGACTTGTCTCAGAGATTTTGTCGTAAAAACCGATGGCAGCAGTTCAGGTATCGGAGCCGTTGCCGAGCAGAAACCAGAAACAAACAAAAATAGAACGAAAAAAGCGTATCTTAATTCTTATTAACAAAATACGACAGTGGCCGAAAAATTTGCGCCCGTCTTATTTTGTAAAGTAAATACGCGTTCTCGTTCTCAAGTGATGTGTTTTCCCCCGTGGGGTTGCCAGGGGCTCTTTCAATATAAATAGTATCCCCGCTTCTGGAAATTGTGTGCTAGAAATTTCCTCTTTTCTGTCACTCTCTTTGTTCCTTTCTTCCTCCTTTGCTTTTTGTCATTTCTTCCTGTCGCTTTCTGTCTTGCTGGTCCATTCACTTGTATGTGTTCGATAAAGTCTTACGTACTTTCTCTAAGGATTGATAATTGGGTACACGTGTTAAATGCATTTTGGGCTCTACGGAAATGAGATATGCGGAAGCAATTTTTGGTAATTTAGGCCAGTTTTTACATGTTTCAGTGTCCTTAGTTATGTTTAAATTTGTATTCAGGTATGTTTTTAATTACCGGTGAGATAAATTGGACGGACTGGTCAACGCCAGGGGCATCTCCTTAGATTAAGTGCGCAAATGCATTGATATGTATACTTAATTTTCTTTTCCTTTCTTTTTCCTTGTTGAAGTATTGTGTATGTTTTGAACTGGTTATAGTCCTGATATGGCTGTCTGCAGTCGGCTGGACTTTAAACTAAAATAACATAATATTATAACACGTCGTCTGGGACTGTGTTCATCAGTATTACAAATGCTTCATTTATTTCTGTCATTGTCATTTCCTCGTCCGTGTTGGTTTGCATCAAATGACCATTTTTACCACACGTTTTTTTACGGTAGCCACAACCAACTCTGAGGAAATAAGCAACGCTTAGACTTCTTCCACTGTGAACAAGGCATGTGAGCAAGACAGGAATCCATACCAAAAGAAAATACAGAGAGACTAAGAGGCAGAAAGAAACTTGAGGAAGTTGAGGGGAGGGGAAGGGGGCTGGGGTGGGGGCGGAGGAGAATACAGAATAGCATTTCCTGTCATGAACCACCATTATGATTGATTGCCCGCTCCACGAATCTGTCATTTGTCATGTACGTAGTCCTCCCCTCTTTTCTCTCCCTCCTTTTACATTTTTTTCATTGAGGAATCATCCCGCTCCTAAATAGAGAAAGAAGGAAGGCCGGAAGGAAGAAAAGAAGGAAAGAAGGAAGGAAGGAAATCGGCATTCAGGAAAAAAAAAAAAAGAAACCAATGAGGACGAGAACGTGAAGAAAATGGAGGCAAGAACGAAAAGGAGGAGAGGAATATGATTAAAACCATCCCAAAAAAACATTTCAGTTTTTGGTGACATTGAAATCAGTAAAATCTGCCTGACTCATGTTTACATTTCCTAGGACCCAGTTTGGAATTTCTGGTGTTTTCATGAAGAATTCATCGCAATATGACAATTCCATATGTGCTCCATCCAAATCTGCCTGCAGTTATTTGGCAAACACCTTGAGCCTGCGCAAAACCCTATACGCTAGCAAAGTTATGAAACAAGGAGGGGGAGGAAGAGGATGGGGGTGGGGAAAGGATTGGGGAAGGGGCCTATGAAACGCTACACTGTCAGAAACCACTGTTTGCTATGGGTTCATTAGGACGACTGGGATCATATAGTCGAGTTTCATCCACTTCACGGATGCGTCACAGATGAAGGTGTCGCTCAAACTTCCTGACCAACACTGCAGATGTCGGTATCTCTTGGGCCTGGTTGACACCAGGATATATTGTTATAGTAAGCATGAAATACAGCCCTGTCACGCAATCTCAATCCCGGATGGAACTTCATAGCATCATTATTGTCTCCATCGTCGTCGTCATCGTAGCATTCAAAAACTGTCCCAGCTTCTGTGGGCTATTACAGTAGCGTAGAAAATGGGACAAACGAAGAAAACAAAAATAATGATGAGCGTAGAAGAATTGCGATGATCCTTTGAACAGAGCTGTTTATGGTTCGTGCTCATATTTGTATGTGATCTGACCATTCAGCAGAGGTAATAGGAAAAACTTCCTAAGTACAGGCAAGGCCTAAGGCTGCGTCTTGTCTTCAGAAAAGCTTGTAAAGCATCTTAAAGTTTAAGCTTCAACAACACAGTGAAGAGGCATAAATTATTCATGGTTTGTTTTTTGTCCCATTTTATACGTCACAGAGTCTCGTACATTTAAAAAAATTCTGTGGGAACAGGATTGGAACAACCAGACACACAACAAACATTCAAATCCTCTCCGATCTTAAACGCATTCTGCCATCTGTTCCTGACAACCGTAGAAAAAAGACGGTGTATGTGGGTTACACGGGGGTCATACATTTTACACTGGCTCAAACCATTTAGAAAATGAAGAAGCATCATAGTGCATCCCGTCTGACGAACCACTCCTCATCATTACACACCTTATTGAATGATTGGACTCAGACGATGTGAAGACAGAAGTGTTCCTCTAGGCCCAAATTTTCAAGTTCTTACAAACGATCAACAGATTTCAACTTATCTCATCATACATATGGAAAGGACATTTAAATACATTTTAGACTTGAAAGGATAACAGTGAGGTTGGAAAGGATAATAGTGAGGTTGGAAAAGATAATAGTGAACTTCGTTTTTAACTGCTGTTTTATTTATTTCAAACTGAACTTTGAGCTGTTCTTGACGTGATGTTAGCTCTGATATGGCTCTAGTGGCCGGCTGGGCTGTAAGTAACATGAACTAGAGGTATGTAAAACCACATAAAATGTTACACCAAATTGAGCATGCTTCTATTATCATGTCTAATTGCACACATCAATACAGCAATTCTAAAGGCCTTCATTTCTTTCACACTATGAAAAACTGGAATTCTCTCTCTCTCTCTCTCTCTCTCTCTCTCTCTCTCCTCTCTCCCTCTCCCCCCCCCCCTCTCTCTCTGTGTCTTGAAAGCATACGTACGGATATATGCATACAAATGCAAACACACTGTTGTAACAACGGATACAGACACATACAAACACTGTGACATACACATGCTAGCGTGCGCACACGCGCACGCACACTCACACAACACACACACACACACACACATTTACACATGCACACATACACACACGCGCGCCCAAGCAAGCAAGCACGCATACGCAGATCTTGCATACATTCATACAAACATTCACACACAAATACATAACACATAATCGGCAAGGATTTAACAAACACACACACACACACACACACACACACACACACACACACACACACACACACACACACACACACACACACACACACACACACACGCACACACACAACACACACGCACACACACACACACGCACACACACACATACAGAAAGAGAAACAGACAGACAGACAGACAGACGGACAGATAGACAGATAGACGGGAGTCAGACAGACAGACAGACAGACAGACAGACAGACAGAGACATAGAGACAGAAACAGAGACAGAGAACTCTTACTGTGTTGTAAAAAGGCGACGACTATTGTGAAGATAAGAAATCGAAAGCTGGCCATGGTGCTGGGTAGTCTGCCCCTGTGGAATGTGTTGAATGTGTATCTGTCGCCCTGAAGAGGCATCCTGTAAACTTGACAAAGAAAAACAAAAATGAAACGTGCAAACATATGTACATGTACATTACAGAAGTTCACTTTTCTCCCCCTTCCATCAATCTGTATAATCCGCATATTTTGTGTTGCAGTATCAATTCTAATAGTCTTTAACCGTGCGTAGGCAATGAATCGACCGACCGCCATGCCAAGAATGCTACAACGGAAAAGATATCTAAATACATTATCTCTTTCACAGATCTGAAACTCCAGGGTACAAATTATCATGTGTCCTGCCGCATGGCTTTGGCGATCATAGCCCTCCATACGAATCTATCCCTTCTCGTTGCAAGTACATCTCCCACTCTCTGTCCTCAGCCACCCTGTAAGTCCGTCCAATATTTTCTCCTTGGGTCTACCTGGTGCTCTCTTTCCCTCCAGCTTTCCTGTTGTGACCAGGTGCTTTAATTTTTTTTTTGCCTCATAATATGTCTTATAAATGTTGCTTGCATTTTCCTAATCTTCTTTATCAATGTTCTTGTATCTGCCTTTTCAAGACAGAGTACGAACTTATGTGTAAAATCTCTGACAGGAAGATTGGAACAATCAAATAGACAACAAAATGTTCTACATCTGCTCTGGTTTATAGGCTACGCACGGGTCACAAATCTACACTCACTCATTCCTTTAAACAACGAAGAAGCACCATGGTGTATATTTTGTGTCGAGTCACTCAGCATCAAACACCTTACTGAATGCTTGGAGTGCAGTGTGCGAGATATAAGCACAATACAGCGGACTCCTTACAAAGCCTCTTCAGAGATGTTCTTCCAGATGCAATTTTCAAGTTTTTACTGGGTTTTTAACTGTTGTCTTCTAATTAAACTGGCAATTGTTTTTTAACGTGGTGTGAGCTCTGATATGGCTCTAGTGCACGGCTGGGCTGAAAGCAATATAAACTATGAGCTATATGCGTAGGCTATGCCCATTTGATATCGCATTTTTCAGTTTCGTGCAAACGTATTTTATTTCGTTTCGTAATCACTGATAATCAGAAAACAGGCCTGTTTACCTTGTGTAAATTAGTTTATAAGAGAAAGAAAGCATATATCCATGAATACGTTGAACAGTGTTAAGATATTAGCTTAGGTCTGTTTTCTTTTTTAAAGATTTCGTCAGCATTGCCTAAAAAATCAGTATCTCCATTCTTCGGGGTTTTTTGTTTGTTTATTTGTTTTGTTTTGTTTCGTGTTTTTTTTTTAAATAGTTAAAAAAAAGTTTTTGACCAACAAATCTCACACAACAAACTGGGTCCTTACTCAAAAAAGACACACTCGACTATTATACTAACATCTCGGGGCAAATATGAATTGTTGCTTTTGATATGTGCACGCTGTTTAATTTACAAAGAAATGCCCATTATGATAATCATCGATTTTTCGCAGCATTAAGTGTGACGAAAAGATACACATAACTTTGCAAAGTCACACGCATGCATATCAACTCTCTCTCTCTCTGTCTCTGTCTGTCTCTCTATCTCTCTCTCTCTTACACACACACACACACACACACACACACACACACACACACACACACACACACACACACACACACACACACACACTCACTCACTCACCCTCTCCCCGTACACACACATGCACACACAGGCACACACACACGCACGCACACACCCATGCACGTACACACACACACACACACACCACACACACACACACACACACACACACACACACACACACACATACACACACACAGAGGCTTTTAGTTAGCAATAACACAAAACACACAGAAGATAAAATTTTTATCGATGAACACAGTAGGCTAAATGTATTGATGGATCTTGGCATACGTACGTCACAGTCTTACATATTTCTGAGATACCCAATTCATTGACGCATGCCTCATATCGACTATAATGGTTCGCTTTTATTCATTTATATGTTTATTTATCCTGTTTTAATCCATGTGGACGCAGCAATAACGAATCTGGCAGCCTTCGTAAAATCGAAAGCAAACGCAGTCAGCGAATCGAAACTCTTGTTTTCTGTGGAGAGACGTATCTATTGGTCAAAAACTGTTATGTTGTCAAATGACACGCACAGAGGGGAGATAATTAGGATTTTGTGGGCATGTGCAAAGCGATGTTTGCCGTCAGTAATCCTACATTGTCGTCTGCTCGTTTTAAACGATACAAGCTAGGCTAGTTATGTTGTTTGGGTATGTGCAGACGCTTTATTTATGTTCAGAAAAGCCTACTCCGTCGTCGGCATGTTTAGATCCAGATGTCTACTATCACGTTGTCTGCGACGGTGGGTAAATCAAATGCATACATTTTCATGGTGAAATGCTATGCCCATGAGAAAGCGACTGACTCGTCGGCGGACAGCGAACTGTGAGTTAGATTTTTGCGTCTTTGGTTAGATCTACTTTGTGGATGGAATTGCAACAGAACCTTCAACGTCGTAAGTACGGGCTCAAGCAGCAGTGATCATGTGACAGGCCTTAACCATCAGACTACTGTGCACCGACAGTAGTCTGTACTCTACAGAGTTTAGTGCCGCCTTTTCCTCTCGTTCGTGGTTTTGTTGTAGTATTGTGCTTTGTAGCAAAATCTGTAGGCCTGTATAAGTGTATTGCTCAATAATCTTAATTTTTTTCCTGGAAATTTGTTAGTCGACATTCATTCATTATATAAGGTTGTTGTCCAGACTTCTGTCAGTGATTCTGAAATGGCGCTTTTAGATCTCTGAAGTGTGTCTTCATTAATTGGCCTTCTGAAATCAAAGAAAATCGTTGTTGTTGTTGTTTTCGCCATCATTAGCGTCTTGGGTTTCATATTTTCGCCGACGCGTAAACTGAAACTGGCTTAGTTTAAACACATTGGAATACAATGTCATTTATAAAAGTTTACGAAAGAAAATGATGTTCAATTTACTTCTCTGTCAGTCATACTATTCTTCCATTCAAATTCGCTCAGTTAAAACCCGCTAGCAGTAGTAGATGATCTACTTGTATCAGAAATAGCAGCAGCAGCAGTTTGTATTGGATTTATTTTTTAAGTAATAGCAGCAGTTTCAAAATCAGACACAGCATTTATAGCAGTTACAAAACAACTACAGCAAGATAAATGAACTGTGCATGATTGTCAGTAGTAGCAGCAGTAGTTGCAATATAGCATTAGTCGTGGTATAGCAGTAGTAGCAACAGTAGTATTTGTAATACTAATAGTAATAGAAAAAATTGCAGCAGTAGTACATGCCAGTGATGATGTGGTGATAGTAGAAGTAGCAATAGTAGTAATGAAACAAAAAGGAGGAAAATATAACAGGACACTCAAGCCACTCTAACAATCGCCTTTTTATACGATTTTAAAAAAAATAGAAAATCCAGGTTTTGTATTTCTCAGGCTCACTGTGACCTTGGAAGTTTTTGTTGAAATTTTACCTGGCGTGCATTTAGGACCATGATAGCTATCACATCAGTGAAAGCATATTTCATATATTGTTATGTGAGATATATTATATAAGTACTTTAGGACGGACTCTTTAAAGAACCTCTTCAGAGATGTACCTCTCAATGCAGTTTTCAAGTTTTGCAAGAGATCAATAGATTTCATTTGATATGATTACATGTATGGGAAAGATTTTAAAATGCATTCTACTTTTGAAAGGATAACCGTGAGTTTGATTTTAACTGTTTTCTTTTTATTTAAACTTGGGAGTTATTTTTAACGTGGTGTTAGGCCCGATACGGCTGTAGTAGTTGGCAGGGCTATAAGCAATATGAACCTTGGAAGACGATACTGTGATAAAACAGTTCGTAAGCTTTCTCAAAAGTACTGATCTTAGGGGTGGGTGGGTTATTTGTTTGTTTTGTTTTGTATTTGTTTTTGCTTTTTTTTGTACGACCTTTACCTTGAAGCCGTACTTTCCAAGTTTATGCTTTCGTGACTACCCAGCATTTCATAACCCTATATTGGGTTAAGATCTACCCAAAAGAGCTGAGAAAATCTTGTTCAAACATTTAACTCAGGCAGTCACACAGGCACACACACACACACACACCTCTCTCTCCAGTTCAGTATGAAAAAGCTCCACTTTTTATGTTTTGATGAAAGGAGATGGGAGAAGTGTGCAACGTTTTGTGAGCTAGTTTAATTGGATGTTAACGCACTGATGGCACGGGGTTAATCCGTTTACGCCTAAAATGCCATCATCCGGTTCTGTTTATTTCTTTGTTTTCTATGCTCTTAGTCTCTTCAGTTTTCTTTTCTTTCCTTCCGTCTTTTCCGTCTTTTTCGTTAGATTTATGTTTCCTCGTTTGTGCATGTTAGAAAAGAGATTTCTTCCCTCAGGAAATATTTGGTCTTCCGCCCTGAGATTCCAGCGAGACGTATGGCAGAAATTTAATGCCACATTGTTACTTTAACCAACCTTTCTGTCTCTCGCTTTGTCTCTCTCTCTGTCTCTCTCAGTCTTTGTCTCTATCTGTCTCTGTCTCTCCATCTCTGTCTCTCTCTCTCTCTGTCTCTCTTGCCCCCCCCCCCTCTCTTTCTGTCTCTCTGTCGCTGTCTGTCTCTGTCTCCGTCTTTTTCTGTCTCTGTCTCTGTGTCTCTGTCTGTCTGTCTCTCTCTCTCTCTCTCTTTCTCTCTCCACCTGATTTCAGTATAATAGATGATTGTTTATGTACAAAATTATAAATGGATATGCTACAGATAATATAACCAAATACCTTCGCAATAAATCTCATTTGCAGCAGGAGAAAATGAATGTCTCTATCCCGAGAACTGACCTATTTAAATCCAGCCTTATATATTGAAAAGCTAACCTCTGGAACACACTACCAGAAAACATGGACAATCTGTAAGTTTCACACTATGTAAGAAGGGATATATAACACATCTCATGAATTAACAGTTCTGATAACTAACGATCAGATCAATCACCAACACATATTTATAGTGATTTAAGTACTTGGTATAGAAAATTAAAATCCATTGCTTTGAACTCGTACTTAAAGCTTGTATTGTTAAAATTTTTGTTGATGATTTGGGTGAACCATAGACCCTCTTTGGGCGAGGGTTGGATGCAAAAAAACAAACAAACAAACAAAAACCACACACACACACACACACACACACACACACACACACACACACACACACACACACACACACAGGGTTTATTTCATACCCTTGTAAATAAGATTTCTTCTTATCTCTCTGTCTCTCCCTCTGTCTGTCTGTCTGTCTGTCTGTCTGTCTGTCTGTCTCTCAAACGCTTGCTCATTCGCTATCTGGGTCTGTCTGTCTCTCTCTGTGTCCATCCTCCTTTCTCTCTGTCTGTTCCTCTCCTCCTCTCCCCGTGTCTCCACCTCTCTGCCTCTGCCCCCTCTCTCTGGAACCCCCCCCCTCCCACTCTCTCTCTCTCTCTCTCTCTCTTAAGCAAGAATAAGCAGTCACACCTGACAACTCTGGCGTCAAAAATACATGTTGCGTCATGCAAAATATGGGTGACATTTCAGTTTTGTCAATGTCTACCTGATTGCTGACATCAGCTCACCCACCATTATAATAACCCATTCCCTGTTGCAAATCTTCATGAAAACAGACAGGATGATTAACAAGTAAACAAAACTGTGTGTGGTAACACCATGCAGTTACTGGGCGAATCCGTATGGAGATCTGATTGTATTCGATAAAGTATGAAAATTGATTAATATGTAGTTTTGTGACAGTCATACGTATATACTTTATTGTTTGTTGTTTTTTTTTTTTTTTTTTTTTTTTGCATAACGTATACTGCCTGGTCATAAATGTATGGATTCTGTTTAACCTGTGATTTATTAAGTACGTGTGCGGAAATACGCATGCGTCCGTGTACATCACATGCGTACATATGCACGCGTACACACGCACACAGGCGTAACACAACACTATAGTGTAACAACGCAATACGCATGCGCACACACGCTTACACACACACACACACACACACGCACACACACACACACGCGCGCGCGCGCGCGCGCACGCACGCACACACACACACACACACGTGGACATTTGTCTGGTGCTGTACTCACTCTAGTGACTTCGTTCTACAATATCTCTGGTCAGCTGGGAACGAATCGAACCAGTGTTTATCTTTAATAGAAATTTGGTAATGCCTTGGGTTCATTTTTTGTTTTGTTTTGTTTTTTAATTTTTTGTTTTTTACATATTCTCTTCGAAAAGAAAGGAAAGGAGCATTTATAGGAAGGGCAGGTTAGTTTCATTCCTAGGGCGACTGGCAAAGAGACGAATAGATTACTTTGAATAAACGACAGTGGTTCAGAATGTTACAATTCTATAATTACAATGTAATACGTGGTTTTGTTTGTTCTTGTTTGTTTTTTATTTGCTTGTTTGTTTGTTTACTTGTTTTGTCCAAATGTTTCAGCATACTTAAAAAAACAAGTTTTGTAATTATTCTGAAAAAAAAAACGGGTTTCGTACTTATGTTTTTAAATATAAACATTACATTAACCGTAATTTCTCGACTGCTTTTGAGTTTTCTCAAAACACACTTCCGTCACAGAGCAGGCACCAGAGGAGGATGCTAACTGTTTTTCTCCCATAATATACAGAAACAACATTCCTAACCATAACGCATGTAACAGTGCTTAATATCTTTGCTCAGTTTTTAGTAAAAGCATTTAATATTGATCAGAAATTCTTTAAGAAACAAAATATCGATACGGACGATCTGGAGGCCCAATGAAAGGGGAACCTGCCAGGATTTAAATTTGAACATCCCCATTTTGAGGTACAGTTCCACCACAGAATTCTTTGTGTGTTTTTACGAGTTGAATTTGTTACGTTGGTTACACAAGGGTCAAATATCCAGCACTCACTCATATTTTTAAGAAAAATGAAGAAGCACCTGGTCCATGCCATGTGACAAGCCGTTGAGCATCAGACACCTTCTTATTGAATGCTTGAACTTACACGATGTGAGACATAAGCACCATACAGAGGAATTCTTAAAGAACCTCTTCAGAGGTGTTCCTTTGGATGCAATTTTCAAGTTTTTACAGGAAACAAATTTCCATCTGATATGATTATACGTATGGGAAAGGTCTTAATTGTATCTTAGACTTGAAACTAATGAAAGTATAATCGTGAGCATGGTTTTTCACTGTTGTGTTTCTAATTAAACTGGGAGTTGTTTCTAATGTGGTGTTAGCCCTGGTATGACCCTAGTAGTCGAATGGCGTAAAAGCAATATGAACCTGAACCTCATGACTTGACAACTTTTTCTTTTCTTTTCTTTTTTTAACTCCTTTTTCTTAAAAAAAAAAATATCGACCGGATGGATGTGTGTGAGTGAGTGAGTGTGTGTGTGTGTGTGTGTGTGTGTGTGTGTGTGTGTGTGTGTGTGTGTGTGTGTGTGTGTGTGTGTGTGTGTGTGTGTGTGTGTGTGTGTGTTTTCACAGAAAAAAAACTTCATATTTCTTAGCTATGGATCTCTATTCCTGAAGAATGATTCGAATGATGGCTATCTTGGATCTTATTTCGAAGCAGGACGATGAATCATAGAGTGACGTTGTTTTGAAGACTCATTGGCTCCTATAAAGTGGTGTAAGATCTCGAATTTTTTATCAAAAGTTTACGTTTAAGCAACAGTATCTTTTTTGTTTTCTCTGATGAGACGGGAATAATCTCACTTCGAGAAACTGACACTGATTTCCTCTTGCAACAGATAGATCTAGGCATATTTCTTGAGTTTACTTAAGCGTAGGTCAAGTTCTGTTTTACCTTTTAGTTGTATTTAGAGACTGAAATTTTCCAAAACAAGCGTGACTGCCCGTGTTCAAACAAACAGGAAACAGAAAAACACGAAAATAGAACCAGAACAAGACAAGACAGGCGCAAATTTTTGGCCATTTGGCTTTTGTCAAATAACAAACTAGAAATGACAAACACAAAACTAGTGAAAAAATAATGTTTCTCCACAGGTTTTTTTGTTTATTATTTATTTTTCTTGTTTAGTTTTTCCACTAGTTTTTGTATTTGTCGTGTATTCCCCAGTGAGGATGCCAGAGGCTCTTTCAGTATAAGTACAATGTAGTATCCCCACCTTCTGGACATTCTGTGCTAGAAATGCCCTCTTTTCAATCTCTC
>CM060309.1:30421424-30443924 GCA_030674185.1 Monoplex corrugatus
CTGGAAGGGGCTGAGCCTATATTAAAAATATTTTACTTATTCGTCTCCATCTCTACCTTCTTCCTGACACTCGCTTCCTTGTGAGTACACTCTTCTCTGTCTGTCTGTCTGTCAGTCTCTCTTTCCTCTCGCTCTCTCTCTGTCTCTGTCTGTCTGTCTCTCTCTCTCTCTCTCTCTCTCTCTCTCTCTCTCTCTCTCTCTCTCTCTCTTCTCTCTCTCTCTCTCTCCCCTTTTTCCTTTTCTCCACACCTGCTTTTCTGTCCTGCTCCCTGATAATGAAAATCGCCACCACTATCCTGTTTCCTTAGGCAGATTGCTGGCTAACCGCATAAAACTACACTCATTTTAATGTCCCACGCACGCAACATTAAAATCTGTTAAAAATAGATCAAAGATGATGTGGGAAAATGATTCATAGTAATACGATAGAATGCAATAAAACGCATGCAGTGTAATTCAGAATAACATGATATCCATACAAGGCAGTGCATTAATGCTTCACATCACAGTGCAGTGCAGATCAGTGAAACGATATGATGGTGAATTAATTAAAAATTGGACTGTTTGTTTGTTTGTTTCTTTCTTTCTTTCTGTCTTTCTTTGTTCCCTACTTTTTCTTAAATTCAGACAATGATTCCAAGTCAATGTAAATTTTGATGGTTGATTATTGTGCCAGACCTACACGTAAGTTCCAAAGTATACTTTAACGCTTAGGTTCAGTTTTAATTCAACTAAAAAAGCTGAATGGTTGCTGAATTTCAAATATATGAGCCCATCTCCACACCTTTCTACATAATCTCTATACCATCCCTCTTAAACAAAGGGACATACGAGTAGTTCCCAGATTGCCCAGCAGTCTACAATCCCCACTATTGGGCGGCCTGGAAAACTGCCCATCCCGCCCCGACGCTCTTGGAGCAGTGCTGATGCTAGCAGGGAGAGTCCAAAAGTGATGATGGCGGAGATAAAATGGAAATTTCCACCCATTCCCATAGGACGTAAACTGTCTCTGCCTGCGGGTGGAGTCTGCAACAAACCACACACAAAAAAGTGAAAAATCACTGAATATGTTTACTCCTTTGTAGATTGACGATGAGGATACAGAGATGGACTAGGTTGTCTGCCTTTTCTCTCATCAGTCATGAATACCGTAACTCGGTGGAATATAAGAAGTCTTAAATACTATAACTCAGTGGAAGATAAGAAGTCTTAAATACTATAACTCAGTGGAAGATAAGAGGCGTTAGACATCTAACTCAGTGGAATATGAGGTATTAAATACTGCAACTCAGTGGAAGATAAGAGATCTTAAATCCAATTTTGAGGAGATCCAACTGTTTTTACAGATCTGCAACCTGCTTTGCCGGCTCTATAGATGAAGAAATGGCAAAACAACATTTTTAACGGAATATTTTCTAAGCCAGCACAATCCAAGAAAGGAAAACTAACATGTTATGAAATCCAAAACAAGTGTGACTGCCCGCGTTCAAGCAAACAGGAATCAGAAAAAAAGCCACGAAAAAAGAATAAGAACATGTATTTAATGCAACAAGACAAGACAGGCGCAAAATTTCGGTCAACTGGCCTTTGTCAATCGTAAGATCACAAACAAACAAACACCAGAATCAAAAACTAGGAGAGAAAGACTGAAACTTCCCTGCTGCTCTGTCCCGTGTGAGAAAAGGCTTAGTAAATATCCCGTTAAAATGTTGTTTGCCATCTCTTCATCTATAGAGCCGGCACAGCAGGTTGCAAATCCGTACAAAACACCGGATGTCCTCAAACCTGGATTTAAGACCTCTTATCTTTCACTGAGTTGTAGTATTTATGTTATGTCTTTGCTTCTACACAATTCTGTCTCGCATAGCCCATAATTTTGTGTCGGCTATAACACACACACACACACACACACACACACACACACGCGCGCGCGCGCGCGCTCGAAAAAATCAGTTATTATAAACAGACTTTAAGTTTGCTGCAAATGTTATGATGATAATGGTGATGATGATAATGGACTCTCTACTTGATCCAACGGATATGTAACGTCAGCATATTGCATTGGTTCTTTATCTCACGGTATGGGTCTTCATGTGTGTGTGTATGTGTGTGTGTGTGTGTGTGTGTGTGTGTGTGTGTGTGTGTGTGTGTGTGTGTGCATGCGTGCGAGTGTGTGTTTTGTATGTGTTATATGACATTTATTTGTAATTTTGCGCTTGTTGTGCGATCATTTAATGTGGGTGCGTGCGTGTGTTTGTGCATGTGTACGTATTGGTGCACATGCATGCGCACGCATGTGTGTGTGTGTGTGTGTGTGTGTGTGTGTATGTGTGTTAAGTTTCAGCTCAAGTTTTAGGTTACAATTGTTGGGAAGGAGTCCTGCGTCCTTGGGTTCTGCTTTTACCATTACCTGTTCTGCTGAACATCAGCTGTTCTGCGCTGTTCACATGTCATTATGCACTGCTATCGCCAGCTTACTCTGTTGTAGGCAGTCTCTTTCCAGTTGGGGGTGTTGATGCCACAGCGTATGAAGTTGCCTTTCAGAGTATCCATGTACATATCGTTAACCCTTTGACTCCCACACCCTGTCCACCAGCATCCTGCATTGTCGACCATGTTAGCAAAGCAAAAACTTGACTATTTGACTCCCCCGCCTTATCCACCAGCTTCCTGCAGGAAGCTGTGGACAGAGTGAGGGAGTCGAAGGGTTAAGTTTTTGCAGTTGGTGGATAGGGTGCGGGAGTTAAAGGGTTAATAGAGATTCTCCCGTTTCAGGGAACCGTAGAAAAGAGAGTGTTATGTGGGTTACACACGGGTCACACTTCCTACGCTCATTCCTACCTTTAAAAGAATGAAGAAGCACCTTGGTATATACCATGTGACGAGCCGTTGAGCATCAGACACCTTCTCATTGAATCATTGGACTTGCACGATGTCAGACATAAGCGCAGCACCCGGACTCCTTAAAAAAACCTCTTCAACGTCCCTCCAGATGCAATTTTCCCATTTTCACAATTGATCAATAGATTTCATCTGATACAATTTTATGTATGAAAATGTTTTTCTTTAAATACATTTTAAACTTGCAAGGATAATTGTGAGCATGAGTTTTAAGTGTTGTCTTTTTGCTTAAATTGGGTATCGTTTTTAATGCAATATTAACCGTGATGTGGCTCTAGTAGTTGGCTGGGCTATAAGCATTATGAACCTGAACCAAGCTTTAATAGCCTTCTTTGGTCACCGAATCATTGCCCAAGCTCTCTGTACTGGAGCATCTTTTGGATGCGAATGTCTTCGATACCGTGTGGACAGTCTGTCCTGTCCAACGAAGCTGGCATTCAATGTGTAGAAATTTTGTCCTTTGCAAGCCACACTTCAGAACTTTAAGGTTGGACACTGGATCTTGGCACATGATGTTGCATTTTTATTTTAAGGATCATCGTACTCAGTGAGATTACCTGTGTGCTTACTTTTTTTTTCGTCCCATTTTCTACGCCACTTTAATGGCCGATGATAATGATGTCGATGAGTATGATAATCATGATGCTGTGGAGTTTCATCTAGGATTGAGACTGCGTGACAGGGCTGTACTCTACGCTTACTATCATAATATATCCTGGCGTCAACCAGGCCCGAGAGTACAGACACATGCGGTGCTGGTCAGATGATCTGAACAATATGCTCAATGACGCATTCGTAAAGTACATGAGACTCCCAGTCTTCCCAATGAGCTCATAGCACGCCCAACTCTGGGTAGGAGCTGGTTAGAGCCGAAAGATCCCTCAGTGATTTTTGAAAGGACAGATGGGGATTCGAACCCACAACCTTCCAGTCGGTAGTCCGTTGCGCTAACCACCACACCACGGCGACTGGTTGATATTTCATTTCTTATGCAGACATCTTTGGTGGAGCTGTTCCAGCCTTTGAGTATGCTGTCGGCAAGTAATCCAGGTCTTTGCAGCGGTACAGCAGGTCGCTAAAGATTAGTGCTTAGTACACAGCAGTCTTTATGTCAAGCGTTAATATTTATAAGTCCTAAACCATCATAAATAAATTTATAAGCCCCGAAACGTCAGTTATTTCAGCTTCCTACAACGTTACAACTATAATGTATGCATAGCTTCACAACATCAGGTGTTTCAATGTGCCATAACCAACGTCGTAGGTCATATTTATGTTTGTACTCCTACAAAATCAGCTTTTTCAACGTACCACAGAAAGACAGATTTTGTGTGCACTGGGATCTATCTGGGGAAAGTCTAGAGTAGGCAAACTTGGCTGAGGTTGGGTGGCTATGGCGGTGGGGAGATATCAAATTCTTGCGCGTTACAGAGACACACCTTTTGTGTTGTCATGTATCAATGAGGTATGAGCTGTATGCGATAGAACGGATCCTGTCCGCACATGGCCATGCATCATCATCTGTGTCAGTTGCCTTCCTCTGTTGACAGGCGGCCTAGAAATCTGCAGTCGATTCACTGGCCCGATTCACGTGACGGCGGCTAGAGGGGCGGCACCGTTTTGACACCAACACGAACAACGTCACATACTGTAAGGACTGAAGAAGAGAAGGGGGGGGGGGGGGGGGGGGGTGATACAAGACAGAAGAAAAGAACAAAGAAGAAACAAGAGAGAGATAGACAGAGAGAGAGAGAGCAGAAAATTGGGGTGAATGGAATAGAAAAATGGTCAAGCCATACGAAAAAAACATGTTTAAAAAATGAATTATTGTTGTCTTTATTTTATTTTATTTTATTTTATTTTATTCATTATTTTTAAAAATTTCATTTCATACTCTATTATATTTTATTTTATTTTATTTCATTTCGATTTATTTTATTTCATTTTATTCTATTTTATTGGAGGAGGGGGGGGGGGGGGTTGTGCTTTTCTCATTGCAAAAGCCCATGCAACGGGAAATTAAAACGGCAGTCATTGTTAACAAGAAACACCACGAGGGTGCCGATGGGACATTGAACACCAATGCCTCGCCACTCTCGGGACACTCACCTCCCAAGCTCCTGACGCCAATGGACAATCATTTCTTCAAGCAAAGAGGAGCTGTCCATGCGTTGCATGACCCATTCGGACCCAGTTATCAGTTACCTTGTTTATAAACCGAATGGCAAGGTGGGGAGATAAAAACCCCGGGACATAGCCACACAACACCCACCAACCAGGCCCAGCTCAGCCTCTGCATATGCACTAGTTTTGTCTTACTTCTTTACTAAGTTGAGTACATGATTATTTGTCCACAGACATCCAGTATATACTTAGTTATACATTTTTATTTCTTCACTCGCCATGAACTGAAAGTGAATCATATGCTTATCTTATTTACTTAGACCCTGCCACATCATGTGACGCATAAGGCAGGAAGAGCGATCCAACAATTTTGGTCAGCAGAGTCTCAGTGTCTGTCTATCTCTTTCAGCCATCTGGCGTCGGTTCGTGGTTTTTTTGTTTTTTGTTTTTTTGGTCATCTCCTCCTTCTCTGACCTTCTGGGTTCCAGTTCAGGACTTGGTTGGCAGGTCTCGAAGACAGTAGTCTAGTGGCATGGTCAGCCAAGTCAGTAAACACTTGCGGATGATGCTGATGACTGGGATCTGTCTGCTTCCTGGCCTTTCTTCATTGTTGGTCACAAAGTCTTTCCATCTAATACCCAAGATCTTGCATAGGCACTTTAGGTCTAAAGTGTCAAGATTCTCGTTTTGCGTTTTTTTCAGGTTTCACGTTTCACATCTGTACAGCAAAGTTGAGAGAACGTTAGAGCTGAAAGACCGCAATTAGTTTGATGGGGATGTTCTTGCAGCTTGCTGTTCCAGATTTGTGACAGCTTGTTGAATGCGGCTGTCGCTTTGCCCATGCAATAGTTCAGTTTTAAATAATGTCACTTTAATTGTTGATTGAACTGCCCAGATGGGTGAAATCCTTAATGACTTCAACCTCGTTCTGTCCAGTGAATAGTGTTGATGGTGATGGGTTTGTCCAACAAACATTTTTTTGTATATGTACACTTGGCACGCATGGTAGGTCCAGTGCTCTCTGCATCTTTCCCGATATTAGTGATTGGAGGTCTTGAGTGTCACTAGGTAGTGGGCGATGTCGTCTGCGAAATCCAAAATCAAGCAGGTGCTCACCCTCATGCAACTAGATATCTTTCCTTTCTGCAGCCTTTTTCATCACCCATCACCCAGTCTATGGCCAGCACAAAGAGAATTGGTGACAAGACGCAGCCCTGACGAACTACCGTCAGCACCTCAAACCAGTTGCTTGGACCATCTTCCATCCTAATACAGCATCCTGCTTTGCTTTAAATGTTTTTTATTGATGTTGTGACTTTTGGATGAATGCCATAAGCTCGCATGATCTTCCAAAGCGATGGTCTGTGGATGCTGTCAAAGGCCTTGGTGAAGTCAATGAAAGTAATGGCCAAGGGTGCTTGGAACTCTGTGCAGCTTTTGATAATATAGCATATTGTGATGACTTTTGGATGAATGGCATAAGCTCGCATGATCTTCCAAAGCGATGGTCTGTGGATGCTGTCAAAGGCCTTGGTGAAGTCAATGAAACGAATGGCCAAGGGCGCTTGGAACTCTGTGCAGCTTTTGATAATGTGGCATATTGTGATGATTTCTCCATGAGTGTCTGGGTCTGAATCCTGCTTTCTGTATCTGAGCTCCCCCTCCACCATATCCCACATTCTGTTTAAGAAAAGCTGGCAGTAAACTTTGCCATACGCAGTCAGTCTTAAACAAAGTGGGAGCACTGTACAAAACGGGAGCACTGCTTTCATCATTTTGCAAAATCTGAGATTCAGTTTTTTTACAGCTGCAAAATATTTGCTGAGGACTTTGGCAGTTTAGACTTTCTGTGATTTAAAGTATGGGCAATGGCTGTGTATACTTCAGTCTTGAGAGTTACCAATACGTTGCAAATCATTTTTATGATCTAAATCAAAGTTTTATGTAATTGGCTTTTTTCAACAAACGGCTGTAAAACAGTACACTTAACTGGGCCTCGACTAGTTTTGGTTCTCTCATATTGACACTATTGACACCAATTTACAGACCTTGCTCAGATTTACTCATAAAAAATGACGTGCAACACAGTGGCAATCTTCGAGTAGTATGTTTGGTAACATAATATATCAATAAAATAGCTGAGAACTCGTGCTGATGCTGACATCCCTTCTCTCTCTCCACCCCCTCTCTCTCCACACCCCCTCTCTATCCCCCCCCCCCTCTCTCTCTCTCTCTCTTTCCTCTCTTCCATCAAAATAATAAAATCCTTTCCCGCTTGTTGAAAAGAGAAAAGACTGTAGCACAGCTGCCACCGCTTTGTCACGCACGTACAAGTTTGGAAATGACGCTCGGGTGCGTCACTCCGGGGAAAAAAAAATGTCATCACATTTTTCAGAGACGATCGAATGACATAAAATTTTCCGGGTTCAGGATAAGTCGCACCTGCGAAGAATGAGAGGAAAGGTAGAGTACTGCCGTTCTGTTTTATAGTGACAAAATTAATGGGAAGGGTGGTGGGGGGTGGTGGTGAGGGGGACGCATGAACGAAACACTCGCACACACACACAAACACTCAAAACACACACACACACACCACACACACACACACAGCTGTCGGAGAAAATGTGTAAAAGGCCCAATATGACAAGAACGAGAAGAGGCCGCCTTGCCCAAAAGAAACAAGAAACCGCATCAGAGGGCAAGGCTGATGGAGAGAAGATGTCGTCCAGTGCCGTGGGAGCAGAGACGGAAAAGGACCCGAAATCGACAGTCGCCGAGTCTGACGCTAACGCTACATCTGGTGCACCGACCAAGACTCCCACTGACACGCAGAGTGGGACAACCTGCACAGCGCCTCTTCCCAGCTCGGCGGACTGCGTGAGTACGGCAGAACTAAAAAATATCATACTGGCTCTGCGGGACCAAGTCAATTCTCTGGAAAAGACTGTCCTTACTCTACTCACTATCCAGCAAAAAAAGAACATCACCATGACAACCCGTAACTGTCACACACAGACGGATCGACATGACACACATCCCACCTACGCTGATGCACTGAAACAAAACCACACAAGCAAGCAGGACGACAAACAGGCTCGAAACCTCAACGCACCAAAACCCAGCAGCAAAACTAAACAGCAAGCAACAAAAGTACCTGAAAAGAGAATAAAAAACAAGAAAGAACAACGTCATGACGTCATACCAACTAAAGACGTCATTTCACTTCCCAAACATAGGCCTACACCATCCCGTTCTGAAAATATTTCAAAACAACATAAAAAGACCCACGATCTTCCGTACGTTCTCACTGTCCACGACTCTGTGTTGAAGGGTGTCAACTCAAGAAGACTGGGACGATCTTACGGTTTTGAAGGAGACTCGTGACCCTCATGACATTAAAAGCTCATTAGACATGGCCTTTTCCAAATTTGATGATTCAGCAGACTGTATTGTTTTTCACTGTGGTGTGCATGAATTGAACAGCAAAGATCTCCCTGCAACAACTAAACATATCGCTTCAGGCATAAAACAAATAGCACAAGAACATCCAAAATCTAAACCAGTCGTTAGTAAGGTTGCCCCTGTACGGCAGGCCCGAATGGAGGTTCAACGAAATCTGTTCAACGCTTTCCAATCTGCTGAACTTGTTGATATGAAAAATATTTCTTTTGTATCACATGAGAACCTTCGTACCACTCAACAATTTCTAAAAGACGACATTCACCCCACCACCAAAGGAAGTAGCATCATTGCAGGAAATCTTGGAAGACACATTCGAGACCTGTTTCGGGAGACTCCAAGGAGAACATCAAGATCAAGATCATCAAAGCTACACCCTTCCAGATTCTCCAGAGGACAGTACCACCTTTTCGACAACTACACACAATGGTGGCCGTGTAATATGTTTTGAAATAACAGTATTACAGATACAATACTTAATGTTCATGTCACAGGACTTTTTCCTCGTCATCTCCGACATTTCTTCTGCTGAAAATATACAATAAATAGGTTTTAGTCCGACTATCAAGACTCGATCAGACTATACACTCTGTACATTTGAAGACGTGTATACTATTATTTTGATTTTTGGTTATTTGTTATCCCTTGTAATCTATTATCACCTTTATAAGTTATTTGTATGTTGGACTATGTAATATTCTTTTTATTGTTTTTGCTACAATTTTGTTATCTTTACTTCGTAGTCTAAGTAATTACGTAATTTTCTTTCTGTCCAGTTCTCCTGGACACAGAAAATCAAAGTATTCATTATTATCGACCATAAATAACAGTTAATAGTAAGTTGGAGATTAACCAATATCAGCAATGCGACAACAATCCCAAGTCAAGTTTTTGCAATGGAATTGTAGATCCCTTTCCACCAACTCGGCTTACTTGGAGCATTTCCTGGTATCAAATAGGTGTGAAATTTTGATTCTACAGTCGATGAATGTTGTCGCTACCAAGCTTCCCAATTTCCCCAATTATTATTATCCTCCAGTCTATGAATGTGGAAATCACGGGAAGAAGGTATCCACCGCGATATATATACTCAAAGAGTTACAATACTGCTTACTTACTTCCCCAGTTTTGAAATCAAGCGAAGATTTGCACGCTTGTGCTGCCACTGTCCAATTAAGCAATTCTTTAAACATCAACGTTTTGTCAGTCTACCTGCCAACAGGTCCAAATGACCACAACACAGAATGGCTGCGCACGATCCAAGATCAGCAGCGTGGTAAATGGCTAATAGGTGGAGACTTTAATTCCCACTCCCCATTTTGGGAAAAGAACTGTTCTACTGTTACGAGCAATCGTTTGGTAGAAAATATCGTTGATAGTTCGCTTTACCTTCTAAATGATGGTAGTGTCACTAGGATCCCTGATGTTTCCAAACACAGGGCGACAGCCATCGATTTGTCTCTAATCTCACCAGAATTAGTACCATCCTGTACCTGGGAAACTCACAGAGACACTTTGGGAAGCAATCACCTACCTATCATCATAACCATAACTGACAAAAACATCAGGATGAAAGACAGCTCTCCTGAAATTATTCCAAAATATAATTACAAGCGTGCTGACTGGTCCTTATTTCGAACTGCTCTTGCTAATCAAGATTACAGACATTATGAAAGTGAAAATGTAGACATTATGTTTTCTAAATTCCAAGAGTCAATTCTAGCCGCTGCAGACCTATCGATTCCGAAACTCAAATCTTCTAGATCAAATAATCGATTGGGTAATGTTTGGTGGACAGAGGCATGTGAGAAAGCAGTTCAATATAAAAGGGAGAAATTCAAAATCTACATCAAAAGCCGGAAACCTGAAGATCATGTGGAAATGAAAAAAGCTAACATCCAATGTAACAAAATCATTGCTGAAGCAAAGAAAGATTATTGGGCATCATTCTGCACAAAAGAAATTTCAGATTTCAAAGATTTCCATAAAGTCTGGACGAAAATGAAACAAATGAAGGATGGAACCAACTTACCTAGGTGTCCGATAATGATTGAAACATGTTACACATTTCCTTCAGATATGGACAAAGCAGAAACTTTTGTGGATCTGTTTGCTGAAAACAGTAAAGTTGAAGGTTTATCTCCTGACTGCAAACATCACAGAGAAATGGAAGATTGCAACCCAATCTACACTGATCCAATACCACAGAATGATCTCTGGTTTAATTCTCCAATCACCTTAGAAGAGCTTAAAAAAAACACAGTACTGTCTCTACACAACAAAAAGAGTTCGGTAGGTGTTGATGCAGTTTCGACTGAAATGATTAAACATCTCCCTGAAAACTACCTTATTTTCCTACACAAAATTTTGCAGAAATGCTGGGTTAGCGGAACTGTGCCACAAATCTGGCAAAAATCTATAGTTATACCAATCTTAAAAACAGGAAAATCGAAAACCGATAAAAACAGTTACAGACCCATTGCTTTGACGTCCCACACAAGCAAACTAATGGAAAGATTGGTCTTAAACAGACTTTTACACTACTGTGATAAAAATAACGCTTTTCCAGTAAACCAGGCAGGTTTTAGAAAAGGAAGATCCGCAGTTGAGCACCTGGTTAAACTTACAACTCAGATCAAACAACAGTTTGCCCGCAGAAAAAGTGTTTTAGCTACTTTCTTTGATGTGAAAAAAGCTTACGATCAAGTTTGGCATAAACGTTTATTGTTCAAGCTAAAATCTGTTGGTTTATCGGGCAATATGTTCAATTACATTAAATCTTTTTTAGCTAGTAGAACAATTCAGGCAAGAGTGGGAGCTAGTTATTCTTCTTCATGACGCCTCTACATGGGGATTCCACAAGGTTCAGTGATAGCACCTATTTCATTTAATATCCTTATACAGGATCTTCCTAAAGCTCTTTCAAATCGTGTTGTTTTAGTACAGTACGCTGATGACATACGCACTTGTATGAATATCACTTTAAAAAAGACAACTCCACAGAGAACGCGAAATTACATCAGGAAGTTGTATCAAATTGATCTTGATAATCTTGGAAACTATATGTTAGAAAAAGGTCTGTCGTTGTCAGCAGAAAAAACTAACATGGTGCTGTTTGATCCTGGTGGTAACTCAAATAACTTGCCTACTTTCAAATTGCTTGGTGAAGTGTTAAATTACAAACAGGTCGTAAAATTTCTGGGAGTTTACATCACGTCCATATTAAGCTGGAATGTCCATTTTGATTATATTTTAACAAAAGCGCGAAAAACCTTAAATTTTCTAAAGATAATAACCAAATTACCCTGGGGAATGGATACAAATGTACTGATCCATCTGTCAACAGCGCTGGTCAGGTCTAAATTATCCTACGCGCAAGAAGTTTTCTTCAATGCACCCAAGTATTTACTAAAAAAGATTCAGAGCTTGGACTGCAAAAGTCTTAAAATTGCACTAGGTGTACCAACTCATGCTTCTAATCTGGAAACGTACAAAGTTGCTGGAATTCTACCTTTAAACAACCATCGTGAGCTAGCTACAGCAAAGTTTGCAATTAGAACTACTTCACAAGCGGATAATTTTGTGAGCAAAGAAATTAAGATCAGGTCTGATACTGACTTTCCAAAACGAGCAAAAAACATTTCATCACAAATTACAGCCGCAACTTACATATCTGGCCTGATCAAACAGTCCAACATAACAATGGATGAAATAGCCGAGAAACCAACGATAACGCCTATCCCTACATGGGAAATGCTAAAAGCCACATTTGATCTCGATTATGCAAACGTTAAAAAAGATAATAATGTCAACATTACGCTAACCACAGCTTGTGAACACATCGATGAAAAGTACCGTACCCACCTCCACATTTTAACCGATGGGTCAGTCTTAGCAAATCAGAGCGCTGGAGCAGCCTTTTATGTTCCAAAATTTAACATTAAAAAGTCTTTTTTCATTGGGGCAAATGTATATATACAGCAGAATTGGTCGCTATTGTTCAAGCGTTGCATTATTTAATAAGCCTTCGGCCTGTGTCATTCAAAGTAGTTCTCTTTGTTGATTCAAAATCTGTATTATATGCCTTACAGTCTTTTGATACAGACACAAGACCTGACTTAATTATTGAGGCAAATCATCTAATACATTGTTTAAAGATAAATGGCTCGGAAATCAATTTATGCTGGGTGCCTTCTCATGTTGGTCTTCGTGGCAACAACGTAGTTGACAGAGCAGCTAAATCCGGTGCCCTCCATTCTGAAAATTCCATAGAATTACATGTTAACACCTCGGTAAAAGAAGCTTACAACTCGCTAGAATTAGCATCATGGATTCGATTTCATGAACATTCAAATGAAAAATTTGTGTCTCAAAAAAGAATCAAACTTTCAGTTCAAAATATCTGTAAAAAATTGCAGTATTCCTCGTTATATCATTTGAAATTAATTGTTATGACATATTTTCGCATTCAACTGAACGCTTTGAAAACAAAATATTGTAACAACGTTTTATGTATTTGCGGCGAACAATTCACATTGTATCACTGTTTTACTGCAGAAAGCTTCGTTCCTTTTTACCAAAGACGTTTACACAAGGAAACTATCTTGAAACGCATTTTAAAGAAGTAGTATCGGATCAAGTTTTGTTAGTTAAAATTTCAGAATCATTGGTTCACAGTCCTGTTAATGCGTTACTTTAAGATTATTATTATAATTATGATTATTTTTGTTTTGTTTTGTTTTTATGACGACTTTTCTTTTACATTATTGATGTTAGCGTTGTTCTAGTTTCATTTCTCTGTTCATCTATATCCTTTTTCTTAAGACCTTGCCGCTTCCTTTTAATTTTTTTTTTTTACGTCCCTTACTCTGTTTTCCCTCTCCCTCCCCCCCCCCCCCCCCCCCAATTTCATCCTCCATGCCATTTTTCCCCGTCTAATATCACTTATAGTGAAAAGACGTTAAATCAAGCAACGAACGCACACACACACACACACACACACACACACACACACACACACACACACACACACACACACACACACACTCTCTCTCTCTCTCTCTCTCTCTCCTCTCTCTCTCTCTCTCTCTCTCTCCTCTCTCTCTCTCTCTCTCTCTCTCTCTCTCTGATAATTACACTAGCAGTGTATCATTCTCTCATTTCACAAGTACCTTGCTTTCATATCGATTGGTTTTTATATGTTGTTGTTATATAAAAAAAAAATCAACGTCTCAGCGAAGAATTGCAAATGGGGTTTGTTTTGCAGTTTCTTTTGTCCTCTAATCAACAGTAAGTGTATTAAAATGTTAGAATTGCCTTCTAGTGCGCCACCTGATGAAGAAGAAGAAGATGAGATGATGATGATGATGATGATGATGATGATAATTGTTGCTGTTGTTGTTGTCGTCGTCGTTGTCATTATCATCTTAATGGATGCTGGCAGTGACACACGAGTGACTTCGAGTCTACATGGGCTGAGCACATCGCTAGCGTAAATCTGCTGTTTTATGCACGTCGCAAACTGCATTTTTACGGGACACTACTACTATTTTCAAGAGATGAATTTTTGCAGGGAGTAGTCTCCCTTCCAGATTTGGTCTCAAGTTGCCAAAGTACGAGTCTTGTCGAACTGTAGACTACAAAAAGTACAACATATTTGTAGAATTAGGACACCTTCTGCGAGGTTACGGTAACTATGAATAAGGATCGTTTTCCAGTTTTTATTGTATGTGGTGTTCTGGTACCTGGTGAACATGGTACCAGAACACCACATGAGCAAAATTATAGTATAGGCCTAAGCATACCCATACCCGGATACCGTTTTGTTTTATTTCTGTGGTGCGAGTTGTTTGTGTTGGCTTTTTGATAGTCTGTGTAAAGAAGATTTCTTACCCTCTTTTAAGTTCTGGGTTTTAATGGCAAATAACCATAGTCAGATGGTGCAGTTTAGTTTTCATAAATATTGCATAGGTGCACGATGTAGTTTTAATCTTTACACTAGCACAACCTCAGATCTTATCTTTCAATTCTTTGGGCTATAGATTTTTATATAATTATGTGAATAGATTGCCAACTCAGAAGGTGAGGAGTCAAGTAGGGCTTACCCCCGTGGGGATACCAGGGGCCCTTTGAGTATAAATAGTATCCCCATCTTCTGGAAATTCTGTGCAAGAAATTTCTTCTTTTCTTTCACTCTCTTTGTTCTGTCTTGTTCCTTTCCTTTCTGTCATTTCTTCCTTTCATTTTCTGCCTTGCTGATCCATTTACCTGTATGTTTTTGATATAAAGTCTTAGTACTTTCTGTTAGGATTGATAGTTGAGTACATGTATGAAATGCATTTTTGGTTCTGGAGAAAAGTGATATGTAGAAGCAACTTAAGGTAATTTAGGCCTGTTTTTATCAAAATTTATGTTTTGCTGTCCGTAGTGATGTTAAAATTTGTATTCAGGTATGGTTTTTAAATCCCCTGTGTGATAAACTGGATGGAATGGCCAACACATCTCCTTAGATTATGTGTGTGAATGTATTGATATGTATGGTTAATTTTGTTTTCCTTTTTCTTTTTCCTGTTGGAAGTATTGTGTTTTGAGATGGTCGTAGCCCTGATATGGCTGTATGCAGTCGGCTGGGCTTTAAACAAATCTAACAATAACAATAAATAGGGCTTAGGGTTAGTGTTAGGGTTACTAAGGGTAGCAAGCTAGAAACTTTGGGGGTAGCAAAAGGTCTTCAGAGAAGAAACACCTGTCAAGGAAGTGTTTTGACCCTTAAAAAAAAGTTAAATCCTGACACTTCAAGGGGACTGGGCACATCCAGGTCATGACTCCTGGATGCTCTTCGGCTCTCACCTTTTATTTTCTAAATTGAAATATGTCCACCTGAGTTCAAACCTGTGCATTGAGGATGGTCAGGCATCTCAAGGCCAGGTCACCCATGCGACGGATGTCTTAACCACTTAGATATAAAACACAGCAACATATCAGGGAATTTTAAGCCTTAAGAAGTTCAGTTTTGTTCTTCCTTGACCAGATCCAGCTGGAACTTTTTTCACCTGCTTCTGCCATTGCCTTCAAGGCTCTGGACCTCTGTCCCAGAAACCGAGAGTTGCTTCATGAGATTATAGGTTGATGTGCCTATCAACCCCCTAGCTCCAAACTCTCTGTCAAGGACTTGAAAGCCAGATCTCCTCAAGTTGCTGGCTAGATTAGCATACTTGTCAGTCGTATAGGCTTCACCCATTTACTTTTGTACAGAGCAATGAGTTCAAGCTGAATCATTTGTTTTGGTGAATGGGAGTGGAGAGTGAAGCGGCCTCATGCCACTCTTGCTGATCATTTCTGGTGTTTTTACTATTGTGGGAGATCTGTGCATTCCCAGTTGTCCGCTCCATTGAGCAGACCCTGCTTTGATGCTCTGGATCTGTCATCTTCTTCAGGCCATAAGTGCTGCCTTCTGCCACCACTGAATTAGTAATAAAGTAAAAGTTAAGTCTAGCTGTGTTTTTATGTGCAAAATCTGCTGGAATGTGAGAGACCTTAACTGCACCCTTTCTTTTTTTATGGACGTGACAAAATTAAAAACACTCTCTGTGCAGCCGCAGAGTTCATGTGAAGGCCTACCCTCAACAAACATTTTTATTCCTTGCTAGTTTTGTTGTTGCATTAATTTCATCACTTTGAAAGAGCTGAAGTAGATGCATTTTTTTCCATGCATAACCATAAAACCAGTTACTTGTTCCCTAAGAGTACACAGTTTGTTCTATTTCTTACCCAGCATTGCATGATTTAGATCAGTAGGTCAGATGTTTGTGTTTAGTGAATTCAGGAGATGAATATATCCCTCAACTGTACTACTATTTTCAGCAAATATCCTGTTGTTGAAGTATGTGTCCATGTGTGTGTGTGTGTGTGTGTGTGTGTGTGTGTTTGTATGTGTGTGTGTGTGTATGATACTATATAGTTTTACAGAATCAAGGATGCATTAGCTTGCTCCCAGATATGTAGCATGCTCTTGAGATTTATGTACAAAGTAACATCAGAGGAACGTGCAGAGGAATGCACATTTTCAGAGGGAACGTACAGAGAGAGAGAGAGAGAGAGAGAGAGAGATGCTGTCTTAGTGTGTGTGCATGTGCATTGTTTGCTTACATGTGTATGTGTGTACCTTTCTGTATTTAACAGAATGTTTTATTTGATATGATTATGGTATAAAATACTGCAGATGTTGTGGACATTGCTGGCATTGTTCTGTATCTACCACTTGGTGACTTGGGGTTTGTCACGCATACGCATTGGAAACTACATCGACAAGCATGTGGTCATCACAGGCTGTGACAGAGGCTTTGGTAATCTTCTGGCCAAGCGTCTTGATGGTGGGTGAGATATTCAGTCAGATTAAAACTCTCAACAGTTCACCATTTTCTTTACCAACATTCTTAAAAATCTCTAAGAGGAGATGTGAAGCATGACTTTGGTTTGTTTTGATATTGTTGATGAAAAACATTTAGCCTGTGAATGATATGTAGCATGCCCTGAGATTTGTGCACAAAGTAACCTCACTCAACCCCCCCCCTCTGCAGCCTGTCTCCGCTCGGAGGGAATCACATGGTTATAATATATAATTGTATATGCTATGCTCTCTATAATTTTCCATTGCTTTTATTCTTGCTTTTATTGCTTTTATTCTTTCTCCCCATTTATAGCCATGCGTGTGTTGTGTGTGTGTGTGTGTGTGTGTGTGTGTGTGTGTGCGTGCGTGTGTGTGCGTGCGTGCGTGCTTACGTGTGTGTCTGCTTCAGCGCTTAGATTTGATTTTATCAAGATTTTGCGCTATATAAATATTGTAATTATTAATTATTATTATAAAGGAACGTGCAGAGGAACGCGGATTTTCACAGGGAACATACAGAGAGAGAGAGAGAGTTTGGAGAAAGAGAGGATACTACTTATGCAGAAAATGCTCTCAGGATCTCCATAAGTGAATAAGGGAGGGTGGAAAATTGGAACTGACAAAAACATGGTGTTGACAGGTTTGGGGTTCAAAGTATTTGCAGCCTGTCTGACATCGGAGGGAGCAGACAAACTGAAGGAGGCATGTTCTGACCGTGTCACAACTCTTCTTCTTGATGTCACTGATGAAAAAAGCATAGCCGCTGCTCAACAGTTTGTGGAGAGCCGTTTGCCTGCTGGAAAAGGTAAAAAATTGACCACTTGTGATTTTAAACAAAAAAGTGGCTACAATGATTTTTTGGGAAGCTGAGTGTGTGTGTGTGTGTGTGTGTGTGTGTGTGTGTGTGTGTGTGTGTGTGTGTGTGTGTGTGCGCGCGTGAGCTTTTGATTCCGTCTGGAGATCAGGATTATGGTTTAAACTCTGTCAGGAATATTGATGGCAATTTTATACATTGTTGTCGATATGTATCATCAAACAAAATCGATCATGACCAACTTTTACAATTCATCCACTACGTCCAAACGTTTCACCCATCCATCAAGTTCACATATGAAATTTCAAACACATCCATAAGCTTCCTGGATATCGAAGTTTCCCTTCAATCTGAACAACTAGTCACTACAGTCCACTACAAACCTACAGACTCACATTCCTACCTGGACTACCAATCATCTCACACTTCCAACACCAGAAACAGCATTCCCTACTCGCAGTTCTTGAGACTACGACGCCTCTGCTCAGACGAAGACAATTTTCAGGATAAAGCAGTTGAAATGACTAGATTTTTCCTGCGCAGACATTACCCACCCGAGGTCATCAATGAAGCCCGGAAAAAAGTCAGCTCTGTCTCTCGGCCAAATGCCCTCCATTCAAAGCCCAAAGCTGTCACAGAGGATCGGCCAGTCCTCAGTCTAGTTTACCACCCGTCCGTGCACCTAATAAAAAGGATCATCTTGTCCAACTGGAACATTTTGCGATCCAGTCCCACTACAGGTGAAACCTTTGACAAGCGCCCTTTGATCGTCTACAAGAGAGACACCAATCTCCGCGACTTGCTGGTGCATTCGAATCTCAGCAAACCAGTCAGCCAACCTCCAGGAACCTCTCCATGCAACAAACCTAAATGCAAGACTTGTCCTTTCTTGTGCTCAGCCACCACAGTCAAAGGCCCCAAATCTCATATGAGAATTACAAAACATTTCAACTGTCAAACTTATAACATTGTCTACTTGATCAGCTGCTCTAAATGTTCCCAATTATATATTGGTGAAACTGGACACACCCTTGACACACGTTTCAAAGAACACTTGGCTGATATCCGCCACCAAAGGGATAAAACTATCCCCAATCACTTCAACCAATCAGACCACTCAATCAATGACATCCGAGTGAAAGGTCTGTGGCTTCTACACAATAACAGCACCATAGTCAGGAAAGACAGAGAATCCCACCTCATAAATAAACTTGGAACACGCAAACCACATGGTCTTAACGACAAACCATGAGTAACAAAATTCAGACATGCCGTTTCATGTCTCTTCCTGTTCCCACGCCTACCAGATTCTTGGCACCGGGCACAATCTACTCCCTTATCTCTTGGCTCTTGCCCTGTGCCTTCTTCAGAACAGGGCTATACCGATATAGCATGGCCACTTCTCAAAATTGCAGAACTCATCTCACTTCCCTTTTGACATCACAGTTGCCTCCCCTCTCCCCTTTTCTTACTACTGCTCATGATGACATGGGCATTCCATCTCTTACCCACTGGACGAGGCGGCAGGGAAGTTTTTAGTCCCGTTTTTATTATCCCTTGTTTGGTGTCTGTGATTTGTCTGTGACCGTGCGTTCGCGCTTGACAAAGACTAGTTGGCCGAAAATTTGCGCTTGTTTTGTTTTGTCTTGTTGGAGACGCGCTTACATTGGTTTTCTTGTTCTTCTGGTTTAAAATCTTGTGTGTTTTTGTGAAAAGGAAAAAATCAAGTTTCTTTGGCAGTTGCTGAGGAAATAAACAAGGTGATTTATCTTTCCCTACTCTTTTCTCTCTGTATTTGAATGACCATGAGCAACATTTGTTAGACAATAATTTTTCACCATGTAATATTGACTTTGATATGCTCTAGTGTAGATCTGGTTCATTACATTTTGTTACGTTTTTTTTGTTTTGTTTTTTTGCTTTATGCTGACAGTACGCTTCTGTTGTCAGACTAAGACAGGTTTACAAAAATCTCTAGATCTCTGCATCAGTACTAAACCTATTGGAAACTTGGATGATGGTTTTTATTGAATGAAATAATCCACAAGATATCTTTCATTGTAGACACTTTCAAATATTTACGGATAGGATTTTGTAGAACTGGTGAATATTAGTGTAAAGAGCTGCACATGATCGAGCTCAAAAAGCTATGTTTTCTCTATTACAACCAGTTAGGAAATCAAGATTTGCCTGTAAATGTCATTCTGAAGTTATGTAATACTACTGTTGTGCCTATACGACTGCATGATTGTGAATTATGGGAGTGTGAGAACTTGAACTTTCTTAAGAAATTGCAGCTTAAATGTTTTAAGTCATTGTTGAAATTACCAAGAACTGTTATGATTTAGATGGTGTACGGTGAAAAGAGATTATATCCAGTTTCAGTGTTGGTTAATTCTAAAATGAGCCATTTTGATGTAGCTTTTTGTCAAATGATAACATAGAGAAATGCTCTCATAGGTTATACAAATTTCTGTCTGATTTATATAAGAAAACATACTTTTCAGATGGGTAGGTCATATTATTATTATTATTATTACATGAATAAACGCCTTTCCATAAAATGCTCAACGCGTTTTACATAAAATCTTAATTAAAACATGCATTACAAATAGAAGCTGAATAAGACATTTAACTAATTAAAACAAATCAGAGAGCATACAAAGATATTCCAACATATCATGTTCACGTTCACAACACACACACACACACACACACACACACACACACACACGCACCACACACACACACACACACACACACACCACACACACACACACACACACACACACACACACACACACACACACACACACACTCACACCCATACACACACACAAAAATTAAAATTAAAATATATAATCAGAAGAATAAACTTAAAAAACACCAATAATAGACACAGTCATGCCAAGGACTAGAAAAGGTTAAAAACAGTCATTTTGTACTTCAGCACCAATGCCGTGGAAGTTACTCTGCAACCAGATACTTTTGAAAAAGATGGGTTTTAAGTTCCTTTCTGAAGGTTAAGTAACTATGTTGTTTTCTCAGGTTGAGTGGCAGATTGTTCCATACTGAAGGACCAAAAACAGAGAAAGCGCGTTTGCCAACTGTGGAGAGAGAAAAACGTGGTTCGACTAGTTGAAAAGAATCTCCGGAACGAAGGGTTCGAGTCGGTACATAATGTTGGATCAGTTCAGAAAGATATGGTGGTGCAGTGACTGTATCACTTAGACAGCGGAAACAGAGGCAAGCAATCTTGAAGTCTATTCTGGCTTTGATGGGGAGCCAGTGAAGGGATTTCAGCAGTGGATTTGCACTGTCAGATTGTTTCTTGTGCAGGATAAGGCGGGCTGCATTATTCTGAATGACCTGAAGCTTTCTAAGTTTGTCATCAGGTAAGCCAGCTAAGAGAGAATTACAGTAATCTAATCTTGACAAAATAAAACAAACTGCAAGCTTCCTCACGGCATCGGTGGTGAGGTAAGGACGAATCTTTGCAATCCTACGGAGCTGAAAGTTTAGGCTACGGCAAAGATTGTTGATATACGCGTCCATTGTTAATGATTCGTCAAGAAACACTCCAAGATTTCTAACAGATGGTGCAAAAGAAAGACTGCAGCCACAGACTGTCATTGTGCATGTTGGTGTTTGTTGTAGTTTATGTTTAGTACCGATTTTTATCAGTTCAGTTTTATCTTCATTCATTTTAAGCTTGTTTGTCATCATCCAGTCACCGACAGCCTCAATACCAGATTGTAAATTGCCAAGCAATGCTGGAAACTCGGCTGGGATGTTGGAATCATACAATTGTGAATCGTCGGCGAAGAAGTGATAGCGAAGACCTGATCGACTTATCACCTGACTCAGAGGCTTGGTGTACATTACGAACAAGACAGGCCCTAACACTGAGCCTTGTGGGACTCCAAACCTGAGCACTGATGGAGAGGAATGATACTTTCCTAAAACAACAGATTGAGTACGGTCCTTAAGGTAGGACCGAAACCAGTCTAAAACGATTGCAGAGCAACCATATGTGGTATGCAGTCTGTTGATAAGTATGTTATGGTCTATTGTATCAAAGGCAGCAGACAAATCCAGCAAAGACAGTATTCAATTTTGCTTGGAAACTCAAAAGTTTTGGGAACGAATCCAGATTTTGTTGAAATGTTACATATTCACTCCAGGCTAATTATCAACAAGATTTCAAAAGACCTTTGGAAAACAGTAGTAAATGCATATATCATAATTTCAAAAAAGGAATTTACAACAGAGAAATATATTACACTGTTAATGTCCGTTTTTTGTTTGATAAAATTTTCATGCAACAGTCACAAACTTGAGACTGAATTAGGCAGATGCAAAGGAACAGAAAGACAAAGCAGAATTTGTGAGTTTAAATGTCTTAAATTTTATGAAGACAATGGAAAAACGTCCTGATACCACAGCACACAAAGATTCAGAATTTGTGAGTTTAAATGTCTTAAATTTTATGAAGACAATGGAAAAACGTCCTGATACCACAGCACACAAAGATTCAGAACTTGAACGAAGTGTTGTGCCAGCAAAATTTTGGCAGGAAATGTTCTAATTCCAACTTTTTCACAACCAAAGATATCACATGATCGTGTGTGTGCCTGCAGTCATGTCGAAGCATTTCTCTACAACATCTTTGGCTGGCGGTAATTTATCATCGGGCACTTGCTCTCCAGTAAAGGTTTTCATGGACAGATACATGAACATTTCAGGAATTGAAGCTTCCGCTCTTGGAAATGTATTTCAGCATTGTTCCTTCTGCAAGTCTAACTTTACCTAC
>CM060309.1:30448924-30491424 GCA_030674185.1 Monoplex corrugatus
CGGTAAAAAACATGAAATCCCCTCATGCAAAATAACAGCAAATGGCACAACCTTGACACAGGTTGATAAGTTTGAATACCTGGGAACGATCATTTCATCAGATGGCAGATGCACATCAGAAGTGGCCGGCAGAGTCGGCCAAGCCAAAACAGCATTCAAGAAGATGACAAGCATTCTTGCCAACAGGTGCCTATCAGTTAACATCAGGAAGAGAGTTCTTGAATGTTATATAGAACCAATACTGTTGGCAGTCGGCGGGCAAAGCCAGAACGGGATTGAGGCAGCCGAGATGTGGCTTCTGAGAAGAGTGTTGAGAGTTCCATGGACAGCAAAGAAGGTAAACGGGACAGTCTTGATGGAGGCAGACACAAGTGGATCATTCATAAGGAAGATTGGGAAAGGGCAGGCAACATTTGTAGGCCATTTTATGAGGAAGGGGGTTTGGAACACCTGGTCACAACGGGAAAGCTGAAGGGAAAGAGAGCACCAGGTAGACCCAGGGAGAAAATGCTAGGCGGACTTGCAGAGTGGCTGAAGACGAGGAGGGTGGAGGAGATGCTTGGGGCAACAAGAGATAGAGACAGATGGAAGTCCATGATCGCCAACGCCATGTGGCAGGGCATCTGATGATGATGATGATGGGAATTGACATTATTCTTACCTTTCTGAATCATTTTGACTCAATTTTCATTCTATCAGGTTCTGTGGTAAAAAACAAAAATCCAAGCTTTTGAATGCTTGTGTTGAAGGTTGTGGTTTGATTTAAAATGAGGGTATAATCAGTGCATCAAAACTTTAAAACACTATTGCTCAAGCATAGTAACATTAGGTCTCTCTGGACTTGACTTACGGCTAGCCGTTACTACTTTACACAAATGACAAAAGTATGAAGTCATAAAAAAGGAACAAATTAGTAAAAACTAAACAAAAATGATGAAATGTACAAGCATGAATTACAAACATACAAACAAAGGAAAGGAAGAACTAAAGAAACCATTAAAAACCAAACAAGAGTGTGGGTATACAATGGTGTGAAGTTTTGACACATTGAGTAAGGAAAAGAAAGTTAAAAAAGCATTTTAAGCAGACAATGAATGGGGAAGATGTGGGGAGGTATTCAGTTCTCATGCTATAATGAAAACAGATGAACTGTAGCACATAAAATGTCAAAGAAATTGTGAAAATTAGCTACAATGAAATAAAGGCTCCTGTATGTCACAACTTCAAAACTACAAAACACTTAACTTCTCAAGGATAGCAGCATGAAGTCCCATAGGATCTGTATTCAGTCAGTCTTTGCTATTCTATACATATAACATAAGCATATTAAAAAAACAGATTAACATCACACATACGTCAGACAAGTTATAAAAATGAATTATAATAGAATGTTGACTTTCATATGTCAATTGGTCAAGCTCTTTACAGAATGTTGACTTTCATATGCCAGTTGGTCAAGCTCTTTACAGAATGTTGACTTTTATATGTCAGTTGGTCAAGCTCTTTACAGAATGTTGACTTTTATATGTCAGTTGGTCAAGCTCTTTACAGAATGTTGACTTTTATATGTCAGTTGGTCAAGCTCTTTACAGAATGTTGACTTTCATATGTCAATTGGTCAAGCTCTTTACAGAATGTTGACTTTTATATGTCAGTTGGTCAAGCTCTTTACAGAATGTTGACTTTCATATGTCAGTTGGTCAAGCTCTTTACAGAATGTTGACTTTCATATGTCAGTTGGTCAAGCTCTTTACAGAATGTTGACTTTCATATGTCAGTTGGTCAAGCTCTTTACAGAATGTTGACTTTTATATGTCAGTTGGTCAAGCTCTTTACAGAATGTTGACTTTCATATGTCAGTTGGTCAAGCTCTTTACAGAATGTTGACTTTAATATATCAGTTGGTCAAGCTCTTTACAGAAGCATGGAAGACATAGACAGATACATGTAAAACAGATACATGTCAACCCCTAACAATGAAAACAGCAGCAGCAAAAAATAATGACATAGCAATAATAATAGTGTAGCAGTAATATATGCAGTTGTATGAGACATATGTAAATTAGAGGCAGAGAATCAAAGAAAAAGAAAAAAAGTAAATGAAGCATTAAGAGTAAATGAGGGAGTAGGGGAGACAATCAGCTTGCACTACAATGAAAATAGGTGAACCATAACATATGCAATGTCACAGAAGTTATGAAAATGAATAATGATGAAATATTAATATCCATATATCAACTGATCAAGTGCATTACAAAAGCATGACAGAAAAAGGGAGATACATGTGAAGCAAATATATGTCAACTCCTAACTCAACAGCAGCAACAACAACAACAACAGCAACAACATCATAACAATAGTAGAAGTAGTGGTAATAGTAGAAGTAGTAGTAGTTAGAAGTGGTAGTAGTTTGTAGTAGTAGTTAGTAGTAGTAGTAGTAGTAACTTTGTTGTAGTAGTAAGAGGAGAAGTCAATCTTGAACATGAGACTAATATGTTGTGTGCATTTCTCTCCTCCCTCATAGTTGTGTGTAGGTGTAGTTGCAGGGTATAAAGGTAGGCTTGGGCATTCCTTTATTGGGGAATGTTCTGAGCTTACAGTTTTGTGCTTTGTGGCTGCTTCTATACTAGCTGAATGGGTAGCGCAAACTATGTTGGATGTTGAGAAATTCTACAACATGGGAGATAACTCCTACGTGACTCTCAAAGAGTTATGATCCTTGGTTATGGGTATGTTTGGAACAACCAGGTGTCAAAAATGACAAATTGTTTATTTCTGAGTTAAAAGAACGGTTAATAGCATCCTATCAACAAACATGGCATTCTGCAGCTGAAGACAACAAAAAATATGCATGGTTTTTGCAATGCAGTACTGATTTACAACGAGAAAAATACATGATAGTTATTAAAAGAAAATGGCACAGGGACTCTATGGCTCATCTCTGAACGAGAACACTTGGACTTTATGTTACTCAGTGCTGGTATAACACTGAAACATCCCAATGCAATTTGTCCAGTCTGTAAGGGAAGTAATACGGTAGAAAATGAATTTAATTTTATTTTACAATGTGAAGAATACCAAGCGATAAGAAACAAATGTGATGTATTCAAGTCACCATTTGCTGAACATTGTAATCTTAATGTCTTACTAAAGACAGACAGAAATGAAGACATCAAATCATTGGCTAAATTTATAGCAGAAGCAAATGAGATGCGTAAAAGAAAACTTGATGATTAGTTTAATTAGATTTGTACCAGATATGTGCATATGTTGTTTTTTGTTGTTGTTTCCTGTTACATTCATTTGGCTTGATGGCCGCATTGATGATATTCCTTTTCAAACTTTTTATTTTTGTTATCAATATTATTCAAGCTAAACTTACCCCATGTCAGAAAGCATGTATCTTGCTAATGACATTAAAATATTTGCCATGCCTTGCCTTGCCTTGCCTTGCCTTGCCTTGCCTTGCCTTGCCTTGCCTTGCCTTGTACTTATGTTGGTTTTAGCGTAATAGTGTTTCTGCTTTTATTAATTATTGTTCTATGGTTAGAGAACTCTCAATTATTAGACGTTTTGATCCTCTTTTGTGCAGGGAAATAATTAAGGTATTAACATAGGGTTACAGAGTATGGTGATGTTTTATTAAATTATTTGAAGTTAGTGACAGGAAAGAGAAATTACGTGAGTCTTGGATTTGTATGCACCTGGCATTCCTCATTATTGTCTGTATAGTCACGCCTCTAATTGCCGTGACACATTGTGTGTGCTGTGTGTAGAATGTATTCCAGAGTCAGTGCCAGTTTCAGTAAGTACAGTGTTTACCCAACAAGAAATAATGTCTCTACTTACAGGTGCATAAGGTTTTACCACAGTTTTGAAACATTCTGGGCCTGTGTCTAAGGTTTTTGTTGTCTCCAGATAAGTTTTCATGTGGTCTACTAGACACAATCTGGAGTTACTGTGGAATGCAGCAATGTCTGCTGGTTCTAGATGAACGCCTGGCTTAGAATGTTTCTGTTTGCCTGAAAAGAAAATGACACATTTATCTGTATGCAGTCTGATATCTTTCATTTGAAATGAGTAGAGGATGTGGTCTTTTTGACCAGTCAGCAGGGCTAAGAGCATGCAACAATGCAGATTCATCTTGCTCACGGATAAGTTGGATATGTCAGGAAGCGAGGCTAAGTAACTTAATACCTCATCCACATTTCATGTTTCTTGCTATTTTGGTAAAGCAGGTCTTTTTTTTGTTTTTTTTTGTTTTCAAATACTCCTTTAACTAACTCTTAGACAAGTGGATGACTATCTGCTGTTTGGTTGTGACATAGAGGGAGATACGCAGACGAAAAACTTTTCCCTGTATTAACAGCTCTATAACTAGCACCTCTACTGAATAAATGAGCTAAAAAGTCTGATGAATCTACACGTAATGCTGTTGTTGTTTTTTTATCTTTTCAGTGCTCCTTCACACATACTTTCTTTTTGGCTGTATAGCAGTCTTATGCAGCCTGTGTTGTTGGTCTCCAGGAATTGATTTTTAAGTGTATGGCTTGTTTAGCATAGCAAAGCTGTTTGAACTGATTGCTGACATCCAACAGATGAGCAAGCAGAGGGGGGCTATTTGATCTTTTCATCTTATTTTTCAAGTATTTTGCGTATGTGTGCAGACTCAATGAAACTAAATCTGACATATTGTATTTCATGTAAGAATTAAACTAACAGATTCGTATAATCGGTGCATTTTAAGCAGATGATTTATGCAGAGTTCAATAGAAAATGACATCCATATCAAAAATACAGACTAAAGTCTGAACGGTTTTAAATATTTGTAAAAATGTTTCATCACTGTCAGTTGGTTGATTTTCTGATCAGTATCATTCCTTGTCCTCTAATCATCTAATCAATATCATTCATTGTCCTCTAATCGGTATCATTCACTGTCCTGTAATCAGTATTATTCATTTTCCTCTAATCAGTATCATTCACTGTCCTCTAATCAGTATCATTCCTTGTCCTCTAATCAGTATCATTCACTGTCCTCTAATCAGTATCATTCATTGTCCTCTAATCAGTATCATTCACTGTCCTCTAATCAGTATTATTCATTGTCCTCTAATCAGCATCATTCATTGTGCTCTAATCAGCATCATTCATTGTCCTCTAATGTCATTCATTGTCCTGTAATCAGTATCATTCATTGTCCTCTAACATCATTCATTGTCATCTAATCAGTATCGTTTATTGTCCTCTAATCTCTCCACGTGGGGATGCCAGGGGCTCTTCAGTATAAATAGTATCCCCACCTTCTGGAAACTCTGTGCTACAAAATTTCCTCTTTTCTGTCACTGTCTTTGTTTCTGCCTTGTTCTTTTGCTTTCTGTCATTTTTTCCTACCATTTTCTGCCTTGTTGGTCCATTTACCTGTATGTTTTTAGTAAAGTCTTACGTACTTTTTGTCCAAGGACTGATGATTTGGTACATGTATGAAGTGCATTTTTGGCTCTAGGGAGGGGAGATATGCGGAAGCAATTTCAGGTAATTTATGCCTGTTTTTATGTATGGTTTGGTGTCCATAGGTATGTTTATATTTGTATTCAGGTGTGTTTTTTAAATCCCCTGTACGATAAATTGGACAGAGTGGTGAACGCTAGGGGCATGTCCTTAGATTATGTCCTTGAATGCATTAACATGTGTACTTAATTTTCTTTTCTTTTTTCTTTTGTGTTGAAATTTTGTATGTTTTGAAGTGGTTACAGCCCTGATACAGCTCTACGCAGTCAGCTGGGCTTTAAACAACAGTAACTGTCCTCTGATCAGTATCATTCATTGTCCATTGCTCTTCAAATTTTAATCAGTATGTATGAAACCTTCACTTGTGCCTTACAAATTGGGATGATTATTATAAATTGATTTTCTAGGCAGTATTGTTTATTGTCTATTTACTGTTGAATCAGTACAATATCTCTGTCCGCACAAATTAATTATGGATGATCATTGATTCAGTGCCATAAGTTGCTAATATTGTATAATGATATGATTCAGTGCCACAAATTGTTAACATTGTATCATGAGATATGATTCAGTGCCACAAGTTGCTAACATTGTATCATGAGATATGATTCAGTGCCAAAAGTTGCTAATATTGTATCATGAGATATGATTCAGTGCCACAGGTTGTTAACATTGTATCATGAGATATGATTCAGTGCCATAAGTTGCTAACATTGTATTATGAGATATGATTCAGTGCCATAAGTTGCTAATATTGTATCATGAGATATGATTCAGTGCCACAAGTTGTTAACATTGTATCATGAGATATGATTCAGTGCCACAAGTTGTTAACATTGTATCATGAGATATGATTCAGTGCCAAAAGTTGTTAACATTGTATCATGAGATGTGATTCAGTGCCAAAAGTTGGTAATATTGTATCATGAGATATGATTCAGTGCCACAAGTTGTTAACATTGTATCATGAGATATGATTCAGTGCCAAAAGTTGGTAATATTGTATCATGAGATATGATTCAGTGCCACAAGTTGTTAACATTATATCATGAGATATGATTCAGTGCCACAAGTTGTTAACATTGTATCATGAGATGTGATTCAGTGCCAAAAGTTGGTAATATTGTATCATGAGATATGAGTCAGTGCCACAAGTTGTTAACATTGTATCATGAGATATTATTCAGTGCCATAAGTGGCTAATATTGTATCATGAGATATGATTCAGTGCCACAAGTTGTTAACATTATATCATGAGATATGATTCAGTGCCAGAAGTTGTTAACATTGTATCATGAGATATGATTCAATGCCACAAGTTAATATTGTATCATGAGATATGATTCAGTGCCACAAGTTGTTAACATTGTGTAATGAGATATGATTCAGTGCCACAAGTTGTTAATATTGTATCATGAGATATTATTCAGTGCCATAAGTTGTTAACATTATATCATGAGATATGATTCAGTGCCAAAATTATTCATATTGTATCGTGAAATGTGAATCAGTGCCACAAGTTGTTAGCATTGTATCATGATATATGATTCAGTGTCATAAGTTGTTAACTGTATCATGAGATATTATTCAGTGTCATAAGTTGTAAACATTGCATCATGAGATTTGATTCAGTGCCATAAGTTGTTAATATTGTATCACAAGATACTTTTCTTATTTCGTTTTGTTTCATTGTGGTGATTTCTTATATATACATATAGTGTTTTTTTTAGTGTATTTGTGTATTTTATAAGAAGAGAATCGTCTTTGTAAGGAGGCTGAATATAGTTGTAATGAACAAGATAAGCAGATAAAAATAAATGAATAAACAAATAAACAAACAAATCTTGTCATGTTGAATATTCAGTGAATGGTAATGTTGATGTAATGATGACTGTTTTGTTTCTATGCTGGTGCTTCTTCTTTCTCTGTGTCGACTCTCTGTGAACTTGAAAGGCTGTAGGATGCACTGGAAATTCTGTGCTAGAAATTTCCTCTTTTCTATCATTCTCTTTGTTTCTGTCTTGTTCCTTTGCTTTCTGTCATTTCTACCTATCATTTTCTGCCTTAATGGTCCATTCACCTGTATGTGTTCGATAAAGTTTTACGTACTTTTTCTTAGGATTGATAATTGGGTACATGTATTAAGTGCATTTTTGGCTCTAGGGAGGGGAGATATGCGGAAGCAATTTTAGCTACTTTATGCCTGTTTTTATGTATGGTTTGGTGTCCATAGGTATGTTTATATTTGTATTCAGGTGTGTTTTTTAAATCCCATGTGCGATAAATTGGGTGGAGTGGTCAACGCCAGGGGCGTGTCCTTTGATTATGTGCGCGAATGCATTAATATGTGTACTTAATTTTCTTTTCTTTTTTCTTTCCTGTTGAAGTTTTGTACGTTTTGAAGCGGTTATAGCCCAGATGTGGCTCTACGCAGTCGGCTGGGCTTTAAACAATAACCAACTATAACAATCTGCTGTACAGAATGTAAATGAGACTTCTTCTGATAATGCTAATGGTACAACCAGTCATGGGAACGTTGCAAAAGTAGAAAACATCGTTAATGGTATGAGTGATAGAATTGAAAGGTGAAATCTGGCATCAACTTGGGCGTGCGAGAAATTTGCAAATTAGTTGATTATCTGGACAGTTTACAATGACAAAAACCACAAACCATAAATTCTACTGGTGAAGAACAAAAGATATCGACAAAGCCCCTGTACGTTGTCAGAGACTATGGATTCAGCTTATGCGTTTCAATGTGGACATTGTACATGTTTGTGGGAAGCAAATCATCATCGCTGATGCACTGTCCTGAAGCCCAAAGTTGTGCCATTTGCTGTTATTTTGCATGAGGGGATTTCATGTTTTTACTGATTACCATGACTTCAATCTTCTTGCTATTCAGCTCCAACCCTGTATTTTTGCTTTGTCTGTAATGTACATACCGATATTTGATGATCTGCACGTGCATACGTGCGACTTAAAGGGTTTAGGCACTAACAGGTTTGCACGGGGAAATCAGAAAAAAAATCTCCATTCTTTACCAACCAGTTGGTAGTATGCAAGTAAGTATTCATACAGAGAGAGAGAGAGAGATGGTTTTGTTGGTTGGTTTGGTTCAGTTTTTACGTCAACACTCACCTCAGGTGATATGGCTGACGGGGATAACCATCCCAGGGAAGTGGGAGAAGGGGGGGAGGGCTTATCTAATCCCATACTGACACCACCAGAACAACAATGATGTTAAGATGGGACAGTGAGATGGACAGTTTTTAATATAGCGCACCCCGGGATTCGAACCCACAAACATTAGCATGTGAATCCGACGCTCAAACCAATTGAGCTACTGGGGCCCACACAGAAAGAGAGAGAGAGTCGTTTTCAGGTATAAGGACGTTGATCCAATGCGGATGGGGATCGATGCTGCATCTGCACAGGCCTTGACCGCTGAGTAGTCCAATCTATATTTCTATTTGTATGTATGTACACAAGCGATTTTAATCAAAAATACTAAAATTTCGTTTATATTATGTTAGTTTATATAGACTTGCCGTTGTCCTTGCAAATGCCAAAGTTTAACATTAAGTGAAGCATTTTCATGGAGATTGTGATTTTAGAAATAACTAAATCTGCATGGATGACATTTGAAGTGCCAAGCAAAACCTTTCCCCCTCTTTAGCATTTGCATTACGAGGATTCTTTTGTACGCGTATGCACACACACACACACACACACACACACACACACACACAATATATATATATATATATATATATATATATATATATATATATATATATATATATATATATATACATGTATATATACATGAAATTTACGACACTGGAAAAATCCCCAAAGATATGTCAAAATCAATTTTCATTGCACTTCCAAAGAAGACAGGGGCTATAGAATGCGAACTCCATCGCACAATCAGTTTGATGAGCTATGTAACAAAAATCCTGTTAAGAATAATCATGATGAGGACAAAAAATAGAATCAAAAGAGAAATAGCAGAAGAACAGTGTGGATTTGTGGAAGGGAAAGGAACTATTAATGCCATATACATCCTAAGAACTATCATAGAGAGGTCAAATGAGATGAATAAGGATTTGTATTTATGCTTTGTTGACTACGCCAAGGCTTTCGATCGGGTAAGACATGATGAATTGATCAACCAACTGGAGAGACTCAATGTTGATGGAAAAGATCTACGAATAATCAGAAATATGTCTGGGAACAAACAGCTGCAATGAGAATAGAAAACAATGTAAGCTCTTTCCAAAATATCAAAAGAGGAGTCAGACAGGATTGTGTTTTGTCACCAGATCTGTTTTCACTTTACAGCGAAAACATCATGAGAAACCTAGAAGAACATCCTGGATTAAAGGATGGAGGGAAAATGATAAACAACATTCGATATGCAGATGACACCATGCTAATTGCAGAAAGTGAAAGAGATCTACAAAACCTTGTGAATATACTAGAAATAGAAAGCAAAGGTAAGGGGTTGGAACTAAACAGCAGGAAGACTGAAGTCATGGTGATCAGTAAAAAACATGAAATCCCCTCATGCAAAACAACAGCAAATGGCACAACCTTGACACAGGTTGATAAATTCAAATACCTGGGAACGATCATTTCATCAGTCGGCAGATGCACATCAGAAATAGCCGGCAGAATCGGCCAAGCCAAAACAGCATTCAAGAAGATGACAAGCATTCTTACCAACAAATGCCTATCAATTAACATCAGGAAGAGAGTTCTTGAATGTTATATAGAACCAATACTGTTGTATGGATGCGAGGCATGGACAGTCAACAAAGCCAGAACAAGATTGAGGCAGCCGAGATGTGGTTTCTAAGAAAAGTGTTGAGGGTTCCATGGACAGCAAAGAAAACAAACGAGACAGTCTTGATGGAGGCAGACACAAGTCGATCACTGATAAGGAAGATTAGGAAAAGACAGGCAACATTTATAGGCCATTTTATGAGGAAGGGGGATTTGGAGAACCTGGTCACAACGGGAAAGCTGGAGGGAAAGAGAGCACCAGGTAGACCCAGGGAGAAAATGCTGGACGGACTTGCAGAGTGGCTGGGGACGAGGAGGGTGGGGGAGATGCTAGGGGCAACGAGAGATAGAGGCAGATGGAAGTCCATGATCGCCAACGCCATGCGGCAGGGCACCTGATGATGATGATGATGATATATATATATATATATATATATAGATGTGTGTGTGTGTGTACATATGCAGTTTAGTAAAAGCCTGAAAAATTTGACACTCTCTCCCTCTCTCTCTCTCTCTGTCTCTCACACACACACACACACACACACACGCACGCACACAGATATATATAGACACGCACCCACAAACGCACAAATGCACACATCGTTTTTCTCATCACACACACTTAGACGTTCTTTTACTGCGCAGCCACTTCAGTTTTTTTCAAGATAAGCTTATAGCCAAGTGACATATATTTCAGGTTATACACACACACGCACGCACGCACACACACACACACACACACACACACACACACACACACACACACGCACGCACATACGCACACACATACACACCAACACATTTACTCATTTACCCACCCACTCACTCACAGGCATATATACACACGCACACCACACACCACACACACACACACACACACACACACACACACACTTGCATGCACGCACAAACGTGCTACAGCTGTACAATCTGTACGCGGAATTGCTTGTTCGTCACCTGAATTCATAACCACCCATTATTTTGAATTTCTGAGCTGTTGGACTTTCAAACTTCAGTCACATTTGAGCTGTGTCATGACTAGTGCCAGCAGTGAAAAGAAACCAGTGCTGTTATTTGCATATTTATTTATTCATTCATTTGTTTTTATTCAGGGATCATTTAGCTGTGTCTATGGGCGGCTGAAAAGGCCCAAAGTGAAAATAAAACCAGCTAATACATCAGCTCTGTGAACTTTGGACAGGGTAAGTAATTCATCTTTCTTTAAACGTATTTTAGAATAATGGTGAGCATGATTTTTAACTGTTGTCTTTTTATTTTACCTGGGTGTCGTTTTTAACGTAATTGGCTGGGCTACAAGCAATATGAACTGAACCTGAAAGTAATCTATCTTCTTTCGTCGTAGTACATTATAACCCTGGTGTCTGATTTTTACACAGGCTGTTGGCCGGCTCTGTTGATAGATTCGTGGACTCAGTGTCTAGTGTCTCGAGTTCAATCCCGGTGGACAACTTAAAAACTGGCCTGTTCGTTGCTCATCTTAATGTTTCAGTAACACCTATGGTGCTAACTTAGTGTTTCTCAAGTAGGTCTACCTCCATCTTCCCCGTTTAAAGAACTAACCATCGCGTAGGGGGTTTGTGCAGGTTCAAGGAATAGGGTCGGTAATTGCTGCCAGATTCTGGTGGAGCGTATATGGAATTGTCTGAGTGCAATGACTTCATCAACTCCAAACTTTATAACACTGATCACCCCCCACCCCCCACCCCCGAGGAGATGCCGGGGATTCTTTCAGTATAAATAACATATCTACCTTCAGGAAATTTTGTGCTAGAAATTTCCTCATTTCTGTCACTCTGTTTCTTTCTTCCTCCTTTGCTTTCTGTCACTCCTATCAGTTTCTGCCTTGCTGGTCCATTCACCTGTATGTGTTCAATAAAGTCTTAACATACTTTCTCTTAGGACTGTTAAATGGGTAAACTTATTAAGTGCATGTTTGTCTCTAGGGAAATCAGGTATGCGGAAGTAATTTTTAGGTAATTTAGACCCGTTTATATGCATGTTTTAGTGTCCTTAGTTATGTTTAAATTCGTATTCATGCATGATTTTTAACCCATTGTGCGATAAATTGGACGGAGTGGTCAGTGCCAGGGGCATCTCCTTAGATTTTGTGCACGAATGCACTGATATCTGTATTTAATTTCCCTTTTTTTGTTTTTTTGTTTTTGTTGCTATTCCAGATATCAGCTTGTTGATATCTGCAGTCGCTTTGTCTATGTTACAGTTCAGTTCTATGACCATTCTTTTTGAATTTTGTTTTATTCATATTTATTCATTCTTTGGTATTCTTCGGTGGGCAAAGTGTTTTGCCGCACTAACAGCAAAGGCCAAAAGATTGGGTCTTCACGTGTGCGTCTGTGGCAACCTAGAAGATACCTGGCATCTTCAGAGTTGTTTCGTATATGTATCTAGCAGGGAGGCAGTGGAATCAATACTCTTTGGGACATCCAGCAAATACCGTGGTGGTGGTCCTGCTTTGCTTCTGAGCCTGTATCTTATCTTGGGGGTCTTCACCACTTCACCGAGTCTCAGTGTGTGAACACAGTTCTAGCAACCTTTCTGTGTTGCTTTCAGTTGCCTTCAGCTAACGCCATTTTCCTGTCCGGGTGTTTTTGTTCAGATCTTGAGTAACAGGGGGAGGGAACACTGGGTGGGGGGAGAAGAGAGGGAGGGAACTCTGGGTGGGTGGGGGGAAAGGAGGGAGGGAACTCTGGGTGGGGTGAACAGAGGGACGGAACTCCGTGTGGGGTGTACAGAGGGAGGGAACTCTGGGTGGAAGGGGGGGGGGCGGAAACGGAGGAACTCTGGGTGGGGTGAACAGAGGGAGGGAACTCTGGGTGGGGTGAACAGAAGGAGGAACTCGGGGTGGGGTGGGAAACAGAGGGAAGGAACTCTGGGTGTGGTGGGGGAAACAGAGGGAGGGAACTCGGGGGGGGGGGAGGGGAGGGAATTCTGGGGGGGGGAGGAAACGGAGGGAGGGAACTCTGGGTGGGTGGGGGAACTCTGGGGGAGACAGATGGAGGGAACTCTGGGTGGGATGGGAAACAGGGGAAGGGAGGGAACTCTGGGTGTGGTGGGGAACAGGGGGAGAAAACTCTGGGTGTGATGGAGGGGGAACCGAGGGAGGGAGCACTGGATTGGGGGGGGGGGGGGAGGACAGAGAGAGGGTACTCTGGGTTGGGGGGGTAGAAACAGAGGGAGGGAACTTTCGGGTGGGTGGGGTGAACAGAGGGAGGGGACTCTGGGTGTGGTGGTGGTGGTGGGGGAAACAGAGGGAGGGAACTCGGGGGGGGGGAGGAGATGGGGAGGGAACTCTGGGTGGGTGGTGGAAACAGAGGGAGGGAACTCTGGGTTGGGGGTGAGAAACGGGGAACTCTGGTGGTGGAAGGACAGAGGAAGGGAACGGGTGGGAGGGAATAGGGGGAGGGAACTGTCAGAGGAGACAGAGGGAGGGAACTCTGGGTGAGGGAAACGGAGAAGGAACTGGGTTGGGGGGAAAAGGGGGAGGGAATTTTGGGTTGGGGGTAACAGGGGTAGGGAACTCTGGTGGGGGAACAACAGAGAGAGGGAACTCGGGGGGGGGGGGGGGACTGAGGGAGGGAACTCTGGGTAAGGTTATAGAGGGAGGGAACTCTGGGTGGGTGGACACAAAGGCAGAGAACTCTGGGTTGGGGGAAGCAGAGGAAGGGATCTGTGGGTGGGGTATACAGGGAAGGGAACTGTGGGTGAGGGACCTGTGGGTGAGGGATCTGTGGGTGAGGAAACAGAGGGAGGGAACACTGGGATGGGGGGGGGGAAGGAAACAGAGGGAGGGAACTCTGGGCGGGTGGGGGGAATAGAGGGAGGGAACTCTTGGCGGGGGAGGGAACTTTGGGCAGGTGGGTTGCACAAGGGGAGGGAACTCTGGGGGAACATGGGGAGGGAACTCTGGGTGGGAGGACAGAGGGAGGGAACTCTGGGTGGTGAGGGGGAACAGAGGGAGGGAACTCTGGGTAGAGGGAAACAGAGGGAGGGAACTCTGTGTGGGGGGAACAGAGGGAGGGAACTCCAGGTGGAGGGAACAGGGGAAGGAACTCTGGGTGGAGGGAACAGAGGGATGGAACTCTGGGTGAGGGAAACAGGGGGAGGGAACTGGGTCGGGGGAAACGGGGGAGGGAACTCTGGGTTGGGGAGTAACAGGGGGAGGGAACTCTGAGGTGGGGGAACACGGGGAGGGAACTCTGGGTGGGGGAACAGAGGGATGGAACTCTGGGGGAGGGAACTGGGTCGGCGGAAATAGGGGGAGGGAACTCTGGGTGGCGGGCAAGAGAGGGAGGGAACTCTGGGTGGGTGGGGGGACAGAGGGAGTGAACTCTGGGTGGGTGGGGTGAACAGGGGGAGTGAACTCTGGGCGGGTGAGGTGAACAGGGGGAGGGGAACTCTGGGTGGGTGGGCTGAACAGGGGGAGGAGAACTCTGGGCGGGTGGACTGAACAGGGGGAGGGGAACTCTGGGTGGGGCAAACAGGGGGAGGGAACTCCGGGTTCGGGGAGACAGAGGGAGGGAACTCTGGGTGGGGGAAACAAGGGGAGAGGACTCTGAGTGGGTAGGGGGAATAGAAGAAGGGAGCTCTGGGAGGGTGGGGTGAACAGTGCGAGGGAATTCTGGGTGGGGGAACAGGGGGATGGAACTCTGGGTTGGGGTGTAACAGGGGTAGGGAACTCTTGATGGGGGGAACATGTGGAGGGAACTTTGGATGAGGGAAACAGAGGGAGGGAACTCTGGGTGAGGGAAACAGAAGGAGGGAACTCGGGTGGGGGAACAGAGGGAGGGAACTCTTGGTGGGGGAACAGGGGGAGGGAACTCTGGGTGGGGGAAACAGGGAGGGAACTCTGGGTGGGGGGAACAGGGAGAGAGAACTCTTGGTGGGGTGAACAGAGGCAGGGAACTCTTGGTGGAGGGAAACAGATGGAGGGAACTCTGGGTGGGGGAACAGAGGGAGGGACCTCTGTGTATGGGGAAAACGGAGGAAGGAAACTCTGGTTAGGGGGGGGGGGGGGGACAGGGAGAGAGAATTCTGGGTGGGCTGAACAGAAGGAGGGACCTCTGTGTGTGGCGAAAAAAGAGGAAGGGAACTCTGGTTAGTGGGGGCGGAGGGGGAAGGGAACTCTGGGTGGGGGGAACAGAGGGAGGGAACTCTGGATGGGGTGAACAGAGGCAGGGAACTCTAGGTGGGAGGAAACAGAGGGAGGGAACTCTGGATGGGAGGGGAGGAAACTCTGGGTGGGAGGGGGAACAAAGGGAGGAAGCTCTGGGTGGTGGTGGGAAACAGAGGGAGGGAACTCTGGGTTGGGGTGGAACAAAGGGAGGGAACTCTGGGTTGGGTGAAACAGATGAAGGGAACTCTGGGTTGGGGAACAGAGAGAGGGAACTCTTGGTTGGGGAGGAACAGAGTGATGGAACTCTGAGTGTGGGAAACAGAGGGAAGGAACTCCGGGTGAGGTGAACAGAAGGAGGGAACACTGAGCGGGGGAAACAGAAGGAGGGAACTCCGGGTGGGATGAACAGAGGGAGGGAACTCTGGGTTTGGGGAAACAAAGGGAAGGAACTCCTGGGAGGTGGGGAGATGAAATCTCCGGGACTTTGCCACACAACACGCACCAAACAGGTCCAGCTCAGCCTCTGCATATGCACTATTTCTGTCTTACTTCTTTACTAAGTTGAGTATGTGATTAATTGTCCATAGACATCCAATATATACTTATTTATGCATTTTTACTATGTTCACTCGCCGCGAACTAATATGCAATCTTATTTACTTAGACCCTGCCACATCATGTGACGCATGAGGCAGCAAGAGCCATCCAACGATTTGATCAGCAGAGTCTCAGTGTCTCCTCCTTCTCTGACCTTCTGGGTTCCAGTTCAGGACTTGGTTGGCAGGTCTGGAAGACAGTAGTTAGCGGCATGGCCAGCCAAGTCAGTAAACACTTGCAGATGATGCTGACGACTGGAATCTGTTTGCTTCTTGGCCTTTCTTCATTGTTGATCATAATGTCTTTTCATCCGATGCCCAAGATCTTGCGTAGGCACTTTAAGTCAAAGGAGTCAAGCTTCTTGATTTGGCATTTTTTCAGGTTCACGTTTTACATTTGTACAGCAAAGCTACTGCAATTAGTTTGATGGAGATTTTCTTGCTGTTCCAGATTTTTGACAGCTTGCTGAATGCTGCTGTCGCTTTGCCCATGCAACAGTTCAGTTTTTAATGATGAATAGTCCTGATGGTGATGGGTGTTCTCCAACAAGCATTTTTGTGTGTGTATGTGGGTTTGTTTGTTTGTTTTTAATTTTTTATTTATATGTATTCTTGGCACTTATGGTAAATCCAGTTTTGATATCAGTGACTGGACATCTTGAGTGTCACTAGGTAGTGGGCGATGTCGTCTGCGAAATCCAAATCAAACAGTTGCTTACTCTCATGCCATTAGATGCCTTTCCTTTCTCCAACCTTATTCATCACCCAGTCTACGGCCAGCGCAAAGAGAATTGGTGACAAGACTCACCCCTGACGAACTACTGTCATCACCTCAAACCAGTCGCTTAGATTGCGTTCCATCCTAATACAGCATCCTGCATTGCTTTAAATGCTCTTTATTGCTGTTATGACTTTTGAATGAATGCCATAAGCTCGCATGATCTTCTAAAGCGATGGTCTGTGGATGCTGTCAAAGGCCATGATGAAGTCAATGAAGCTGATGGCCAAGGGCGCTTGGAACTCTGTGCAGCTTTTGATAATGTGGCATATTGTGATGATTTCTCCATGAGTGTCTGGGTCTGAATCCTGCTTGCTGTATCTGAGTTCCCCCTCCACCATATCCCACATTCTGTTTAAGAAAAGCTGGCAGTAAACTTTGCCATACGCAGTCAGTCTTAAACAAAGTGGGAGCACTGTACAAAATGGGAGCACTGCTTTCATCTTTTTGCAAAATCTGAGATTCAGTTTTTTTACAGCTGCAAAATATTTGCTGAGGACTTTGGCAGTTTAACTTTCTGTGATTTAAAGTATGGGCAATGGCTGTGTATACTTCAGTCTTGAGAGTTACCAATACGTTGCAAATCATTTTTATGATCTAGATCAAAGCCTTATGTAATTGGCTTTCTTTCAACAAACGGCTGTAAAACAATACACTTAACTGGGCCTCGACTAGTTTTGGTTCTCTCATATTGACACCAGTTTTACAGACCTTGCTCCGATTTACTCATAAAAATGACGTGCAACATAGTGGCAATCCTCAAGTAATATATTCGGTAAAATATTTCGACAAATACATGTAGCTGAGAACTCATGCTGACATCCTTTCTCTTTCTCCACCCCTCTCACTCTCTCTCTCTCTCCACCCCCACCCCCCGTCTCTCTCTCCTCCCTCCCCCCCCTCTCTCTCTCTCTCTCTCTTTCCTCTCTTCCATCAAAATAATAAAATCCTTTCCCGCTTGTTGAAAAGAGAAAAGACTAGCACAGCTGCCACCGCTTTGTCACGCACGTACAAGTTTGGAAATGACGCTCGGGTGCGTCACTCCGGAAAAAAAATGTCATCACATTTTTCAGAGACGATCGAATGATGTGGAATTTTCCGGGTTCAGGATAAGTCGCACCTGCGAAGAATGAGAGGAAAGACAGACTATTGCCGTTCTGTTTTATAGTGACAAAATTAATGGGAAGGGGAGGGGAGGGGGTGAGGGGGACGCATGAACGAAACACTCACACACACACACACACACACACACACACACACACACACACACACACACACACACACACACACACACACACACACACACACACACACACACACACACACACACACACACACACACACACACGAGATTGATGCACTACTGTGAAAAGAACAAAATATTACCAGTGAATCAGGCAGGATTTAGAAAAGGCAGGTCAGCAGTGGAACTCCTAACAAAGCTAACCACCAATATCAAACAACAATTTGCCAGACGTCAATGTGTTTTAGCTACATTTTTTTTATATCACTAAAGTATACGACCAAGTATGGCACTCCCGATTATTACTCAAATTGAAAAGTATTGGGCTGACAGGTCACATTTTTGATTATGTCAAATGCTTCTCAGAAAATCGAGTATTTCAAACGAGGATTGAAAATGTGTATTCCACAAAACGCCTTCTTCAAATGGGTATCCCTCAGGGATCTATTATTGCTCCCCTTCTCTTCATGATATTGCATGACTTACCCAACAAAATTTCTAAACATGTAGTTTCAGCTAAATATGCTGACGATTTATGCATGTGGATGCAGGTAAATATGAAAAGACAAACTCCTTTGCGCTGCCTTAATTATACACGTAAATGTTATCAATTAGAGCTTGATAAAATAGCACAATATATGGTAGAAAATGGACTGCATATATCCGTGGAAAAAAATAAAGATAGTTTGTTTAACAGTGGAAACCCAGCAAATACTCCCACGTTCAAACTGGGAGATACTCTTCTTCAGTATAACGAGTCAATTAAAGTCTTAGGAGTTTTCCTTACAGCGAAATTATCTTGGAATCAGCATATTGAATACTTATTAAGAAAAGCTCTAAAAAGTTTAAATTTCTTGAAAATAGTTCGCAAACAGACATGGGGACAAGATACATCAACACTTGTTTATCTTTGCAAATCGCTTATTAGATCTAAATTAACCTATGCCCAAGAAATCTTCTTCAGTGCACCGACACACTTATTAACAAAACTGCAGAGCTTAGATTGTAAAGGTTTCAAACTTGCGCTGGGTCTTCCAATGCATGCCTTTTGTCTTCGCACATACAATGCAATCAAATTGTTGCCGCTTGATGAACGAAGGAAAGTCGCTTCTACTGAATTTCTGTTAAGAACAACTACTATAGAAAACAATCGAAAAAGAATCAAAATTAAGATCAGACACCGACTTTCCAAAAAGAACTAAACCAATATCTTCACAGGTCACACTTGCAACATATAGGCTACATCTGACGTTATGAAAGGCTCTGGAATTGATCTAGAAGCAGATCCTGTAAGACCTTCCTTTTCACCAGTACCCAGTTTGGAACTCCAAAGAGCCCGATTTGACATACACCACACAGATTTGAAAAAAGAAGGTAATGTCAACTTACTGGCAAGTCAAGTTAAATGTCATAATAGAAGACTGTTATGCTGATCACTTGAAAATTTACACTGATGGATCAATAATTGAAAGACAAGCAGGCTCGGCGTTTTCAATACCTGCTCTCAAAATTGAGAAATCTTTCTATATAGGACTTAATAAATCTGTCTTTACCGCTGAACTCTTTGCAATATTTATGGCTTTGAATTATATGCTAAGTCTTCCAAGGACAATTCTTCAGATACTTTTTTTGCGTTGATTCAAAATCTGTACTTCAAGCTCTTGAATTATGAAAATTACGAACAAGATCTGAAATGATGTTGGAAATTACTCACTTGATTCATAGTTTATCCTTAATAGGCATTGATATTACTTTCTGCTGGATACCATCTCATAGTTCTTTTCACTATAATGATATGGTTGATAGGGCTGCCAAATGGGGGGCAAAGAGCTCACCAGATTCAAATAATATACAGCTTTCCCTTTCATTGCATGAGTGTTATACCTTAGTGGACACCTACGTATGGAAGCAGTTTCAAGATAAACAGAAAAAGTGTGAAAAATGTTACACGAAGTTTGAAATTAGCAAAACACATAAGCAGTTTCCTGCCAGCAGAAGTATATAATCCCTTATGTGTAGGTGGAAACTTGATGCATTCAAAACAAAATACACCAGGAATATAGTGTGTCTGTGTGGAAAGAAGATAACACGTAGTCATATTCTTTCATGCATTCGAGTAAAACGACACATTCCTACACTATCTACGCAGACATATTTGCCTCACCATCCTTAACATATGAATTTTTTGTTAGCCTGTCAAAAAGTCCTATAGCGAATTATCTTTAGCACTCCGTTATTTCACATGTTCAATGTTATAGTTAGCCAATTTTACTGTTTCAATTGTTAATTGTGATAACGTCATTTGTGAATTTTTCCTTCTCGTCTTCAGCACAGTTGTTTTTTGGTTCATTTCTTTTTCCTGAAGATTAACTATTTCCAGGTGTCCTTTTCATTCCTCATGTATCCACACTTTGTGTGTGTGTGTGTGTGTGTGTGTGTGTGTGTGTGTGTGTGTGTGTGTGTGTGTGTGTGTGTGTGTGTGTGTGTGCGTGCGTGCGTGTGTGTATGTGTGTGTGTGTGTGTGTGTGTCTAAAATCACTTTAGTGAATAAACATTAAATGAAAGACCACCATACACACACACGCACCTCTCCTCTCTCTCTCTCTCTCTCTCCTCTCTCTCTCTCTCCCCTCTCTTTCTCTCTGTTCTCTCTCTCTCTCTCTCTCTCTCTCTCTCTCTCTCTCTCTCTCTGATGAACACACTAGCAGTGTGTCATTCTCCTATTTCACAAGTTACTTACCTTGCGTTCATATCGGTTGGTTTTAATATGCTGTTGTTGTTGTTGTTTTGTTGTTGTTGTTATATATAAAAAAATCAACGTCCCAGCGCAGAATTGCAAATAGGGTTTGTTTTGCAGTTTCTTTTGTCCTCTAATTAACAGTAAGTGTATTAAAATGTTAGAATTGCCTTCTAGTGCGCCACCTGATGATGAAGATGATGATGATTGTTGCTGTTGTTGTTTTGTCGTTGTCGTTGTCGTTGTCATTATCATCTTATTGGATGCTGGCAGTGACACACGAGTACGTTGTAAGCTGCAATTTCACGGGACACTACACTATTTTCAAGAGATGAATTTTTTGTAGGGAGTAGTCTCCCTTCCAGATTTGGTCTCAAGTTGCTAAGTAGAAGTCCTGTTGAACTGCACAGCATATTTGTAGTAGAGTTAGGACACCTGCAGCGAGGTTGCGGTAAGTATGAATAGGGATTGTTTTGCAGTTTCTTTTGTAAGTATGTGGTGTTCTAGTACCATGTAAACACGGTACCAGAACACCACACGTGCAAAATAATAGTATACGGTTTTATTTCTGTGGTGCGAATTGTTTGTCACTTTGTGTTAGGCTTTTTGATAGTGTGTCACTGTGTGCAAAGAAGATTGCTTACCCTCTTTTAAGTTCCGGGTTTTAATGGCAAATAGCCATAGTCAGATGGTGCACTTAAACTTTCACAAATATTGCATAGCTGCACGATGTAGTTTTAATCTTTACACTAGCACAACCTCGGATCTTATCTTCGGGCTATAGAGTTTTATATACTATAGATTGCCAACTAGGAACTCAGAAGGTGAGGAGTGAAGTAGGGCTTACCCCCGTGGGGATGCCAGGGGCCCTTTGAGTATAAATAGTATCCCCACCTTCTGGAAATTCTGTGCTAGAAATCTGTCTTGTTCCTTTGCTTTCTGTCATTTCTTCCTTTCATTTTCTGCCTTGCTCAGTTGCAGATCCATTTACCTGTATCAGTGTATGTGTTTGATAAAGTCTTAGTACTTTCTCTTACTACTTAGGATTGATAGTTGAGTAGCCTACATGTATGAAATGCATTTTTGGTTCTAGAGAAATGTGATATATACAGAAGCAACTTCAGGTAATTTAGGCCTGTTTTTATGTTTTGCTGTCCTTGGTGATGTTGAAATTTGTATTCAGGTGTGGTTTTTAAATCCCCTGTGTGATAAACTGGATGGAATGGCCAACATATCTTAGATTATGTGTGTGAATGCATTGATATGTGTAGTTAATTTTGTTTTCCTTTTTCTTTTTCCTGTTGAAGTATTGTGTTTTGAGATGGTTGTAGCCCTGATATGGCTGTATGCAGTCTGCTGGGCTTTAAACAAATCTAACAATAACCAGAAGAACAAGAAAACCAATGTAAGCTCGTATCCAACAAGACAAAACAAAACAAGCGCAAATTTTTGGCCAACTAGCCTTTGTCAAGCGCGAACGCACGGTCACAGACAGATCACAGACACCAAACAATGGATAATAAAAACGGGACTAAAAACTTCCCTGCCGCCTCATCCAGTGGGTAAGAAATGGAATGCCCATGTCGTCATGAGCAGTAGTAACAATAACAATAAGTAGGGCTTAGGGTTAGTGTTAGGGTTACTAAGGGTAGCAAGCTAGAAACTAAGGGGGTAGCAAAAGGTGTTCAGAGAAGAAACACCCGTCAAGGAAGTGTTTTGACCCTTAAATCCTGACACTTCAAGGGGACTGGGCACATCCAGGTCATGACTCCTGGATGCTCTTCGGCTCTCACCTTTTTTTTTTCTAAATTGAAATATGTCCACCTGAGTTCGAACCTGCGCATCCAGGATGGTCAGGCATCTCAAGGCCAGGTCACCCACGCGACGGATGTCTTAACCACTTAGATATAAAACACAGCAACATATCTGGGAATTTTAAGTCTTAAGAAGTTCAGTTTTGTTCTTCCTTGACCAGATCCAGCTGGAACTTTTTTCACCTGCTTCTGCCATTGCCTTCAAGGCTCTGGACCTCTGTGTCCCAGAAACCGAGAGTTGCTTCATGAGATTATAGGTTGATGTGCCTATCAACCCCCTAGCTCCAAACTCTATGTCAAGGACTTGAAAGCCAGATTTCCTCAAGTTGCTGGCTAGATTGGCATACTTGTCAGTCTTATAGGCTTCATCCGTTCTACTTTTGTACAGAGCAGTGTGTTCAAGCTGAATCATTTGTTTTGGTGAATGGGAGTGGAGAGTGAAGCGACCTCATGCCACTCTTGCTGATCATTTCTGGTGTTTTTACCATTGTGGGAGATCTGTGCATTCCCAGTTGTCCGCTCCATTGAGCAGACCCTGCTTTGATGCTCTGGATCTGTCATCTTCTTCAGGCCATAAATGCTGCCTTCTGCCACCACTGAATTAGTAATAAAGTAAAAGTTAAGTCTAGCTGTGTTTTTATGTGCAAAATCTGCTGGAATGTGAGAGACCTTAAACTGCACCCCTTCTTTTTTTATGGATGTGACAAAATTAAAAACACTCTCTGTGCAGCCACAGAGTACGTATGAAGGCCTATCCTCAACAAATCTTTTTATTCCTTGCTAGTTTTGTTGGTGCATTAATTAATTTAATCATTTTGAAAGAGCTCAAGTACAAGTAGATGCATTTTTTTCCATGCATAACCATAAATAACAGTTATTTGTTGCCTAAGAGTACACAGTTTGTCCAATTTCTTGCAGAGTATTGCATGATTTAGATCAGTAGGTCAGTAGGTCAGATGTTTGTGTTCAGTGAATTGAGGAGATGAATACATATATCCCTCAACTGTACTTCCATTTTCAGCAAATATCCTGTTGTTGAAGTATGTGTCCATGTGTGTGTGTGTGTGTCTGTCTGTCAGTCTGTGTGTGTGGGTGTGGGTGTGTAAGATATTATACAGTTTTACAGAATCAAGGATGCATTAGCTTGCATCCAGATTTTATATATATATATTTTGTGTGTGTGTGTGTGTGTGTGTGTGTGTGTGTGTGTGTGTGTGTGTGTGTGTGTGGAGAGAGAGAGAGAGAGAGAGAGATGCTGTCTTAGTGTGTGTGCATGTGCATTGTTTGCTGACATTTGTATGTGTGTACCACTCTGTATTTAACAGAATGTTTTATTTGATATGATTATGGTATAAAATACTGCAGATGTTTTGGACACTGCTGGCATTGTTCTGTATCTACCACTTGGTGACTTGGGGTTTGTCACGTATAAGCATTGGAAACTACATCGACAAGCATGTGGTCATCACAGGCTGTGACAGAGGCTTTGGTAATCTTCTGGCCAAGCGTCTTGATGGTGGGTGAGATATTCAGTCAGATTAAAACTCTCAATAGTTCACCATTTTCTTTACTAACATTCCTATAAATCTGTATCTAAGTGGAGAATCTGACATTCTGACATATATTCTTAAAAATCTCTAAGAGGAGATGTGAAGCATGACTTTGGTTTGTTTTGACATTGTTGATGAAAAAACTTTAGCCTGTGAATGATATGTAGCATGCCCTGAGATTTGTGCACAAAGTAACATTAGAGGAGCGTGTAGTGGAGCGCAGATTTTCACAGGGAACGTACAGAGAGAGAGAGAGAGGATACTGCTTATGCAGAAAATGCTCTCAGGATCTCCATAAGTGAATAGGGGAGGTTGGAAAATTGGAACTGACAAAAACATGGTGTTGACAGGTTTGGGGTTCAAAGTATTTGCAGCCTGTCTGACATCGGAGGGAGCAGACAAACTGAAGGAGGCATGTTCTGACCGTGTCACGACTCTTCTTCTTGATGTCACTGATGAAAAAAGCATAGCCGCTGCTCAACAGTTTGTGGAGAGCTGTTTGCCTGCTGGAAAAGGTAAAAACTGACCACTTGTGGTTTTAAACAAAAAAGTGGTTACAATGATTTTTTGAGAAGCTGAGTGTATGTGTGTGTGTGTGTGTGTGTGTGTGTGTGTGTGGTGTGTGTGCGTGCGTGCGTGCGTGCGTGTGTGTATGTGTGCGTGCAAGCTTTTGATTCCATCTGGAGATCAGGATTATGGTTTAAACTCTGTAAGGAATATTGATTGCAATTTTATACATTGTTGTTGATATATATCATCAAATAAAATCTTGTGTTTTTATGAAAAGGAAAAAATCAAGTTTCTTTGGCAGTTGCTGAGGAAGTAAACAAGGTGATTATCTTACTCTACCCTGTTCTGTCCGTATTTGAATGATCTTGAGCAACATTTGTTAGACAATCATTTATCACAATGTATATTGACTTTGGTGTGCTCCAGGGTAGATCTAGTTCATTACATTTTGTTACTGTATTTTTTGTTTTTTGTTTTTTGGCTTTATGCTGACAGTACACTTCTATTGTCAGACTAAGACAGGTTTACAAAAATCTCTAGATCTCTGCATCAGTACTAAACCTGTTGGAAACTTGGATGATGGTTTTTATTGAATGAAATAATCCACAAGATATCTTTCATTGTAGACACTTTCAAATATTTACGGATAGGATTTTCGTAGAACTGGTGAATATTATAAAAGTGAAGAGCTGCATATGTCAAGCTCAAAAAGCTGTTTTCTCTATTATAACCAGCCAGAAATCAGGATTTGCCTGTAAATGTCATTCTGAAGTTATGTAATACTACTGTTGTGCCTATACGATTGCATGATTGTGAATTATGGGAGTGTGAGAATTTGAACTTTCTTAAGAAATTGCAGCTTAAATGTTTTAAGTCATTGTTGAAATTACCAAGAACTGTTATGACTTAGATGGTGTACGATGAAAAGGGATTATATCCAGTTTCAGTGTTGGTTAATTCTAAAATGAGCCATTTTGGTGTAGCTTTTTGTCAAATGATAACATAGAGAAATGCTGTCATAGGTTATAGAAATTTCTCTATGATTTATATAAGAAAACATACTTTTCAGACTGGATAGGTCATATAAAAAAAATATACATCGACGCAGGATTCAATTTTGCTTGGGAACTCAAAGTTTTGGGAATGAATCCAGATTTTGTTAAAATGTTACATATTCACTCCAGGCTAATTATCAACAAGATTTCAAAAGAGCTTTGGAAAACAATTGTAAATGCTTATATCGTAATTTCAAAAAAGGAATTTAGAACAGTGAAATATATTACACTGTTAATGTCTGTTTTTTGTTTCATTAAATTTTCATGCAACAGTCACAAACTTGAGACTGAATTAGGTAGATTCAAAGGAACAGAAAGACAAAGCAGAATTTGTGAGTTTAAATGTCTTAAATTCTATGAAGACCTTGGAAAAATGTCCTTATACCGTAGACCACAATGACTCAGAACTTGAGGAAAGGCTTTGAACAGAAGTGTTGTGCCAGCAAAATGTTGGCAGAAAATGTTCAAATTCCAACTTTTTCACAACCAAAGATATCACATGATCTTGTATGTGCCTGCAGTCATGTCGAAGCATTCCTCTACAACATCTTTGGCTGGCGGTAATTTATCGTCGGGTACTGCTCTCCAATAAAGGTTTCCATGGACAGATACATGAACATTTCAGGAATGGAAGCCTCCGCTCTTGGAAATACATTTCAGTATTGTTCCTTCTGCAAGTCTGACTTTACCTCCAAACAAATCATTCCGCCTGTGCTTGAAACATGCCTTCAAACCATTTTATGTATTAAATCAGCAGCTGTGGAATGAAGCTTCTCAAATTCGAAAACTTCAGCAATCACTGTGCAAGCTGATGAGGGACTTGATGGTTTAGTTTGTCAAATCTTTAGCTCTTTGTGGCAAGACCATTTTTGTGGTTGGTTTCAAGAGCAAGGTGAACCAGAAGTAAAGAAATCAAATTCTCTTCACTGAAGATGTCAAAAGAATGGTCAAGAAGAGGAAGAAATACAAACTTGGTGTTTTAAGAATTGAGAAATTCTATTAGATTGCCAAAAGTTTTAATGTTTCTTATAATAATTAATAATTACAATATTTATATAGCGCAAAATCTTGATAAAATCAAATCTAAGCGCTGAAGCAGACACACACGCAGGCACGCACGCTCGCACACACACGCACGCACACATACAGACACACACACACACACACACACACACACACACCCACACACACGCATGGCTATAAATGGGGAGAAAGAATAAAAGCAATAAAAGCAAGAATAAAAGCAATGGAAAATTATAGAGAGCATAGCATACAATTATATATTATAACCATGTGATTCCCTCCGAGCGGAGACAGGCTGCAGAGGGGAGGGTTGAGTGAGGTTAGGATTTTATGCAGGAGAGAAAAGGTGAGTTTTGAGAGCGGACTTGAAGGAGACAAAAGTAGGTTGCTGACGGACTGAGAGAGGAAGTTTGTTCCAGGAGAGTGGACCAGAAACAGAGAAGGCTCGTGGACCATAGGTATTGAGCTTAGTGCGTGGAAAGCGAAGAGTCAGAGGATCAGAGGCAGAGCGGAGGGTACGTGAGGGAACATAGATCTCAAGTAGGCTTGACAGGTAATCGGGGGCTGCGTTATTGAGGCTTTTGTAGCACATGGTGTCTAGTTTGTACTGTATGCGCTTTGATACAGGGAGCCAGTGAAGTTGTGCCAGGAGAGGAGATATGTGGTCAGCTTTTTTCTTTTTGAGTACAAGGCGTGCAGCATTGTTTTGAATGCGCTGTAGGATGTGAATGGTGGAGGCAGGAAGACCAGACAGGAGTGAATTGCAATAGTCAATGCGAGACATTATGAAGGAGAGAACGAGTTTTGCAGTTGTTTCGACAGAGAGATACTTCCTGATCAGCTTTATACGATGGAGATGATAGTAGCAGGATCTGGCAGTTTGAGAAACAAAGTTGTTCATGGAGAGGGTAGAGTCAATGCAGACACCAAGGTTTTTAGCTGAATCAGAAATTGGGACTGATGTGTTACATAATGGGAGAGAAAGAGGAGGCAGCTGAGAAAGTTTCTGACGGGTGCCAATGAGGATAGCTTCTGTTTTGTCGTCATTAAGCTGAAGTCTATGTTTCTTCTTGTAGTTACATGAAGGAAAAGTGTTCTGGTGATAATGAACTGTGAAAGTATGTTCAAGTGGATGATACATCTGTACATGGAGTGACAGGCTCAGATCTGTGCTTTTTTCTTGTGACCTGGTTCCCGTGTCTTGTTTCCCCACTGTTGCGCAAAAGATATGAACCAATTCAGAAACTATAGATCAGATGACCTTATTCCACAAATGGAAAAAGAAAGGGTTGATGCAACTTGGCATGCCATTGGACAGGTCAGAGATGTTGTCTGATACCAATGTTTTCCAATCTTGGCAAAGTGAGTCTGAGAATTTTGATAATTCCTTGAAGTAATGCTGTGCTGCAGGTGAAAGAATCTTGTCTTGTGTAGGGAAGAATAAAGAGAATTAGGGCTTCATTTTTTTGCCCAAACATTTGATGGCCTTATAATCATCAAAGCCACACCTAGACAAGCAGCAGACGGGAATTACAGCAACACACAGCTAGCCATGTTCAAATCTGCCCAATACTGTTGTATGTTGCCTGTTAGAAACAGTTACCACTCAAGCAGCGCAATTCATTTTAAATGAGTCTTATTTTCTGTCAGTGTTAGTTGAACTACATGAAATGAAACAGGAGTAGGCTACCCAACTTGCTTTCCAGTTCCCTTGCCCTTTGGTCATTTAAAACTTAAATGTTTGTACAATGGGTTTGGTCACAAAGTTGGTACAAACAAAGATGTGTAACATTGCTGGACGGTTCTACAGTTTGATTTGTTGACTTTATTGACGAATGTACGGAAAGTGGAGACTGATCATAGCTGATATTTGCATTCTTGACACTTTTTTGTGTGGTTGGTTTGTTTTGTTTTACACAGCCTTAGCAAGGTTGTTGTCATGTTGAATAGTTTTGAAATTGGGATTGATACACGTATGTGAAAGCGGTTTGGCACGTTTCTTTAGTACTCACATTTTAGGAGTACAGTTTTAGGGGCGAGAGTACACAAACTGCAGATTTAGGGTCAACAGTCTGTTAAAGGATCTATGAAACATTGAATTGTGTGCAAGTGTGCGTTTGTGTAAAGTCAGCACAATATTACTTTATTAGCCAGTTTTACAATCGTGCGTGTGTGTGTGTGGTTGTGTGTGTGTGTGTGTGTGTGTGTGTGTGTGTGTGTGTGTGTGTGTGTGTGTGGTGTGTGTGTGTGTGTGTGTGTGTGTGTGTGTGTGTGTGTGTGTGTGTGTGTGTGTGTGTGTATTTAGTGAACAATTCCACTGTTCTTGTCCCTTCGTTCCTCATCCAGCATTAGTACTGAACAATTCCTGTTTTAGGGCTGTGGGGTCTGGTGAACAATGCGGGAGTGTCGGGCATGATGGCACCAGCTGAGTGGCAAACCAGGCAGGACTGGATGCAGTGTTTGTCAGTCAACTTGCTGGGACTGATCGACACGACTCGTGTTTTTCTTCCCTTGCTGCGTCAAGGTCAAGGTCGTGTAGTCAACATGTCCAGCGGCGTGGGTAGAATCGTTGCAATATTTGCACCTTACTGTGTCTCCAAGTATGGAGTAGAGGCTTTCTCTGATGGTTTGAGGTGAATTTTGGCTTTTTGCATCTGTAAAAACAGACTTGCATTCAGATGTTTTGATTTAGATCATATAACACTACATAGACCGCTTCCACAAATATACATATACCTCCAGCACCAAACTACTTGCTAGTAATCTCCTCTCTGTTCTTGTAATTAGAAGAGTATGTTATAATATTGCTTAATAATAACTAGCAACAATATTCAATATTCTGATAAGAGCAAGAAATTTCCCTTGACTTTTATACAAAACCAATCAAAGGACATGAAGCCTTGAAATGTCAATTTGTACATGTGTGTCTGACCATGCTACGTCTGGAAAAAAAAAAAGGAAAAAGATCCCAAGACTTAACCCTACTTGCTACCACACAGACACAACAACTTAAACTCCTAGAAGATGGGTTAACAAAATCAATTTTTATTTACAGTGCTCATTATAAGTACAATAAATAACCACAGACGAAACAACCCCAAACAGATGTATCCATAAAAAGAAAGAAAGAAACAAACAAAAAACAACCACAATAGAAGTTGCAGTGCCTGTACTATGTATTGTCTTTACTTTCATCAGGGTAGTCTGTTTCCCAACCTGTCACTGAGCCTCCAGGTACACCATTTCACCTGCATAGCCTTTTATGTAATAATAGTTTAAGTACACACACACACACACACACACACACACACACACACACACACACACACACACACACACACACACACACACACACACACACACACACACACACACACACACACACATTTGGCAGTAAATTCAAGTGGACACCAAGTCCAGGTGTTCCAGAAGATTAGGACAAATGGATAAACAAACGAATCAGTGTTGAACATAAGGGCACTGTACACACTGGTGCTATTCCAGTGTATGATAAATGTCACTAGGTTAGTCTTACCTATCCTTCTTACCCCGTAGGTATGCCGGGGGCTCTTTCAGTATAAATAGTATCCCCACCTGGAAATTCTATGCTAGAAATTTTCTCTTTTCTGTCACTCTCTTTGTTTCTTTCTTCCTCCTTTGCTTTCTATCATTTCTTCCTATCTTTTTCTGCCTTGCTGGTCCATCCACCTGGATGTGTTCGATAAAGTCTTAGGTACTTTCTCTTAGAATTGATAATTGGGTGCATGTGTTAAGCACATTTTTGTTCTGGGGAAATGAGATAGATCTATGCGAAAGCAATTTTAGATAATTTAGGCCTGTTTTTATATATATTTTGGTGTCCTTAGTTATGTTTGAATTTGTAGTATTGAGGTTTATATACATATGTTTGTTAAATCCCTTGTGCAATAAATTGGACAGAGTGGTCAATGCCAGGGGCATCTCCTTCAGTTATGTGCGCGAATGCATTGATATGTTTACTTACTTTTTTCTTTTTTCTCTTTTTTTTTCCCTCTTGTTGAAGTGTTGTGTATGTTTTGAAACGATCATAGTCCTGATATGGTTCTACGCAGTCAGCTGGGCTTTAAACGAAAATAACAGTGTATCCTCCTGGATATGTTTTATTTCATTTTGGGTTTCATGATCCATTTTTATTATTTATCTTGTTTAGTTTCTTTTCACATGGACTTTCTCATGACATTACTTTGTGAATATGATGACACATATGCTTTTTGTTTCAGTTGTTTACATTTCATTTCACTGAAATTTTATGTCCCCCTTTTTTTTGAAGTCACATTAGTTGTTCTTATGTCAGCATATGGTTTACATGAATGACCCTTTTTCTTAAGTCATATTAGTTGTTCTCATGTGAGTATATGTTTTGCATGAATTACCTTTTTTTAAGTCATTTTAGTTGTTCTCATGTGAGTATATGTTTTGTGTGAATGACCCTTTTTTTAGGTCATATTAGTTGTTCTCATGTCAGTATATGTTTTGTGTGAATGACCTTTTTTTAAGTCAGTTTAGTTGTTCTTATGTGAGTATGTTTTGCATGAATGACCCTTTTTTTCAAATCGTATTAGTTGTTCTCATGTCATATGTTTTGTGTGAATGACCCCTTTTTTTTTTCAAGTCACATTAATTGTTCTCATATCATTGTTTTTCGTGAATGACCCTTTTTTTTCAAGGCAGATTAGTTGTTTTCATATCTGTGTATGTTTTGCATGAATGACCCTTTTTTTTTCAAGTAATGTTAGTAGTTCTTATGTCGGTGTGTTTTGCGTGAATGACCTTTTTTTTTCCAAGTAATGTTAGTTGTTCTCATGTCGGTGTGTTTTGCGTGAATGACCTTTTTTTTTCCAAGTAATGTTAGTAGTTCTTATGTCGGTGTGTTTTGCATGAATGACCCTTTTTTTTCAAGTAATGTTAGTAGTTCTTATGTCGGTGTGTTTTGCGTGAATGACCTTTTTTTTTCCAAGTAATGTTAGTTGTTCTCATGTCGGTGTGTTCTGCATGAATGACCCTTTTTTTTCCAAGTAATGTTAGTTGTTCTTATGTCGGTGTGTTTTGCGTGAATGACCTTTTTTTTTCCAAGTAATGTTAGTTGTTCTCATGTCAGTGTGTTTTGTGTGAATGAACTTTTTTTCAAGTCACATTAGTTGTTCTCATGTCAGTATGATGTTTTGCGTGACTTTTACATGGCCTAACATTGTATCAGGATGTTTATTTGCTTGGTAAGATTATCACTGGTCTGGCTCCCACTTTTGCTGAGTACACCTGGAAGGATGGATAACAGGTACCTGGCCAAGGCTGGACTCATAGCTAACCCCCTCAAATGTAATTCTTTTCTTCTCCAGTAGTTGTCACCCTGCACAGGAAGGTTGCAGTCGTCCCCTACCCTCTGTACACATACAGCAGAACCGTAGCTGTACTATCCTACATTGAGTTGTTTAGTTTGTACAGATTACGTGCTGTATTCCTGGGAAGTGTTTTCACAGAGAATGGAAGATTAGAAAGAGAGATAGAAACGTGCTGCCAGATTTTGCATATTGTGTGTATATATGCATGTTGGTGGTGTGTGTGTGTGTGTGTGTGTGTGTGTGTGTGTGTGTGTGTGTGTGTGTGTGTGTGTGTGTGTGTGTGTGTAAGACTGAATTTACCAGATGATTTATACATTTTTCTTACACATATTTTGTGTTTTAGTGTCTTTTTCTAATTTCTTGTCATGATATAATTTGATGAACTATGTTTTTGCTACACTGGTATACTGGTGTATGTGTCCAACTGTGTTTAAAACATATTAAGATGATAACCCTTCCCCTGTCCATCTTCTTTTTCTGTGTAAGGAGCAGTGAGGGTTATTTGACAATGAACTGTTTTTCAATATTCAAATGAAGTTATTATCATTATCTCAAATGCCAAATAATTTTTTTTCTTTATTTTTGTAACTTTGTAGGGCCTGTAATGCAGAATTTGAATCAGTACATGAAATATGAAGGAAACTTGTTGGAAGATCTGCTATATAATACAGCGTCATTAGGATGTGTACTTGATATTAACATTTGCTTTAGATCATTCCCAGGAGGATTGTAAGCTGCAGTCATTTTAGGTGAAAACTTTTCTGGTACTATACTATGTTATTCAAAGAGCTCATTTTCATAAATTATTATTTCATGGGTGCTTGTGTTATCTTTGTTCTTTTATGAAAGTGTATGTCAAATCAGTTTTCAGTTTGACATTAGCATAATTAACAACTGTATTTGCTTTAACAATATATTTACCAGCTGGCAATTTCCTCCACTCTTCTGAAAAAAGGACTGTTGCTGTTTTACATGTTTATTGTGCTACAACATACACTGGTACTGTCAGTGCTAATTTAACTGCTTCTGTGTGTGTGTGTGTTGCGCATGTGTGTGTGTATGTGTGTGTGTATGCGTGTGCGTGTGTGCACTGTGTGTGTGTGTGTGTCTGTGCACACGCGCACTTGCATATGTGTGTGTGTGGAATTGCAGGCGTGAGACGTATGACCAAGGTATCAAGGTGTGCATGATAGAGCCCGGATTTTTCAAGACACCCATCCTTACTTACGCCAATCTTCTCAACAGTTTTCAACAAGGCTATGATGCAACACCAGAGGCCATCAGAAGACCTTACACCGGTTTCACCCCTGGGAAAAGTGAGGTTTATTTAGCTTGTATGTGATGGCAAAGAGAAGAAAGATCTGTGTGTGGGGTGGGTGTGTGTGTGTGTGTGTGTGTGTGTGTGTGTGTGTGTGTGTGTGTGTGTGTGTGTGTGTGTGTGTTTGTTTGTACTTTCAGTGGGTTTGCTCTGGATTTCAGTGATATAGTGTGTGGGTGGGTGGGTGTGTGTGGGTGTGTGTGCTTGGAGAGGGGCACATGAATATGTGAAAGAGAGACAACATGTGAACAACTGTATTACTGTTGTTGATAACTAATGCCATATCTGTATGTCACTGTGTCACCATACCTATTGTTAGTATGCATGAATATGTATGTGGATGTAAGTATACATGTGTCTATGTGTACGTTTGGGTGTGTCTTAGTGCATATATTACACAGGCTTGAGGGCAGGTAGGTCTCTAATCTTTTAATCATGCTAACATCATGTTAACCTTTTTTCCAGTGGCCAGGGTTTTTCAGAAAATACGAAAAAATGCATCAGAAGATCTTCATTTGGTTGTCAGCGCTATGGAATTGGCCTTGACATCACGGTTCCCACCAACACGTCAGCTGGTTGGAAATGATGCACGTTTTGTTTATCGTGTCTTGTGGAATCTCCCCACACCGCTCGCCGACTGGATAATGGATACTTTGAATAAGAGGGTGTAATTTGTCTATGAGAAGAATCAGATTCAAACCCACAATATTCAATATTATCCCTGTTTGGATTAAACCAGAATTATGAACATAAACAGGAAACCAAATTTGCATAACCTAGAAATGACATTATTCTTATCTGTCTGAATCACTTTGATTCAGTATTCATTCTATCAGGTTCTGTGGTAAAAAAAAAATCCAAGCTTTTGAATGCTTGTGTTGAAGGTTGTGGTTTGATTTAAAATGAGGATTAAATCAGTGCGTCAAAACTTTAAAACACTATTGCTCGAGCATAGTAGCATTAGCTCTCTCTGGACTTGACTTACGGCTAGCCGTTACTACTTTACACAAATGACAAAAGTATGAAGACATAAAAAAGGAATGGATTAATAAAAACTAAACAAATAAAAAATGAAATATGCAAACATACAAACAAAGGAAAGGAAGAACTGAAAGGAAGCCTTAAAAAACAAACAAAGGTGTGGGTATACAAGTGTGAAGTTTTGACACATTGAGTAAGGGAAAAAAGTGAAAAAAGCATTTTAAGCAGACAGTGAATGGGGAGAGTGGGGGGAGAGACATATCATGTCTCATGCTATAATGAAAACAGATGAACTGTAGCACATAAAATATCAAAGAAAATGTGAAAATTAACTACCGTGAAATAAAGGCTCCTGTATGTCACAACTTCAAAACTACAAAACACTTTACTTCTCAAGGATAACAGCATGAAGTCCCATAGGACCTGTCTTCAGTCAGTCTTTGCTATTCTATACATATAATATAAGCATATTAAAAACACAGATGAACATCACACATACAGTGTCAGACAAGTTATAAAAATGATTTACAGTAGAATATTTGTATCTTCTTTTGTGTATATATGTCATATATGTTGACTTTCATTCAAGCTCTTTACAGAATGTTGACTTTTATATGTCAGTTGGTCAAGCTCTTTACAGAATGTTGACTTTTATATGTCAGTTGGTCAAGCTTTTTACAGAATGTTGACTTTCATATGTCAATTGGTCAAGCTCTTTACAGAATGTTGACTTTCATATGTCAATTGGTCAAGCTCTTTACAGAATGTTGACTTTTGTATGTCAGTTGGTCAAGCTCTTTACAGAATGTTGACTTTTGTATGTCAGTTGGTCAAGCTCTTTACAGAATGTTGACTTTTGTATGTCAGTGTCACTGCAAAACGCACTGCCTTTTCATCACAGGTGTCCAGCATTCCTGCGGATTCTTTTTTTATATGAGACTTTCATATGTCAGTTGGTCAAGCTCTTTACAGAATGTTGACTTTCATATGTCAATTGGTCAAGCTCTTTACAGAATGTTGACTTTCATATGTCAGTTGGTCAAGCTCTTTACAGAATGTTGACTTTCATATGCCAGTTGGTTAAGCTCTTTACAGAATGTTGACTTTCATATGCCAGTTGGTCAAGCTCTTTACAGAATGTTGACTTTCATATGTCAGTTGGTCAAGCTCTTTACAGAATGTTGACTTTTATATGTCAGTTGGTCAAGCTCTTTACAGAATGTTGACTTTTATATGTCAGTTGGTCAAGCTCTTTACAGAATGTTGACTTTCATATGTCAGTTGATCAAGTTCTTTACAGAATGTTGACTTTCATATGTCAGTTGGTCAAGCTCTTTGCAGAATGTTGACTTTCATATGTCAGTTGGTCAAGCTCTTTACAGAATGTTGACTTTCATGTCAGTTGGTCAAGCTCTTTACAGAATGTTGACTTTCATTTGTCAGTTGGTCAAGCTCTTTACAGAAGCATGGAAGACAAAGACAGATACATGTAAAACAGATACATGTCAATCCCTAACAATGAAAACAGCAGCAGCAACAATAATAATATAGCAATAATAATAGTGTAGCAGTAATATATGCAGTTGTATGAGACATATGTAAATTAGAGGCAGAGAATCAAAGAAAAAGGAAAAAAGTAAATGAAGCATTAAGAGTAAATGAGGGAGGAGGGGAGACTATCAGCTTGCACTACAATGAAAATAGGTGAACCATAACACATGTGAAGCAAATATATGTCAACTCCTAACTCAACAGCAAAAACAACAACAACAACAGCAACAACATCATAACAATAGTAGAAGTAGTGGTAATAGTAGAAGTAGTGGTAATAGTAGAAGTGGTAGTAGTTAGAAGTGGTAGTAGTTTGTAGTAGTAATAGTAACTTGTAGTAGTAAGAGTAGTAGTTAATCTTGAATATGAGACTAATATGTTGTGTGCATTTCTCTCCTCCCTCATAGTTGTGTGTAGGTGTAGTTGCAGGGTATAAAGGTAGGCTTGGGCATTCCTTTATTGGGGAATGTTCTGAGCTTACATTTTTGTGCTTTGTGGCTGCTTCTATACTAGTTGAATGGGTAGCGTAAACTATGTTGGATGTTGAGAAATTCTACAACATGGGAGACAACTCCTACGTGACTCTCAAGAGTTATAATCCTTGGTTTTGGGTATGTTTGGAACAACCAGGTGTCAAAAATGACAAATTGTTTATTTCTGAGTTAAAAGAACGGTTAATAGCATCCTATCAACAAACATGGCATTCTGCAGCCGAAGACAACAAAAAATATGCATGGTTTTTGCAATGCAGTACTGATTTACAACGAGAAAAATACATGATAGTATTAAAAGAAAATGGCACAGGGACTCTATGGCTCATCTCTGAACGAGAACACTTGGACTTTATGTTACTCAGTGCTGGTATAACACTGAAACACATCCCAATGCAATTTGTCCAGTCTGTAAGGGAAGTAATACTGTAGAAAATGAATTTAATTTTATTTTACAATGTGAAGAATACCAAGCGATAAGAAACAAATGTGATGTATTCAAGTCACCATTTGCTGAACATTGTAATCTTAATGTCTTACTAAAGACAGACAGAAATGAAGACATCAAATCACTGGCTAAATTTATAGCAGAAGCAAATGAGGATGCGTAAAAGAAAACTTGATGATTAGTTTAATTAGATTTGTACCAGATATGTGCATATGTTGTTTTTTGTTGTTGTTTCCTGTTACATTCATTTGGCTTGATGGCCGCATTGATGATATTCCTTTTCAAACTTTTGTTTTTATTTTTGTTATCAGTATTATTCAAGCTAAACTTACCACATGTCAGAAAGCATGTATCTTGCTAATGACATTAAAATATTTGCCATGCCTTGCCTTGCCTTGCCTTGCCTTGCCTTGCCTTGCCTTGCCTCGCCTTGTACTTATGTTGGTTTTTGCGTAATAGTGTTTCTGCTTTTATTAATTATTGTTCTGTGGTTAGAGAACTCTCAATTATTAGACGTTTTGATCCTCTTTTGTGCAGGGAAATAATTAAGGAATTAACATAGGGTTTCAGAGTATGGTGATGTTTTATTACAATTATTTGAAGTTAGTGACAGGAAAGAGAAATTACGTGAGTCTTGGATTTGTATGCACTTGGCACTCCTCATTATTGTCTGTATAGTCATGCCTCTAATTGCCATGACACAGTGTGTGTGCTGTGTGTAGAATGTATTCCAGAGTCAGTGCCAGTTTCAGTAAGTATAGTGTTCACCCAACAAGAAATAGTGTCTCTACTTACAGGTGCATAAGGTTTTACCACAGTTTTGAAACATTCTGGGCCTGTGTCTAAGGTTTTTGTTGTCTCCAGATAAGCTTTCATGTGGTCTACTAGACACAATCTGGAGTTACTGTGGAATGCAGCAATGTCTGCTGGTTCTAGATGAACGCCTGGCTTAGAATGTTTCTGTTTGCCTGAAAAGAAAATGACACATTTATCTGCATGCAGTCTGATATCTTTCCTCTGAAATGAGTAGAGGATGTGGTCTTTTTGACCAGTCAGCAGGGCTAAGAGCATGCAACAATGCAGATTCATCTTGCTCACGGATAAGTTGGATATGTCAGGAAGCGAGGCTACGTAACTTAATACCTCATCCACATTCCATGTTTCTTGCTATTTTGGTAAAGCAGGTCTTTTTTTTTGTTTTTTGTTTTGTTTTTTGTTTTTGAATACTACTTTAGACAAGTGGATGACTATCTGCTGTTTGGTTGTAACATAGAGGGAGATACGAAGACGAAAGACTTTTCCCTATATTAACAGCTCTATAACTAGCACCTCTACTGAATAAATGAGCTAAAAAGTCTGATGAATCTACAGGTAATGCTGTTTTTTATCTTTTCAGTGCTCCTTCACACACACATTTTTCTTTTTGGCTGTATAGCAGTCTTATGCAGCCTGTGTTGTTGCTCTCCAGGAATTGATTTTTAAGTCTTTGGCTTGTTTTGAATAGCAGAGCTGTTTGAACTGATTGCTGACATCCAACAGATGAGCAAGCAGAGGGAAGCTATTTGATCTTTTCATCTTATTTTTCAAGTATTTTGTGTATGTGTGTAGACTCAATGAAACTAAATCTGACATAATGTATTTCATGTAAGAATTAAACTAACAGATTCGTATAATCGGTGCATTTTAAGCAGATGATTTATGCAGAGTTCAATAGAAAATGACATCCATATCAAAAATACAGACTAAAGTCTGAACGGTTTTAAATATTTGTACAAATGTTTCATCACTGTCAGTTGGTTGATTTTCTGATCAGTATCATTCCTTGTCCTCTAATCATCTAATCAATATCATTCATTGTCCTCTAATCGGTATCATTCACTGTCCTGTAATCAGTATTATTCATTTTCCTCTAATCAGTATCATTCACTGTCCTCTAATCAGTATCATTCATTGTCCTCTAATCAGTTCTATTCACTGTCCTCTAATCAGTATCATTCATTGTCCTCTAATCGGTATCATTCACTGTCCTCTAATCAGTATTATTCATTGTCCTCTAATCAGTATCATTCACTGTCCTCTAATCAGCATCATTCATTGTCCTCTAATGTCACTCATTGTCCTGTAATCAGTATCATTCATTGTCCTCTAATATCATTCATTGTCATCTAATCAGTATCGTTTATTGTCCTCTAATCTCTCCACGTGGGGATGCCAGGGGCTCTTCAGTATAAATAGTATCCCCACCTTCTGGAAACTGTGCTACAAAATTTCCTCTTTTCTGTCACTGTCTTTGTTTCTGCTTTGTTCTTTTGCTTTCTGTCATTTCTTCCTGTCATTTTCTGCCTTGTTGGTCCATTTACCTGTATGTTTTTAGTAAAGTCTTACGTACTTTTTGTCCAAGGACTGATGATTTGGTACATGTATTAAGTGCATTTTTGGCTCTAGGGAGGGGAGATATGCGGAAGCAATTTCAGGTAATTTATGCCTGTTTTTATGTATGGTTTGGTGTCCATAGGTATGTTTATATTTGTATTCAGGTGTGATTTTTAAATCCCCTGTACGATAAATTGGACGAGTGGTGAACGCTAGGGGCATGTCCTTAGATTATGTCCTCGAATGCATTTATATGTATACGTAATTTTCTTTTCTTTTTTCTTTTCTTTTGAAATTTTGTATGTTTTGAAGTGGTTATAGCCCTGATACACCTCTACGCAGTCAGCTGGGCTTTAAACAACAATAACTGTCCTCTGATCAGTATCTTTCATTGTCCATTGCTCTTCAAATTTTAATCAGTATGTATGAGTCCTTCACTTGTGCCTTACAAATTGGGATGATTATTATAAACTGATTTTCTAGGCAGTATTGTTGTCTATTTACTGTTGAATCAGTACAATATCTCTATCCGCACAAACTAATTATGGATGATCATTGATTCAGTGCCTTAAGTTGCTAATGTTGTATCATGAGATATGATTCAGTGCCACAAGTTATTAACATTGTATCATGAGATATGATTCAGTGCCATAAGTTGTTAACATTGTATCATGAGATATGATTCAGTGCCACAAGTTGTTAATATTGTATCATGAGATATGATTCAGTGCCATAAGTTTTTAACATTATATCATGAGATATGATTCAGTGCCACAAATTGTTAACATTGTATCATGAGATATGATTCAGTGCCACAAGTTGTTAACATTGTATCATGAGATATTATTCTGTGCCATAAGTTGTTAATATTGTATCACAAGATACTTTTCTTATTTCATTTTGTTTCATTGTGGTGATTTCTTATATATATATATATATTTCTTTTTTAGTGTATTTGTGTACATTATAAGAAGAGAATCCTCTTTGCAAGGAGGCTGAATATAGTTGTAATGAACAAGATAAGCAGATAAATAAATGAATAAACAAATAAACAAACAAATCTTGTCATGTTGAATATTCAGTAAATGGTAATGTTGATGTAATGATGACTGTTTTGTTTCTATGCTGGTGCTTCTTCTTTCTCTGTGTCACTCTCTGTGAACTTGAAAGGCTGTAGGATGCACTGGAAATTCTGTGCTAGAAATTTCCTCTTTTCTATCAGTCTCTTTGTTTCTGTCTTGTTCCTTTGCTTTCTGTCATTTCTACCTATCATTTTCTGCCTGTATGTGTTCAATAAAGTTTTACGCACTTTTTCTTAGGATTGATAATTGGGTACATGTATTAAGTGCATTTTTGGCTCTAGGGAGGGGAGATATGCGGAAGCAATTTTAGGTAATTTTCCTGTTTTTATGTATGGTTTGGTGTCCATAGATATGTTTATATTTGTATTCAGGTGTGTTTTTTAAATCCCCTATGCGATAAATTGGGCAGAGTGGTCAACGCCAGGGGCATGTCCTTAGATTATGTGCTTGAATGCATTAATATGTGTACTTAATTTTCTTATCTTTTTTCTTTCCTGTTGAAGTTTTGTATGTTTTTAAGGGGTTATAGCCCAGATGTGGCTCTACGCAGTCGGCTGGGCTTTAAACAATAAGAGTAACTATAACAATCTGCTGAACAGAATGTAAATGAGACTTCTTCTGATAATGCTAATGGTACAACCAGTCATGGGAACGTTGCAAAAGTAGACAACATCGTTAATGGTATGAATGATAGAATTGAAAGGTGAAATCTGGCACCAACTTGGGCGTGCAAGAAATTTGCAAAATGGTTGATTGTCTGGACAGTTTCCAATGACAAACCAACCACAAACCATAAATTCTACTGGTGAAGAACAAAAGATATCGACAAAGCCCCGTACGTTGTCAGAGACTATGGATTCAGCTTATGCGTTTCAATGTGGACATTGTACATGTTTGTGGGAAGCAAATCATCATCGCTGATGCACTGTCCTGAAGCCCAAAGTTGTGCCATTTGCTGTTATTTTGCATGAGGGGATTTCATGTTTTTACTGATTACCATGACTTCAATCTTCTTGCTATTCAGCTCCAACCCTGTATTTTTGCTTTGTCTGTAATGTACATACCGATATTTGATGATCTGCACGTGCATACGTGCGACTTAAAGGGTTTAGGCACTAACAGGTTTGCATGGGGAAATCAGAAAAAAATCTCCATTCTTTACCAACCAGTTGGTAGTATGCAAGTAAGTATTCATACAGAGAGAGAGAGAGAGAGAGATGGTTTTGTTGGTTGGTTTGGTTCAGTTTTTACGTCAACACTCACCTCAGGTGATATGGCTGACGGGGATAACCATCCCAGGGAAGTGGGAGAAGGGGGGGAGGGCTTATCTAATCCCATACTGACACCACCAGAACAACAATGATGTTAAGATGGGACAGTGAGATGGACAGTTTTTAATATAGCGCACCCCGGGATTCGAACCCACAAACATTAGCATGTGAATCCGACGCTCAAACCAATTGAGCTACTGGGGCCCACACAGAAAGAGAGAGAGAGTCGTTTTCAGGTATAAGGACGTTGATCCAATGCGGATGGGGATCGATGCTGCATCTGCACAGGCCTTGACCGCTGAGTAGTCCAATCTATATTTCTATTTGTATGTATGTACACAAGCGATTTTAATCAAAAATACTAAAATTTCGTTTATATTATGTTAGTTTATATAGATTTGCCGTTGTCCTTGCAAATGCCAAAGTTTAACATTAAGTGAAGCATTTTCATGGAGATTGTGATTTTAGAAATAACTAAATCTGCATGGATGACATCTGAAGTGCCAAGCAAAACCTTTCCCCCTCTTTAGCATTTGCATTACGAGGATTCTTTTGTACGCGTATGCACACACACACACACACACCACACAACCACACACACACACACACACACCACACACACACACACACAACACACATAATATATATATATATATATATATATTATACATATATATTATCATATATTATATATATATAATATATATATATATATATATATATATATATGTTACCGTCAATGTACGAATTCAGGCAATGTGTGATTTCAGGCAATGTTTAGGCAATACGCGTATTTGCTAAACGAGTTAGGCAATTCCCGTAGAGCTTGATATGTATGCAAGCG
>CM060309.1:30496424-30551424 GCA_030674185.1 Monoplex corrugatus
GAGGGAACTCTTGGCGGGGGAGGGAACTTTGGGCAGGTGGGGTGCACAAGGGGAGGGAACTCTGGGGGGAACATGGGGAGGGAACTCTGGGTGGGAGGACAGAGGGAGGGAACTCTGGGTGGTGAGGGGGAACAGAGGGAGGGAACTCTGGGTAGAGGGAAACAGAGGGAGGGAACTCTGTGTGGGGGGAACAGAGGGAGGGAACTCCAGGTGGAGGGAACAGGGGAAGGAACTCTGGGTGGAGGGAAACAGAGATAGGGAACTCTGAGTGGGGGAACACGGGGAGGGAACTCTGGGTGTAGGGGACAGGTGGGGGGAACAGGGGGAGGAAACTCTGGGTGGAGGGAAACGGAGGGACGAAACTCTGGGTTGGGGGGGGGGGGGGGTAGCAGGGGGAGGGAGCTCTGGGTGTGGTGGACAGAGGGAAGGAACTCTGGGTGAGGGAAACAGGGGGATGGAACTCTGGGAGGAGGGAAACAGGGAGGGAGCTCTGGGTGGGGGAAACAGAGGGAGGGAACTCTGAGGTGGGGGAAAAGGGGGAGGGAACTCTGAGGTGGGGGGAACATGGGTAGTGAACTCTGAGTGGGGGGAACAGAGGGATGGAACTCTGGGTGAGGGAAACAGGGGGAGGGAACTGGGTCGGGGGAAACGGGGGAGGGAACTCTGGGTTGGGGAGTAACAGGGGGAGGGAACTCTGAGGTGGGGGAACACGGGGAGGGAACTCTGGGTGGGGGAACAGAGGGATGGAACTCTGGGGGAGGGAACTGGGTCGGCGGAAATAGGGGGAGGGAACTCTGGGTGGCGGGCAAGAGAGGGAGGGAACTCTGGGTGGGTGGGGGGACAGAGGGAGTGAACTCTGGGTGGGTGGGGTGAACAGGGGGAGTGAACTCTGGGCGGGTGAGGTGAACAGGGGGAGGGGAACTCTGGGTGGGTGGGCTGAACAGGGGGAGGAGAACTCTGGGCGGGTGGACTGAACAGGGGGAGGGGAACTCTGGGTGGGGCAAACAGGGGGAGGGAACTCCGGGTTCGGGGAGACAGAGGGAGGGAACTCTGGGTGGGGGAAACAAGGGGAGAGGACTCTGAGTGGGTAGAGGGAATAGAAGAAGGGAGCTCTGGGAGGGTGGGGTGAACAGTGCGAGGGAATTCTGGGTGGGGGAACAGGGGGATGGAACTCTGGGTGGGGTTGTAACAGGGGTAGGGAACTCTTGATGGGGGGAACATGTGGAGGGAACTTTGGATGAGGGAAACAGAGGGAGGGAACTCTGGGTGAGGGAAACAGAAGGAGGGAACTCGGGTGGGGGAACAGAGGGAGGGAACTCTTGGTGGGGGAACAGGGGGAGGGAACTCTGGGTGGGGGAACAGGGAGGGAACTCTGGGTGGGGGGAACAGGGAGAGAGAACTCTTGGTGGGGTGAACAGAGGCAGGGAACTCTTGGTGGAGGGAAACAGATGGAGGGAACTCTGGGTGGGGGGAACAGAGGGAGGGACCTCTGTGTATGGGAAAAACGGAGGAAGGAAACTCTGGTTAGGGGGTGGGGGGGACAGGGAGAGAGAACTCTGGGTGGGCTGAACAGAAGGAGGGACCTCTGTGTGTGGCGAAAAAAGAGGAAGGGAACTCTGGTTAGTGGGGGCGGAGGGGGAAGGGAACTCTGGGTGGGGGGAACAGAGGGAGGGAACTCTGGATGGGGTGAACAGAGGCAGGGAACTCTAGGTGGGAGGAAACAGAGGGAGGGAACTCTGGATGGGAGGGGAGGAAACTCTGGGTGGGAGGGGGAACAAAGGGAGGAAGCTCTGGGTGGTGGTGGGAAACAGAGGGAGGGAACTCTGGGTTGGGGTGGAACAAAGGGAGGGAACTCTGGGTTGGGTGAAACAGATGAAGGGAACTCTGGGTTGGGGAACAGAGAGAGGGAACTCTTGGTTGGGGAGGAACAGAGTGATGGAACTCTGAGTGTGGGAAACAGAGGGAAGGAACTCCGGGTGAGGTGAACAGAAGGAGGGAACACTGAGCGGGGGAAACAGAAGGAGGGAACTCCGGGTGGGATGAACAGACGGAGGGAACTCTGGGTTTGGGGAAACAAAGGGAAGGAACTCCTGGTGAGGTGGGGAGATGAAATCTCCGGGAGCCACACAACACGCACCAAACAGGTCCAGCTCAGCCTCTGCATATGCACTATTTCTGTCTTACTTCTTTACTAAGTTGAGTATGTGATTAATTGTCCATAGACATCCAATATATACTTATTTATGCATTTTTACTATGTTCACTCGCCGCGAACTGATATGCAATCTTATTTACTTAGACCCTGCCACATCATGTGACGCATGAGGCAGCAAGAGCCATCCAACGATTGTTCAGCAGAGTCTCAGTGTCTTCTCCTTCTCTGACCTTCTGGGTTCCAGTTCAGGACTTGGTTGGCAGGTCTGGAAGACAGTAGTTAGCGGCATGGCCAGCCAAGTCAGTAAACACTTGCAGATGATGCTGACGACTGGAATCTGTTTGCTTCTTGGCCTTTCTTCATTGTTGATCATAATGTCTTTTCATCCGATGCCCAAGATCTTGCGTAGGCACTTTAAGTCAAAGGAGTCAAGCTTCTTGATTTGGCATTTTTTCAGGTTCACGTTTTACATTTGTACAGCAAAGCTACTGCAATTAGTTTGATGGAGATTTTCTTGCTGTTCCAGATTTTTGACAGCTTGCTGAATGCTGCTGTCGCTTTGCCCATGCAACAGTTCAGTTTTTAATAATGAATAGTCCTGATGGTGATGGGTGTTCTCCAACAAGCATTTTTGTGTGTGTATGTGGGTTTGTTTGTTTGTTTTTAATTTTTTATTTATATGTATTCTTGGCACTTATGGTAAATCCAGTTTTGATATCAGTGACTGGACATCTTGAGTGTCACTAGGTAGTGGGCGATGTCGTCTGCGAAATCCAAATCAAACAGTTGCTTACTCTCATGCCATTAGATGCCTTTCCTTTCTGCAACCTTATTCATCACCCAGTCTACGGCCAGCGCAAAGAGAATTGGTGACAAGACTCACCCCTGACGAACTACTGTCATCACCTCAAACCAGTCGCTTAGATTGCGTTCCATCCTAATACAGCATCCTGCATTGCTTTAAATGCTCTTTATTGCTGTTATGACTTTTGAATGAATGCCATAAGCTCGCATGATCTTCTAAAGCGATGGTCTGTGGATGCTGTCAAAGGCCATGATGAAGTCAATGAAGCTGATGGCCAAGGGCGCTTGGAACTCTGTGCAGCTTTTGATAATGTGGCATATTGTGATGATTTCTCCATGAGTGTCTGGGTCTGAATCCTGCTTGCTGTATCTGAGTTCCCCTCCACCATATCCCACATTCTGTTTAAGAAAAGCTGGCAGTAAACTTTGCCATACGCAGTCAGTCTTAAACAAAGTGGGAGCACTGTACAAAATGGGAGCACTGCTTTCATCTTTTTGCAAAATCTGAGATTCAGTTTTTTTACAGCTGCAAAATATTTGCTGAGGACTTTGGCAGTTTAGACTTTCTGTGATTTAAAGTATGGGCAATGGCTGTGTATACTTCAGTCTTGAGAGTTACCAATACGTTGCAAATCATTTTTTATGATCTAGATCAAAGCCTTATGTAATTGGCTTTCTTTCAACAAACGGCTGTAAAACAATACACTTAATTGGGCCTCGACTAGTTTTGGTTCTCTCATATTGACACCAGTTTTACAGACCTTGCTCCGATTTACTCATAAAAATGACGTGCAACATAGTGGCAATCCTCAAGTAATATATTCGGTAAAATATTTCGACAAATACATGTAGCTGAGAACTCATGCTGACATCCTTTCTCTTTCTCCACCCCTCTCACTCTCTCTCTCTCTCCACCCCCACCCCCCGTCTCTCTCTCCCTCCCCCCCCCCCCCCCCTCTCTCTCTCTCTTTCCTCTCTTCCATCAAAATAATAAAATCCTTTCCCGCTTGTTGAAAAGAGAAAAGACTAGCACAGCTGCCACCGCTTTGTCACGCACGTACAAGTTTGGAAATGACGCTCGGGTGCGTCACTCCGGAAAAAAAATGTCATCACATTTTTCAGAGACGATCGAATGATGTGGAATTTTCCGGGTTCAGGATAAGTCGCACCTGCGAAGAATGAGAGGAAAGACAGACTATTGCCGTTCTGTTTTATAGTGACAAAATTAATGGGAAGGGGAGGGGAGGGGGTGAGGGGGACGCATGAACGAAACACTCACACACACACACACACACACACACACACACACACACACACACACACACACACACACACACAAAACACACACACACACACACACACACACACACACACACACACACACACACACACACACACACACACACACACACACGAGATTGATGCACTACTGTGAAAAGAACAAAATATTACCAGTGAATCAGGCAGGATTTAGAAAAGGCAGGTCAGCAGTGGAACTCCTAACAAAGCTAACCACCAATATCAAACAACAATTTGCCAGACGTCAATGTGTTTTAGCTACATTTTTTGATATCACTAAAGTATACGACCAAGTATGGCACTCCCGATTATTACTCAAATTGAAAAGTATTGGGCTGACAGGTCACATTTTTGATTATGTCAAATGCTTCTCAGAAAATCGAGTTCATAGTCCTGATATGGTTCTACGCAGTCAGCTGGGCTTTAAACGAAAATAACAGTGTATCCTCGTGGTTATGTTTTATTTCAATTTTGGGTTTCTTGATCCATTTTTATTGTTTATCGTGTTTAGTTTCTTTTCACATGGACTCTTCATGATGTTACTTTGTGAATATGACGACACACACCCTTTTTGTTTCAATTGTTTACATTTCATTTCACTGAAATTTTATGTCCCCCTTTTTTTTGAAGTCACATTAGTTCTCATGTCAGCATATGGTTTGCATGAATGACCCTTTTTTTTTTAAAGTCATATTAGTTGTTCTTATGTGAGTATATGTTTTGCATGAATGACCTTTTCTTAAGTCGTTTTAGTTGTTCTCATGTCAGTATATGTTTTGTGTGAATGACCCCTTTTTTTCCCAAGTCATATTAGTTGTTCTCATTTGTTCTTATGTGAGTAAATGTTTTGCATGAATGACCTTTTTTTTCCAGTCATATTAGTTGTTCTCATGTCAGTGTATGTTTTGTGTGAATGACCCTTTTTTTTTCAAGTCACATTAATTGTTCTCGTATCATTATGTTTTTCCTGAATGACCCTTTTTTCAAGTCAGATTAGTTGTTTTCATATTGGTGTATGTTTTGCATGAATGACCCTTTTTTTCCAAGTAATGTTAGTTGTTCTCATGTCAGTGTGTTTTGCGTGAATGACCTTTTTTCAAGTCACATTAGTTGTTCTCATGTCAGTATATGTTTTGCGTGACTTTTACATGGCCTAACATTGTATCAGGATGTTTATTTGCTTGGTAAGATTATCACTGGTCTGGCTCCCACTTTTGCTGAGTACACCTGGAAGGATGGATAACAGGTACCTGGCCAAGGCTGGACTCATAGCTAACCCCCTCAAATGTAATTCTTTTCTTCAATAGCTAACCCCTTCAAATATAAATCTTTTCTTCTCCAGTAGTTGTCACCCTGGACAGGAAGGTTGCAGTGGTCCCCTACCCTCTGTACACACACAGCAGAACCGTAACTGTACTATCCTACATTGAGTTGTTTAGTTTGTACAGATTACGTGCTGTATTCCTGGGAAGCGTTTTCACAGAGAATGGAAAATTAGAGAGATAGAAACATGCTGCCAGATTTTGCATTTTCTGTGTGTATATGCGTGTGTGTGCGTGTATGTTCGTCCGTTCTTTGATTTAACGTCTTTTCACTATAAGTGATATTAGATTGTGTGTGTGTGTGTGTGTAAGACTGAATTTACCAGATGATTTATACATTTTTCTTACACATATTTTGTGTTTTAGTGTCTTTTTCTTATTTCTTGTTATGATATAATTTGATGAACTATGTTTTTGCTATACTGGTATGCTGGTGTATGTGTCCAACTGTGTTTATAGTATATTAACAACATATTAACATGACAACCCTTCCCCTGTCCATCGTTTTTTTCTGTGTAAAGAGCAGTGAGGGTTATTTGACAACAGTTCGCTACTCAAATGAAGTTATTATTATCTTAAATACCAAATATTATTTTTCTTTATTTTTGTAACTTTTTAGGGCCTGTAATGCATAATTTGAATCGGTACATGAAATATGAAGGAAACTTGTTGGAAGATCTGCTATATAATACAGCGTCATTAGGATGTGTACTTGGTATTAACATTTGCTTTAGATAATTCCCAGGAGGATTGTAAGCTGCAGTCATTTTAGGTGAAAACTTTTCTGGTATACTATACTATGTTATTCAAAGAGCTCATTTTCATAAATTATTATATCATGGGTGCTTGTATTATCATTGTTCTTTTATGAAAGTGTATGTCAGATCAGTTTTCAGTTTGGCATCAGCATAGTTAACAACTGCATTTGCTTTAACAATGTATTTACCAGCTGGCAATTTCCTCCACTCTTCTGGAGAAAGGACTCTTGCTGTCTTACATGTTTCTTGTGCTATAGCATACGCTGGTACTCCAAGTGCTAATTTAACTGCCTGTGTGTGTGTGTGCATGTGTGTGTGTATGTGTGCATGTTGTGTGTGTGTGTGTGCACATACGCGCACTTGCATGTGTGTGTGTGGTTTGCAGGCGTGAGACGTATGACCAAGGTATCAAGGTGTGCATGATAGAGCCTGGAATTTTCAAGACACCCATCTTTTCTTACGCCAATCTTCTCAACAGTTTTCAACAAGGCTATGATGCAACACCAGAGGCCATCAGAAGACCTTACACCGGTTACACCCCTGGGAAAAGTGAGGTTTATTTAGCTTGTATGTGATGGCAAAGAGAAGAAAGATTTGTGTGTGTGGGGTGTGTGTGTATGTGTGTGTGTGTGTGTGTTTGTGTTTTCAGTGGGTTTGCTCTGGATTTCAGTGATAGTGTGTGTGTGTGTGTGCTTGGAGAGGGGCACATGAATATTGTGAAAGAGAGGCAACATGTGAACGCCTGTACTACTGATGTTGATAACTAATGCCATATCTGTATGTCACTGTGTCACCATACCTATTGTTAGTATGCATAAATATGTATGTGGATGTAGGTATACATATGTGTATGTTTGGGTGTGTGTTAGTGCATATATTACACAGGCTTGAGAGCAGGTAGGTCTCTGATTTTTTAATTATGCTAACATCATGTTAAACCTTTTTTCCAGTGGCCAGGGTTTTTCAGAAAATACGAGAAAATGCATCAGAAGATCTTCATTTGGTCGTCAGCGCTTTGGAATTGGCCTTGACATCACGGTTCCCACCAACACGTCAGCTGGTTGGAAATGATGCACGTTTTTTTTGTCGTGTCTTGTGGAATCTCCCTGCACCGCTGGCCAACTGGATAATGGATACTTTGAAAAAAAGAGTGTAATTTGTCTGTAAGAGGAATCAGATTCAAACCCAGTGTTCCATATTATCTCTGTTTGGATTAAACCAGAATTATGAGTAAAACCGAATTTGCATAGTCTAGAAATGACATTATTCTTACCTGTCTGAATCACTTTGATTCGGTATTCATTCTATCAGGTTCTGTGGTAAAAAAAAATCCTAGCTTTTGAATGCTTGTGTTGAAGGTTGTGGTTTGATTTAAAATGAGGATTAAATCAGTGTGTCAAAACTTTAAAACATTATTGCTCAAGCATAGTAGCATTAGCTCTCTCTGGACTTGACTTACGGCCGGCTAACCGTTCCTACTTGCACAAATGACAAAAGTATGAAGATGTAGAAAAGGAACGGATTAGTTAAAACTAAACAAATAAAAAATGAAATATGCAAACATACAAACAAAGGAAAGGAAGAACTGAAAGGAAGCATTAAAAAACAAACAAGGGTGTGGGTATACAATGGTGTGAAGTTTTGACACATTGAGTTAGGGATAAAAGTGAAAAAAAGCATTTTAAGCAGACAGTGAATGGGGAGAGTGGGGGGGGGGGGAGACATGTCATGTCTCATGCTATAATGAAAACAGATGAACTGTAGCACATAAAATGTCAAAGAAATGATAAAAATGGGGGAGACATATCATGTCTCATGCTATAATGAAAACAGATGAACTGTAGCACATAAAATGTCAAAGAAATGATAAAAATGAGCTACAGTGAAATAAAGGCTCCTGTATGTCACAACTTCAAAACTGCAAAACACTTTACTTCTCAAGGATAGCAGCATGAAGTCCCATAGGATCTGTCTTCAGTCAGTCTTTGCTATTGTATACATATAATATAAGCATATTAAAAACACAGATGAACATCACACATACAGTGTCAGACAAGTTATAAAAATGATTTACAGTAGAATATTGACTTTTATATGTCAATTGGTCAAGCTCTTTGCAGAATGTTGACTTTTATATGTCACTTGGTCAAGCTCTTCATTTCATGTGTTAGTTCTGCAACTTTTTCTGCTGCTCTCAGCGATCTCACATTCCAGGTGCCGATAGTAACATTTTTTCTTGTACGTAGGGATTTTGGTCCACCAGTCACATACTTTTCACCTCCGCCCTGATGGCCAGCGACGGAAGGCGCGGTCCTTGTTCCGGTCGACGACCGGGCCGGTATGGATTGAGTTGCGGTTGTAATCTTCATTTAGTGTGCCTTGGGCAATGTCACATGGCGGAGCCCATCCCTCTCCATGCCAGACCACAGCCGACGTCCTCCATCTAGGTGGTTCGCCTTGGTCTTGAACACATAGCCGTTGAGTTCCTTGCGGAACTTCGTCCGCCTTGGCCGGTAACCTGCATCGTGGAGGTTATTCGCCCAGTGATGCAGTGTTAACATCACCCCCTCACATGGTTTGGCACGCCTGCTGAGGCGAGGTCCCGGGGTTGGCGCTTGGAGCCAGCACGTGAGAGATTTAGAGGATGGACGAGGACCAGTGATGCCCGTCCACCCTACCAGGTAGAGTGCAGCAGCCAGACATCAAAGGTACTACCTCTATCCAGAGCCCCACAAACTCTACTTCAGTGGCAGTGAAGACAAACATGAACATGGAGTTGGATTCCTCATTCACAAAGACACTGTGAATGCCATCATGGGATGCCGACCAGTCTCTAGCAGACTCATTACTATTCGGCTTAAGGCTTCACCTTTTAACATCACCGTCATCCAAGCTTATGCCCCAACAACTGACTATGATGACGAGGCTGTCAAAGATTTCTATGATCAACTGCAGGAAATCGTAGATCAGACGCCAAAGAAAGACATTATAGTGCAGGGCGACTGGAATGCGAAGATTGGAGAGGATGAACACAATAACTGGAAAGGGATATGTGGCCAATACTGCAACCCTGAGACCAACGAAAGAGGTTTGAGGCTCCTAGAATTCGCCAGTTACAACGACCTGAAGGTGGTGAACACGTAAGGTCCACACAAACCATCTAGACGCTGGACATGGCACAGCCCAGGAGAAAAATACCACAGTCAGATCGACTACATCATGGTTAAAAGATACTTCCAGTCAAGTGTTAACATCGCAAAGACCAGGAGCTTTCCAGGAGCCGACATTGGAAGCGATCATGAGCTTGTAATGATGACCTATCAAACTCCGCCTCCAGAGGATGAAGAAACAGGGCAACATAAGAATTAAGTTCAATTTTGAGAAGCTCGAAAGACTCCAACGTAGTTGAAAACTTCCAAGCAACGATAGGAGGGAAGTTTGCTCCTCTCCTCGTCCTTGACAATGGGGACACCGAAGTAGACACTCTGATCAACAACTTCAACACTGCCGTGACCGAAGCAGCCAACGACATCCTTGGAAAACACCGACCAACAAAGATGCCCTGGGTCACGGAAGAAGTACTAAAGCTGAGCGACAAACGCAGAGAACTAAAGCAAAAGAAGAGTACGGATGAAGGAGCTAAAGTATACAGAAAAGCCAACCAACAAGTTAAAGAAGGCATGAGGAAAGCAAAGGAAACATGGATTGAAGAACAATGCCAAGATATCGAAGCAAACCTGCAGAAAAATAACAACAAGAAAGCCTACAAGCTTGTGAAAGGACTAACAAGCTCAAAACAAGGCAGAACCACTACCATACAGAACAAAGCAGGAAATGTCTCACAGAAGATCAAGAGATTCTGCAGAGGTGGACAGAGTACTGCTCCGAATTATACACACACACAACAACAGGAGATCCCAAGGTGCTAGACGTTCCTCCACCAACCAACAACGACAGCTACCCCATCGTGCGAGAAGAAGTTGAAGCTGCAGTAAAATCATTGAAGAAAGGCAAGTCGGCAGGAGTGGACAACATTCCCTCAGAACTGGTCCAGGCGGGAGGAGAGGCCATGATAGATATGTTACTCATCATCTGCAATAAGATCTGGCGGACAGGTGAGTGGCCAACACCTTGGACCCAGTCCCTGATCATCACTCTCCCGAAGAAAGGCAACCTACAACTGTGCCAAAACTACCATACCATCAGCCTGATCAGCCATCCAAGTAAGGTCATGCTAAAAATCCTTCTGAGTAGACTGAAGCCACAATCTGAGGAGATAATAAAAGAAGAGCAGGCAGGTTTCAGACCAGGAAGAAGTACCACAGAGCAAATTTTCAACCTCAGATTGCTCTGTGAGAAATACCTGCAACACCAGCAAGGCCTTTACCACGTCTTCGTGGACTTCAAGAAGGCATTCGACAGAGTTTGGCACGCAGCCTTGTGGGCAACCATGAGGCTGTACAACATCAATGCCAACCTGATCAGAACCATAGAATGCCTCTGAAAAGGCGACCAGTGCAGTCTACCATGACAACAACATAGGAGAATGGTTCCGAACCACAGTTGGAGTACGCCAAGGATGCCTGCTCTTCCCCACTCTCTTTAACATCTTCTTAGAGAGAATAATGGCTGACGCACTTGAAGACCACGAGGGAACAGTCGGCATCGGAGGTAGAACAATCACAAACTTGCGTTTTGCCGACGACATGACGGACTAGCTGGGCAAGAGCAAGAGCTAGTCAGCTTGATAAAACATCTTGATGAGGCCGCCACAGCATATGGCATGCAGATCAGTGCAGAGAAAACCCAGTTGATGATAAATAATACCAATGGCATCAGCACTGACATTACCATAGACAACAAGAAACTTGAGACCGTCCATAGATTTAAATATCTGGGAGCTATAGTATCAGATGAAGGATCAAAGCCCGAAGTACTTTCCAGGATTGCCCAGACCACAGCTGCAATGACCAACCTAAAAGTCATCTGGAACGACAAGAATATCGCAATCGGCTCCAAGATCAGACTGATGCGTTCCCTGGTCATGTCAATATTTTTGTATGCATGCGAAACATGGACCATAACAGCAGACATTGAAAGAAGGATACAGGCAATGGAGATGAGATGCTTCCGCAAACTCCTTGGTATCTCGTACAAAGATCATATAACCAATAAGGAAGTGAAAACCCGAATCGAAAACGCCATCGGGCCATATGAAGACCTCCTGACCTCGGTGAAAAGACGCAAACTGAGGTGGTACGGGCACGTCACACGATCATCTGGACTGGCCAAGACCGTCTTGCAGGGAACAGTTCAGGGAGGGAGACGAAGAGGCAGACAGAGAAAAAGATGGGAAGACAATATCAGAGTGGACTGGCCTTGAATGGAATATCATTCTGCGGAAAGCTGAGGACCATGAGGAGTGGAGGAAGTTGGTTGCAAAATCTTCAGTGGTGCCCCAACGGTCAACCAGACTACGGGACTGATGATGATGATGATGTTCAAGCTCTTTACAGTATTGACTTTTATATGTCAGTTGGTCAAGCTCTTTACAGAATGTTGAATTTTATATGTCAGTTGGTCAGGCTCTGTACAGAATGTTGACTTTTGTATGTCAATTGTTCAAGCTCTGTACAGAATGTTGACTTTTATATGTCAGTTGGTCAAGCTCTTTACAGAATGTTGAATTTTATATGTCAGTTGGTCAAGCTCTGTACAGAATGTTGAATTTTATATGTCAGTTGGTCAAGCTCTTTACAAAATGTTGACTTTCATATGTCAGTTGGTCTAGCTCTTTACAGAATGTTGACTTTCATATGTCAGTTGGTCAAGCTCTTTACAGAATGTTGACTTTCATATGACAGTTGGTCAAGCTTTACAGAATGTTGACTTTCATATAACAGTTAGTCAAGCTCTTTACAGAATGTTGACTTTCATATGACAGTTGACTTTCATATGAGAGTTGGTCAAGCTCTTTACAGAATGTTGACTTTCATATGTCAGTTGGTCAAGCTCTTTACAGAATATTGACTTTCATATGACAGTTGGTCAAGCTCTTTACAGAATGTTGACTTTCATATGACAGTTGGTCAAGCTCTTTACAGAATGTTGACTTTCATATGTTAGTTAGTCAAGCTCTTTACAGAATGTTGACTTTCATATGACAGTTGGTCAAGCTCTGTACAGAATGTTGACTTTCATATGTCAGTTGGTCAAGTTCTTTACAGAATGTTGACTTTCATATGTCAGTTGGTCAAGCTCTTTACGGAATGTTGACTTTGATATGTCAGTTGGTCAAGTTCTTTACAGAATGTTGACTTTGATATGTCAGTTGGTCAAGTTCTTTACAGAATGTTGACTTTCATATGTCAGTTGGTCAAGCTCTTTACAGAAGCATGGAAGACAAAGACAGATACATGTAAAACAGATACATGTCAATCCCTAACAATGAAAACAGCAGCAGCAAAAATAATGACATAGCAATAATAGTAGTGTAGCAGTAATAGATGCAGTCATGTGAGAAATATGTAAATTAGAGGCAGAGAATCAAAGAAAAAGAAAAAAAGTAAATAAAGCATTAAGAGTAAATGAGGGAGGAGGGGAGACAATCAGCTTGCACTACGATGAAAACAGGTGAACCATAACATATGCAATGTCACAGAAGATATGAAAATGAATAATGATGAAATATTAATATCCATATATCAGCTAATCAAGTGCATTACAAAAGCATGACAGAAAAAGGGAGATACATGTGAAGCAAATATATGTCAACTCTTAACAACAGCCATAATAACAACAGCGACAACTTTATAACAATAGTAGTAGTAGTAGTGATAGTAGTAGTAGTAGTTAGAAGTGGTAGTAGTTTGTAGTAGTAGTTAGTAGTAGTAGTAACTTTGTTGTAGTAGTAAGAGTAGTAGTAATTGTAGTGATACAATATTTTTGAATAATAACAATAACAGTGTAGAAAGAGTAGTAGTAGTTGTAGTGATACAATATTTTTGAAATAATAACAATAACAATGAAAGTAACGGTAGTATATATATCTGTATATCTGTATTTGTATGTTTATTTGTGTAAAATTACTAACACAGAAACAAAGGAGAAGAAGAAAGGAAAGGAAACATTAAAAACAACAAAGCGGTGATGGTGACATATCAGCGCAAATGATGTGATGAAAACAGATGAACATATGCAATATCAAAGAAGTTTTGAAAATGATTTGTAGTGAAATATTTGTCAGTAAGTTAAACAATTTACAACAACAACATGAAAGGTAAAGGCAGACACGCAACTACATGTCAGTAAAGAAATCATAAATGGTCAAATACTATCAAATTAGATCAGTGGGAAGGGAATACAGAGAGAAGAGAGATTCAATATTTTTAATGAAGAAAATCAGTGGTATACACCTGGGATGAAATTCGAACCATGTGTACTAATGAGATTGACTAAACATTTTATTAGCTTAGTGTGTGTATATCTAAAAAAACAAAAAACATAATTGTTTATTTCAAGCAGACATTTGTAAAATTTTGTTAAAAGCTGTTTAATAATATACATGACTTCACATTGGTAGGTAATGTATTCCAGACATATGTACCAGAAAGGAGATGCTTGCTTTAAATATGTCTAAACAGGGTGTTGGAAGACAAATGTGTTTGTTGAATTTGTGTAGTGTGTTTGACATGAGATGAATTGTTCTTTTTAACATTTGGGGGTGGATTTGCATAGGGTTTTATGTGTTTTGTTGTACTTATGTTGGTTTTTGCGTAATAGTGTTTCTGCTTTTATTAATTATTGTTCTATGGTTAGAGAACTATCAGTTATTAGATGTTTTTGTCCTCTTTTGTGCAGGGAAATAATTAAGGTGTTAACCTAGGCTTATATAGTATGGTGAGGTTTTATTACAATTATTTGAAGTTAGTGACAGGAAAGAGAAATTACGTAAGTCTTGGATTTGTATGCACCTGCGAGTCGATGTTAAGAAAATTGAATGTTTGTGGCCTCCAGACTTCCTGAGCTTGGCTACCTGGGTGGGTCAGTTTACATGGTCACAGGAGTCCTGTGACGTCATGGGCACCTAACTTGTCCTTCCTGTCACTAACCTCAGATGACTGTAATTAAACTGTTTCTTACTGTATAACCCTAGTGTGTAATTCTTTGATTAATTTTTGGTTACTGACTGAGTCTTAAAGTGTTGAATGAGTCTTCAGCACTCAGTCTAGAGATCACACACAGAGAAATGATATGCCTTTCATAGATAATGACTGAGCCTTCAGGCTTGATAAATGGTGCATATTGCTAATATTTTTTAACAATCATTGATCGCATATTCAAGAAGATGAAACAGGTTTGATATCAATAACATATAGTTTTGTTGTAAGTAACATAACTCATGCTCCTTTTTTGGTATTAACGTAAGTGTCCATAAACAAAAGTATCCAGAAACGTGTGAGTGAGCTAGTATGTACAATTTTTCTTGTAGGACTTTGCAGATATTTTGGACTATGCCACCTGGCACTTCTCATTGTTGTCTGTATAGTCACGCCTCTAATTGCCATGACACAATGTATGTGCTGTGTGCAGAATGTATTCCAGAGTCAGTGCCAGCTTCAGTAAGTATAGTGTTCACCCAACAAGAAATAGTGTCTCTACTTACAGGTGCATGAGGTTTTACCACAGTTTTGAAACATTCTGGGCCTGTGTCTAAGGTTTGTGTTGTCTCCAGATAAGCTTTCATGTGGTCTACTAGACACAATCTGGGGTTACTGTGGAATGCAGCGATGTCTACTGGTTCTAGATGAACGCCTGGCTTAGAATGTTTCTGTTTGCCTGAAAAGAAAATGACACATTTATCTGTATGCAAGGGGGTGGGAGATGATTGTATGGAGAGGGGGTAGTCTTGGAGACTGGACTGAGTTATAATGACATTGACAACCAAAGCAGGAAGCAGCTGTAGTAGGTCTGACAAACAGGAAACAGTACTAAACAACAGCCTCACTGCTGTACCATGGGAACGGAGGAAAATGTTTATTTTTTCATAAACATGCCTGGGTGTCTTTAACTGACCACACCGAGTAGAACAGGGAAACCCACCGAAGGCAATCAGATCCAGGAATGCAGAGTATAAACACAAGGGTCGTGTCCTGTTCACAGCATAGCCGTTACCGTGAGGAAAGCGGAAAGCCAGTAGGAAGGATAGACGCATTGCCTCCCGCTAAACTCGGTAATGAAGGGTAGAGGATGGTTTTAGATTTTCAGTACTCAAAGAGTTAAGCAGATGATTTATGCAGAATTCAATAGAAAATGATATCCATATCAAAAATACAGACCAAAGTCTGAACACTTTTGATTTCTGTTTTGTTGGTTTTAAATATTTGCAAAAGTTTTTCATCACTGTCAGTTGATTGATTTTCTGATCAGTATTATTCATTGTCCTCTAAACAGTATCATTCCTTATCCTCTAATCAGTATTATTCATTGTCCTCTAAACAGTATTTTTCATTGTCTTCTAATCAGTATCATTCATTGTCCTCTAATCAGTATTATTCATTGTCCTCTAAACAGTATCATTCCTTATCCTCTAATCAGTATTATTCATTGTCCTCTAAACAGTATTATTCATTGTCCTCTAAACAGTATCATTCCTTATCCTCTAATCAGTATTATTCATTGTCCTCTAAACAGTATTATTCATTGTCTTCTAATCAGTATCATTCATTGTCCTCTAATCAGTATTATTCATTGTCCTCTAAACAGTGTTATTCATTGTCCTCAATAAGTATCATTCATTGTCCTCTAATCAGTATCATTCATTGTCCTCTAATCAGTATCATTCCTTGTCCTCTAATCAGTACCATTCATTGTCCTCTAATCAGTATCATTCCTTGTCCTCTAATCAGTACCATTCATTGTCCTCTAATCAGTATCATTCATTGTCCTCTGATTAGTATCATTCATTGTCCTCTAATCAGTATCATTCATTGTCCTCTGATCAGTACCATTCATTGTCCTCTAATCAGTATCATTCATTGTCCTCTAATCAGTATCATTCATTGTCCTCTAATCAGTATCGTTCATTGTCCTCTAATCAGTACCATTCATTGTCCTCTAATCAGTACCATTCCTTGTCCTCTGATTAATTATTCATTTCATTGTCCTACTAGTCATGTTAATATCATTCATTGTCCTCTAATCAGTATCGTTCATTGTCCTTAATCAGTACCATTCATTGTCCTCTAATCAGTACATTCCTGTCCTCTGATTATATCATTCATTGTCCTCTGATTAATATCATTCATTGTCCTCTGATTAGTATCATTCATTGTCCTCTAATCGGTACCATTCATTGTCCTCTAATCAGTATCATTCATTGTCCTCTAATCAGTATCATTCATTGTCCTCTAATCAGTACCATTCTTGTCCTCTATTTAGTATCATTCATTGTCCTATAATCAGTACATTCATTGTCCTCTATCAGTACCATTCCTTGTCCTCTGATTAATATCATTCATTGTCCTCATTAATATCATTCATTGTCCTCTGATTAGTATCATTCATTGTCCTCTAATCGGTACCATTCATTGTCCTCTAATCAGTATCATTCATTGTCCTCTAATCAGTATCATTCATTGTCCTCTAATCAGTTACCATTCATTGTCCTCTAATCAGTATCATTCATTGTCCTCTAATCAGTATCATTCATTGTCCTCTAATCAGTATCGTTCATTGTCTCTAATCAGTATCATTCATTGTCCTCTAATCAGTATCGTTCATTGTCCTCTAATCAGTATTATTCATTGTCTTCTAATCAGTATTATTCATTGTCCTCTAATCAGTATCATTCATTGTCCTCTAATCAGTATCATTCATTGTCCTCTAAACAGTATTATTCATTGTCCTCTAACCAGTATCATTCCTTGTCCTCTAATCAGTATCATTCATTGTCCTCTAATCAGTATCATTCATTGTCCTCTAATCAGTATCATTCATTGTCCTCTAAACAGTATCATTCATTGTCCTCTAATCAGTATCATTCATTGTCCTCTAATCAGTATTATTCATTGTCCTCTAATCAGTATCATTCATTGTCCTCTAATCAGTATCATTCCTTGTCCTCTAATCAGTATCATTGTCCTCTGATTAGTATCATTCATTGTCCTCTGATTAGTATCATTGTCCTCTAATCAGTATCATTCATTGTCCTCGAATCAGCATCATTCATTGTCTTCGAATCAGTATCATTCATTGTCCTCTAATCAGTATCATTCATTGTCCTCTAATCAGTATCATTCATTGTCCTCTAATCAGTATCGTTCATTGTCCTCTAATCAGTACCATTCATTGTCCTCTAATCAGTACCATTCCTTGTCCTCTGATTAATATCATTCATTGTCCTCTGATTAATATCATTCATTGTCCTCTAATCAGTATCGTTCATTGTCCTCTAATCAGTACCATTCATTGTCCTCTAATCAGTACCATTCCTTGTCCTCTGATTAATATCATTCATTGTCCTCTGATTAGTATCATTCATTGTCCTCTAATCGGTACCATTCATTGTCCTCTAATCAGTATCATTCATTGTCTTCTAATCAGTACCATTCATTGTCCTCTGATCAGTATCATTCATTGTCCTCTGATCAGTATTATTCATTGTCCTCTAATCAGTATCATTCATTGTCCTCTGATCAGTATTATTCATTGTCCTCTAATCAGTATTATTCATTGTCCTCTGATTAGTATCATTCATTGTCCTCTAATCAGTATTATTCATTGTCCTCAAATCAGCATCATTTCATTGTTCTCTAATCGGTATCGTTGTCCTCTAATCAGTATCATTCATTGGCCTATAATCAGCATCATTCATTGTTCTCTAATCAGCATCATTCATTGTGCTCTAATCAGTATCATTCATTGGCCTCTAATCAGTATTGTTCATTGGCCTCTAATCAGTATTATTCAATGTCCTTTAATCAGTGTTATTCATTGTCGTCTAATCAGTATCATTCATTGTTCTCTAATCAGCATCATTCATTGTGCTCTAATCAGCATCATTCATTGTCCTCTAATCAGCATCATTCATTGTCCCCCTAATGTCATTCATTGTCCTCTAATCAGTTTCATTTATTGTCCTCTAATCTCCCCCATGAGGATGCCGGGGGCTCTTCAGTATAAATAGTATCCCCACCTTCTGGAAACTCTGTGCTACAAAATTTCCTCTTTTCTGTCACTGTCTTTGTTTCTGCCTTGTTCTTTTGCTTTCTGTCATTTCTTCCTATCATTTTCTGCCTTGTTGGTCCATTTACCTGTATGTTTTCAGTAAAGTCTTACGTACATTATTTCCAAGGACTGATGATTTGGTACATGTATGAAGTGCATTTTTGGCTCTAAGGAGGGGAGATATGCGGAAGCAATTTCAGGTAATTTCTGCCTGTTTTTATGTATGGGTTGGTGTCCATAGGTATGCTTATATTTGTATTCAGGTGTGTTTTTTAAATCCCCTGTGCAATAAATTGGATGGAGTGGTCAATGCCAGGGGCATGTCTTTAGATTATGTGCTTGAATGCATTAATATGTGTACTTAATTTTCTTTTCTTTTTTCTTTCCTGTTGAAATTTTGTATGTTTTGAAGTGGTTATAGCCCTGATATGGCTCTGCGCAGTCGGCTGGGCTTTAAACAACAATAACCTCTGATCATTATCATTCATTGTCCATTGCTCTTCAAATTTTAATCAGTATGTATGAGACCTTCACTTGTGCCTTACAAATTGGGATGATTATTATAAACTGATTTTCTAGGCAGTATTGTTCATTGTCTATTTACTGTTGAATCAGTACAATATCTCTATCCGCACAAACTAATTATGGATGATTATTGATTCAGTGCCATAAGTTGCTAATGTTGTATCATGAGATATGATTCAGTGCCACAAGTTGTTAACATTGTATCATGAGATATTCAGTGCCATAAGTTGTTTACAATTTATCATTAGATGTGATTCAGTGTCATAAGTTGTTAACTGTATCATGAGATGTGATTCAGTGTCATAAGTTGTTAACTGTATCATGAGATGTGATTCAGTGTCATAAGTTGTTAACATTGTATCATGAGATGTGATTCAGTGTCATAAGTTGTTAACTGTATCTTGAGATATGATTCAGTGCCATAAGTTAACATTGCGTCACGAGATTTGATTCAGTGCCATAAGTTGTTAATATTGTATCACAAGATACTTTTCTTATTTCGTTTTGTTTCATTGTGGTGATTTCTTCTATGTCTTTTTAAATTTTTTTTTTAATGTATTTGTGTATTTTATAAGAAGAGAATCCTCTTTGTAAGGAGGCTGAGTATAGTTGAAATGAACAAGATAAGCAAATAAGTAAATGAATAAACAAATAAACAAACAAATCTTGTCATGTTGAATATTCAGTGAATGGTAATGTTGATGTAATGATGACTCTTTTGTTTCTATGCTGGTGCTTCTTCTTTCTCTGTGTCGACTCTCTGTGAACTTGAAAGACTGTAGGATGCACTGGAAATTCTGTGCTAGAAATTTCCTCTTTTCTATCAGTCTCTTTGTTTCTGTCTTGTTCCTTTGTTTTCTGTCATTTCTACCTATCATTTTCTGCCTTAATGGTCCATTCACCTGTATGTGTTCGATAAAGTTTTACGCACTTTTTCTTAGGATTGATGATTGGGTACATGTATTAAGTGCATTTTTGGCTCTAGGGAGGTATTTTTATGTGTGGTTAGGTGTCCATAGGTATGTTTATATTTGTATTCAGGTGTGTTTTTTTAAATCCCCTGTACGATAAATTGGAGTGGTCAACACCAGGGGCATGTTCTTAGATTATGTGCGTGAATGCATTGATATGTGTACTTAATTTTCTTTTCTGTTTTTCCCTGTTGAAGTTTTGTATGTTTTGAAGCTGTTATAGCCTGATATGGCTCTACCTAGTCGGCTGGGCTTTACATATCAATAACAACAACAGATGATTTCTCTGATTCTTCAAAAGTTTCTTGTGTGTAGGGTTGACAGCTTGATAAGGTCTCTCTGTCTGTGTCTGTCTGTCTGTCTGTGTCTGTCTGTGTCTGTCTGTCTGTCTGTCTCTCTCTTTCTCTCTGTGATCCTCCGTCATTCTGAGCCTTAAAGTGGGGTGAAAAGGACACAGCTCTGGTACAGTTCCACTGTGTATTTGTATTTTATTGCGGGGGGGGGGGGGGGGGGGGATGGTGAGAACATTGTTGTAAAAAGGTAAATTAGACAATGAGATGGAAAGGCTTAACATTAGTATTTTAGCACTAGGGGAAGTGAGATGGAAGGGGGCAGGCATGACATCAGGACAGTATACAGTAATAAATTATACTCTGGTGGAAACTCGCATGAAAGAGGAGTAGGCATCGTAATGGACAGGGACAAATCAAAAGCAGTAAAGGGATACTGGGCTGTGTCCGACCGAGTTTTGCTGGTCAAATTGGGGGCAGGGGGGGGGGGATAGAGGGAGGGATCTCTGGGTGGGTTGGGTGAACAGGGGGAGGGAATTCTGGGCTCCTGGAACAGGGGGAGGGAACTCGTGGTGGGGGAACAAGAGTAGGGAACACTGGATGGGGGGAAACAGGGGAAGGGGAATCTGGATGGGGGGAAACGGAGGGAGGAAACTCGGATTGAGGGGCGGAACAGAGGAAGGGAACTCTGGGTGGGTGGGTTGAACAGGGGGAGGAAACTCTGGGCGGGTGGGGTGAACAGGAGAAGGAACTCTGGGTGGGTGGGGTGAACAGGGGAAGGAACTCTGGGTGGGGTGAACAGAGAAAGGGAACTCTGGGTGGGGGGAACAGAGGGAGGGAACTCAGGGGGGGGGGAATAGAGGGAGGGAACTCGGGTTGGGGGGCGGAACAAAGAGAGGGAACTCTGGGTGGGGATGAACAGAGGGAGGGACCTCTGGGTAGGTGGGGTTAACAGGGGAAGGAACTCTGGGTGGGGGGCTGAACAGGGGAGGGAACTCTGGGTGGGGTGAACAGAGGGAGGGAACTCTCGGTAGGGAGGGGGGGTGAACAGAGGGAGGGAACTCTGGGTGGGGAGGTGGAGCAGAGGGAGGAAAAAGTGGGTGGGGGTGGAACATGGGGAGGGACTCTGGGTGGGTGGGAAACAAGGGGAGGGAACTCTGGGTGGGTGGGAATTAGGGGGAGGGAACTCTGAGTGGGGGGTGACAGAGGAAGGGAACTCTTGGGGAGGGGAACAGAGGGAATGAACCCTGGGTGGGGGGGCACAGAGGGAGGGAACTCTGGGGGAACAGGGGAAAGGAACTGTGGGGGGAGAAATGGGGGAAGGAACTCTGGGTGGGGAAACAGGGGGAGGGAACTCTGGGTGGGGGAAACAGAGGGAAGGAACTCTGGGTGGGGGAAACAGAGGGAAGAAACTCTGGGTGGGATGGGGAAAAACAGAGGGAAGAAACTCTGGGGGGGGAAACAGGGGGAAGAAACTCTGGGTGGGGAAGGAACATAGGGAGGAACCTGTGGGTGGGGGAAACAGAGGGAAGAAACTCTGGGTGGGGGAAACAGGGGGAAGAAACTCTGGATGGGGGAAACAGGGGGAAGAAACTCTGGGTGGGGAAAATAGAGGGAAGAAAACTCTGGGTGGGGGAAGGAACATAGGGAGGAACCTGTGGGTGGGGGAAACAAAGGGTATGAACTCTGGGTGGGGTGAACAGAGGGATGGAACTCTGAGTGGCTGGGGGGAACAGTGAGAGGGAGCTCTGGGTAGGGGAAACAGAAGAAGGGAACTACGGTGGGGTGAACAGAGGGAAGGAGCTCTGGGTGAGGGGGTGAACAAAGGGAGGGAACTCTGGGTGGGTGGAGGGAACAGAGAGAAGGAATTCTGAGTGGGTTGAACAAAGGGAGGGGACTCTGGGTGGGGGGGGGGGGGGAAACAGAGGGAGGGAACTCTGGTTGGAGGGGAAGAGAGGGAGTGAACTCTGGGGGGGGGGGGGGGGACAGAGTGAGGGAACTCTGGGTGGGCGGGAGAAACGGAGGGAACTCTGGGTGGGGAGGGGGATCAAAGGGAGGGAACTCTGGGTGGGGAAAGGGATCAGAGGGAAGGAACACTGGGTGGGGTGGTGGAAACAAAGGGAGGGAATTCTTGGTGGGGTGAACAGAGGGAGGGAACTTTGGGTGGGTGGGGAGAAACAGAGGGAGAGAACTCCAGGTGGAGTGAACTATGGGTGGGATTAATAACGGGAGGGAACTCCTGGTGGGTGAACAGAGAGAAGGAACTGGGGGTGGGGGTGGGAAACAGGGAGGGAACTGGGGGTGGGAATGAAAGGGAGAGAACTCTGGGTGGATGGAGGGAACAGAGGAAGGGAACTCTGGGTGGGAGGAGACAGAGGGAGGGAACTCTGGGTGGGAGGAGACAGAGGGAGGGAACTCTGGGTGGGGTGAGAACAGGGGGAGGGGGACCGAGGGATGGAACTCTGGGTGGGGGAGGAACAGAGGGAGGGAACTGAGTGGGGTGAACAGAGGGAGGGAACTCTGGCTGGGGGGAAACAGAGGGAGGGAACTTTGGGTGGTGGTAAAAGAGAGTGAGGAACTCTGAGTGGGTGAAACAGAGGGAGAGAACTCTGGGTGGGCGAACCAGAGGGAGGGAACTCCGGGTGGGGAAGAAACAGAGGGAGGAAACTCCGGGGGGGGGGGGGGGGTAACAGAGGGTGGGAATTCCAGGTGGGGGAACAGCGGGATGGAACTCTGGGTGGGGGAACACAGGGAGGGAGTTCCAGGAGGGTAACAGAGGGAGGGAACTCTGGATGTGTGGGTGGAGAACAGAGGGAGGGAACTCTGGATGGGGGGGGGGGGGTGACAATGGAAGGAAACTGTGGGTGGGCGGAAAAAGAGGTGGTGGGGGCACAGAGGGAGGGACTCTGGGTGGGGGGAAAAGTGGAAGGGAGCCAGGGGGGGGGGGGGGGTACGGAGGGAACTTCAGGTGGGGGAAATAGAATGAGGGAACTCTGGGTGGGGGGAAACAGAGAGAGGGAACTCTGGGTGGGGGAGTGAATAGACAGGAAATTCGGCGTGGGGGTGGGGGGGGAACAGAGGAAGGGACCTCCGGTTGAAGGGGGGGGGGGAGAAGAGGGAGGGAACTCTGGGAGGAGATTGAAACAGTGGGATGGAATTCTGGTTGAGGAGGAAAACGAAGGGAAGGAACTCTGGTTGAAGACGGAAACAGAGGGAGGGAACTCTGGGTCGGGGAAACAGATGGAGGAAACTCCGAGAGGGTAACAGATGGAGGAAACTCCGGGTGGGGAAGAAACAGAGGAATGGAACTCCGGGGTAACAGGGTGTGAACTCCAGGTGGGAGGGAACTCTGTGTAGGGGACCAGGGAGGGAACTCTGGATGGAGGGGTGGGGTTGGAGAATAGAGGGAGGGAACTCTGGATGGAGGGGTGGGGTTGGAGAATAGAGGGAGGGGACTCTGGATGGGGAGACCAATTGAAGGGAACTCTAGATGGGGGGGGGGGGGAGGGGGGAGAACAGAGGGAAAGAAGTCTGGATGGTTGGGGGGGGGGGGGGCGGAACAGTGGAAGGAAAGTCTGGATTTAGGTGGAGAACAGAGGGAGGGAACTCTGGATGGGGGGAACTGTGGAAGGGAACTCTGGATGCGGGTTGGGGGGTGGGTGGAGAACAGGGGGAGGAAACTCTGAATAGGGGGAGCAGGGGAAGAGAACGTCCCCCCTCCATTTCAATACCTTGTCAGCGCATACCGTTCCCCCCATGGGGATGCCAGGGGGTCTTTCAGTATAAATAGTATCCCCACCTTTAAATAGTATCCCCACCTTCTGTGCTAGAAATTTCCTCTTTCCTGTCACTCTCTTTGTTTCTGCCTTGTTCCTTTGCTTTCTGTCATTTCTTCCTATCATTTTCTGCCTTGCTGGTCCATTCACCTGTATGTATTTAATAAAGTCTTACGTACTTTTTCTTAGGACTGATAATTGGGTACATGTATTGAGCGCATTTTTGGCTCTACGGAGGTGAGATATGCAGAAGCAGTTTTAGGTAATTTCTGCCTGTTTTTGTGTATGTTTTGGTGTCCTTAGGTATGCTTAAATTTGTATTCAGGTGTGTTTTTTAAATCCCCTGTGCGATAAATTGGACGGTGTGGTCAGCGCCAGGGGCATGTCCGTAGATCGTGTGCGCGAATGTATTGATATGTGTACTTAATTTTCTTTTCCTTTTTTTTTTCCTGTTGAAGTATTGTGTATGCTTTGAAGTGGTTATAGCTCTGATATGGCTCTACGCAGTCGGCTGGGTTTTAAACAACAATAACAATAACAAGTGCATACAGTTCTACGCAGGCTTAGATAGTCTGTCAGACAGCAGATGGCAGATTCGGTGGAGCGCATAAGGGATAGTCAGAGTACAACGATTCCCTCATGAATAAACTCCAAACTTTTAGCAGTACATGTATATCGCAAGTGCCCTTAACAAAGCTATTTCCATGTCTGTGTGATGTTAGGTAGGTCCATGGTGAAGCACCTATGGAGTCATTCTGGTGGACTGATTCAGTTTCAGTTTCAGTTTCTCAAGATGACGTCTCCGCGCTCGGAACAAATTCCATGTGCACTAACGTCACAGGTGCCATGTGTAAGATGATCATGGCACAAACCTTACGCCTGCACATAAACCCATGAGCTGGCCAGGTCCTGAGGCCCTACATAGACTATGTTTTACCTAATCTATATTTTATACTGATATTTTATCAGCTTACCAATGGATTGATACAATAAACAAATACATAAACACATACATAAATAAACAGACAAATAAGCAAATAAATAACAAATAAGTAAAATAAATTAAAAAAAGTAAATGATTGAAATCAAGCCACACAGACACCATTTAATTTAAAAAAAATTAAATGTATCAAACTACTAAAACAAAATTGATCAACACCTATGTAAATTTTCGGCCAATAAATCTATTAATGGTAGTGCTAGACAACAAAATCTGTTATTTTCTTTAAAAGGAAGATGGTAAAATAACAACAATAACACCATCAGCGCTTAAACAGCAATAACAATAGACAGAAAACCATAAAGAATACAATAGAGCAATCTCAGACAGAAAAGAAGCCAAAGACATATGCTTTTAAAGTACTAAGACTGAAACACTGTGTGACTAAGACTGAAAAACTGTGTGACTCAGACTGAGTGAGAACAGGATAAGTGGGATGTAGTAATTAATGGACAAAATATGTAAATATATGTAGTAATTATGGGACATTTTTAATTACGTAATTTATAGTTTATACGCAATACTATACTGTTTTGAGCTTATTCTGTAATTTTGAGCCAATTTTAATTTTGTGTAAATTTTGGGGACGTCCCCAAATTACACACACATCCCCTTTCCACTACCGTACACGTCGAATTGTCCCCTATCTACTACATAGGCACGGTCACACAATACAACACAACACAACACAACACACACACACACACATACACACACACACACACACACACACACACACACACACACACACACACACACACACACACACATACACACACGTGCGCTCGCTCGCGCGCGCGCGCACACACACACACACACACACACACACACACACACACACCACACACACACACACACTCATTCTTCTTCTTCAGTTTTGAGGGCCCACAATCAAACTTGATTATTCTGGCATCTACAACTGGAGGGTTTGCAACAGATAAATCTGGGTAGTGGACATGTCTTTAGAGTTCAGTTTTAATCGTGATGATGGTGGGGTGGGTGGTGGGGGAATGAGGGTGGTGGGGTGAGGAGGTAGGAGGGTGAAGGGGGGGTGAAGAGGGGTGGTGGTGAGTGAAGAGGGCAGCAGAGGGGGGCTCTGAGAGGCAGTGGGGGGAGGGAAGGGGGGTCGGTCTAGTCTGGGATTTTGGAGGCCCTTGACACGAATGTGTCAAGTGTTGTGGCCTCAACTGTTCCTTGTTGGGGATTGTTCAAGTTCTTGACAGTTCTAGGCAGAAATGAAGCAGCTCTATACTGGGTCCTTGATGCGATCAAGTGGAGCTGTCTGACATGGCCACGTCGCTTACGGTCAGGTAGAGGGACTAGTTTTGCTTTTAGGCTGGGACAGTGAACAAGGCCTTGGTGCACTTTGAACAGCATATAGTCTTGCTACTTGCCGTCGTTTCTCCAATGAAGGTCAGCCCAGTGTGACCAGCATGCTGCTAATACATGTACTAGAAGTGTTCCTATATCTGTTAAGGACGAAGCGTGCAGCTCGTCTTTGAACCGCTTCTATTTTGGTTGTTTTTCTCTGTGTGGGGGTCCCAGACAGAAGACGCGTACTCCAAATGGGGGCGAACTAGCGCTTTGTAGGCTCGTTCCTTGAGGAGCTGATTTTCAGGTTCCGTCAGAGGAATTTGAGTGTTCTATTTCCTTTGAAACACAGGTTGTTTATGTGTTCGTCCCAACTCATGTCTTTGGTTACGGTGACACCAAGGTATTTTGCAGATGTTACGGTGTCGAGGGTATGTCCATGAAGGGAATAGTCATAGTGAGGTGGGGACCTACTCCTTGTGACACAAAGGGTTTGGCATTTCGCAGGATGAAACTCCATATCCCAGCTCCTCTCCCAATCAGCTAGGCGTTGGAGATCTTCTTGGAGCTGTTCTTGGTCTTGGCTGTTGGCTATTATCCTGGATACTGCTGTGTCATTGGCGAACATCCCTGCCTTTGCTAAGAGCTTCTCAGGGAGGTCGTTAATATAGACTAGGAACAAGCATGGACTTAGCACAGACCCCTGAGGTACACCAGATTTGACGCTCACTGCAGAGGAGGACGCTCCACCCACTACTACTGCTTGCTGCCGATCCTTGAGAAAGTTGGAGATCCATGCTCCTGTAGTTCCTCTGATGCCGTATCTCTGGAGTTTATGCATTAGCAAAGAGTGATTGACCCGGTCAAATGCCTTTGAAAAGTCCATTATGAGGACATCGGTCTGTTTGCCTCTTTCCAGGTTTGCAGTCAGCTCTTCAGTGAACTCAAAGAGTTGGGTCTCACATGATCTTCCTTTTTCTACACCCACGCTGGTTGTTGCTGAATATCTGGTGGCTCTCAAGGTGTTTCATTACTGTGCTAACTATGATGTGCTCCAACATTTTGCACACAATGCTGGTAAGGGAGACTGGCTGGTAGTTGGCTGGTTGTACTGTTCTCCCTTCTTGAATACTGGTGCTACATGTGCTGTCCTCCAGTCTGCTGGTACGATACCTGTGGACAGGGATGAGCGAAACAGTATAGTTAGGCCAGGCGTGATTTCCTCCTCATTCACTCTCACTCACTCACATATACACACTGAAACACACACATACTGAAAACACACACACACACACACACACACACACACACACACACACACACACACACACACACACACACACACACACGTATATACACATACACGGGCATGTGCGCGCGCACGCACACAAATTGTGGACAGGACAAATATTGTTTGGCTTTCAACTGAAAATTGGAGTTGTTTTTATCTGATAGTAGCCCTGATATGGTTTTCTGAATGGCCAGCTGGGGTTTTAATATGAAATGAAATGAAATGTAACACACACGTAAACACGCTCACACACGCGCCTGCGTGCACGCGCGCGCACACACTCACGCGCGCGCGCGTGCACACACACACACTCCCACTTCATAAGTAGGCTACCTTGCGTTCATATCGATTGGTTTTTGGTGTGTTGTTATTGTTGTTGTTGTTGTTGTTGCTGCTGCTGCTACTGCTGTTGCTGTTGTTGTTGTTGTTGTTGTTGTTGTTAGATTATATCGAAGTCCCAGCACAGAACTGCGAATACAGATCGTTCTGCAGTTATTTGCCCCTCTAATCAATGGTAGGTGATTGTTGTTGTTTTTGTTGTTGTTGTTGTCGTCGTCGTCGTCGTTGTCATCTTCGTCATCATCTTAATGGGTTCTGGCAGTGACACAGGGGTGGCTTCGAGTCGACATGGGCAGAGCGCACAGCTAGCGAAAATCTGCTGTTTTGTAATTATGAGTTGCAGGTTTGATGGGATACTACTCGTACTTTTAAGGGACAAATTTTTCGCAGTGAATGGTCTCCCGTGTATACTGGTCGAAAGTTTCGCCTTAGGTCGTGTCCTCTTTTCAGTGTTGAGGGCCCACAATCAAACTTGATTATTCTGGCGCCTATAACTGTCGAACTGCACAGCATATTTTATTACCTGCATAATTAGGACACCTGCTGCAGGGTTACGGTAAGTATGTTAGGAACATGGTACCAGAACACCAGATCGGCAGATGTGTGAAACTGCAGTTTAGCCTTGCCTAACTTCCCTAAGCATACGGTTTTATATATGGTGTGAGCTGTTTATGTTAGACTTTGTGTGAAAAGAAGACTGCATATAACTATAGTTATACTTGCAGTAAATAAATACTTGTTCGTAATTGAAGATATGTTGAAGAGAAGAGAGAGAGAGAGACGCTTTAAATTGGTATGTTTGGTATGAAAAGTTCTTAGATTGGTTGTCACTGACGAAAGTTAGGATTTTGGGTTTTTTTTGTAAACATTAAATTTTTAATGGTTTCCTTCGTTGGATTTTATCATTTACATAGCAAAAACTGCCACCACATGTGTGCCGTTTCTTCACAAAAAGCATCATAACTTTGGAACGGCTAAACTGAATGAAAAAAAAAGTAAGTAGGCCTATCAGTAGAATTACTAGAAAGGTCTTTATTTGCCCAAGATGACTAAGACCTCCATAAATTGCAGGACTAATTAATTAATTGCCCTAATTATCTAAAACATAAGTTAACTGAGATTCTTAAAATCCTTATAGCTTCCAAAATAATCAAAGTCTGACTTGAAAATTGTTAAATAAAGCCTCAAGGTAATTGCCATGATAAATTACAACAGTTATCCAGTATCATTAAGCACATTCATTATGTAATATTCTAATAATCCATTACTTTCAGTTGTTCATGAATAGTCACCCATAAAAGTTTTCAACCTATATTTATTTATTTAGGTGTGTGTGTGTGTGTGTTGTGTGTGTGTGTGTGTGTGTGTGTGATACCGCACATTTTTGCAGTCAGGGATGCATCAGCTTGCACCCAGACTTCATGTATTATATATTATTATATGTGTGTGTGTATGTATGTGTGTGTGTGTTTGTGTGTATGTTGTGTGTGTGTGATATACATTTTTACAGTCAGGGATGTATTAGCTTGCACCCAAACTTTATCTATTATGTCTGTGTGTGTGTACATATGTGTGTGTGTATGTGTGTGTGTGTGTGTATGAGAGAGAGAGAGAGAGAGATGCTGTCTCAGTGTGTGTGTGCATACATGTGTATGTTTGTGCCTTTCTGTGTTTAACAGAATGTTTTCTTTGATATGATGTGAAATACTGCAGATGTTGTGGACATTGCTGGCATTGTTCTGTATCTACCACTTGGTGACTTGGGGTTTGTCACGTATAAGCATTGGAAACTACATCGACAAGCATGTGATCATCACAGGCTGTGACAGAGGCTTTGGTAATCTTCTGGCCAAGCATCTTGATGGTGGGTGAGATATTCAGTCGGATTAAAACTCTCAATAGCTCACCATTTTCTTTACTAACATTCCTAAAAATCTGTATCTAAGTGGAGAATCTGACATTCTGACATACTTGATGCTGTTCTTGGGTTTATTATCTGTCCAAAAATTGTCTGTTGATCTGTTGCAAGCAAATAGAGGATTTGCAAAGTAGAAAAATTAATAGATCATACTCCATATATATTTTCAGATTTGTGTTTAATTTGTCACAATACTGACAGAACAAACACTTACTTTGTGCTGAGGTTATTTCATTGTTAATAGGTCCATTTTTGTTTCAGTATGAATGCTCTCAAACATATCCATATTTCACATCATTTTCTGCAAAACTGAGTGAGCTAGTCTATTCTTAATTACTTTTTGCACTGTTGCATAAAGATACACATGTATGATGCACCCAGTGTCTCCAGACTTGTTTTCTTCACATTGAAGAACACCAAAAACTTTTTGAATTGTTACTGGAAGATAACATGACTTTGGTTGGTTTTGACATTGTTGATGAAACAAAATTTAGCCTGTGAATGATGTGTAGCATGCCCTGAGATTTGTGCACAAAGTATCATCAGAAGAGCATGCAGAGGAACGCAGATTTTCACAGAGAGCGTACAATTCACATAGAGTCATGTAAGAACCTTCACAGAGAATGGTACATACACCAGCAGGCAGTTCCTGGTAATGTAGAAGTATAGATTCTTCTGACATGTTTCACATTTATCGCCTTAAGTTCACTGTCTCTTTGACTGGCACTGGCATTGTGGATTGGGATGACTGGGTGAATTGTGGTAGTGAAATTGGTGATGGTGGTTTGCTCTGATACAGTGGCACATCTGGATTGTCTTGAATTCCAGTCATGTCTTTGATAAGCTCAGAAACGAAATGTGACTGATTGTAGGGTGTGTTTTTTTTAATCTTTAAAGCTCAGTCATCAACATCTGGATTCTTATCCTGAATATCATTGAACTGATAAAACTGTTCACTCCTGCTACATCAGGAAAATAAAAAGATCATGTCTTCCACTGTATGTGTGTTTTTGTCAGAATTTCATACTTTTTTTCAAGTTGATCATTTTTGTTTACTGCAGACATGCATGTACTGTATTCTTTGGCTAAATTTGGCTGCCGCAGTTGGATGGTTCATATACTATGTGTTCACTTTTGTCAGATATTTGCATAACCATAGGCATTATCTTGTTTGTGATTTGTGGACAGAAAATTTACTGGTTTATTGTCTGATCACTGAACAAAAACTAATTCTCCTCTATTTCATGTAACCCCTAGCTGGGCGATTTAGAAAAGTCTGTAGTCTGCTTGAGATTCAGAGGAACACCTTTGTGATTTGTGAGGAGTGTCTCACAATACAGGTTTCTTCAGTAGCTAGTCCTTTAGTAGCTGTGCACTAGTGTTAACATTGTCAAAAGAAATGAACAAACAGAAACATGATAGCATTGCATAAAAAAACTGTTATTACACAGCCTTATAAGAATGTCATTGGACAGTCCATGTCTTGGAGCAGCTGTCTCTTTTTGTATAAACTTCACAGTCACAAGTGAATCCATTTTTTGAGTATGTTGACACCCACAGTTATATATCCCATCTTGTTGGTTTACCTTGTAAACATGTTCCTGTTTGCAACCATTCTTTCATCTGCTGCCACGTTCATGTAGGCTTGGTAAAGTTTCATGCATTTTCACCTAATATGATCATGGAGAAACTTGACTTTACTGAGTTTATTGTTTGATTGATTTTCTGTTTCTGGAATCTTCTGCTTCTTCTTTTTCTTCTCCCTTAATTTGTGAAGGATCACTGGGCCATCACTCTAAAGAACTGTTCACCAGATTCCTCCAGTTGTTTTGGTTGTGTGCAAAAACCTAGGTCTCTGCAAATGGTTTCTCTGTCCATTTCACAATGTTGTCAGTCCTTGGGTAATTTTTTGTGTCTTCCCTTCAGTCTCTCTCTCTCAACAGTTCCTTGGAGGGTGGATAAAGCAAGGCCATTGGACTTTGTTATATCGTCATACCAAGGTAGTTTTCTTATCTCAATCAAGTTGCAGACAAAGAGGTGCAACCTTTCTCACAAACTGATCAATTTGGAACCAGATATAAAAAAAAAAATATAAAAAAAATCAGCCACAAACAGTACTACATGACTAGAAAACACAGGAAATGAAATTATCAAGTAAGTAAACTAGAATCAATATTTTCAACACCTTATTTGTGATAAGTAATTCTATAAACTATGCTTAGGTTGAAAAGTGAGCATTTTCTGGCACACTGTAACTCACTTTCATAACAAACTCCATTCTTCCACTAAAGTTCAGTTCCATATGTATTCAATTTTTCTGCTCCACATGGAATACAGCCACAGTTTCATGCTATGTTGTGAAACTTTCCCTGTGAATCGCTATGTTGAAAAGCATTTGGTTCTGGAAACTCAGTGGCAGTGACTCAGTTTAAAAGTCACATGAAAGTGCTCAAAATGAGTGAATAACATGTAAAGGGAAAGAACTGCTACTACATGTAAATTGTGTGGGGGTCTCAAAAAGGGATTCTCTTCGATCTTGGCACACAAGATAAAATCATGAAACGCTTCTGCCAGAAGGTAGGCAGAACATCTTTAGCACTAAGGTTTTGCTGCGCCTATGTCAAGGTGAAACAGCTTTATTGGTGTCAGCAGACGTTGGTATGGTCCAGTTTGCTGCCTGATGGTTTGGCACATTTTTACGTTGGTGATATGATCAGTGTATCTGATTGGCTTCATCTTTCCAAACCTGCTGTGAGGGTCTATGTCTCACATGCAAGCAAAAAGATGGGGAATATACCAGAGTACATAAGAGCCCAATCTTATTTCATGGAGATGTTCTTGTCCTTTGATACAGGTTTCAGTCTGGATAATACTGCTATCGTCTTTGTTTCCCTTGAGAGGATTTCTGGCTCGGATCCCTTCTTGCTAATAACGGATCCAGGTTAGTGAACTGTTGAACAGTTCCTAGCTGCAGTTAGTGGACAGTTATATGCCATTGAAGGATAGCCTTTGATGGACAAGGGAGCGAACTGGTGAGAGTTTTAATGCACTGTCAATCTTGCCATTGTTGGTTGTAAGATGTCATCTTTATCATGAAGTCTTCATCAAGCTTCTTTCTACCTCATCATCAGGTCTATTTCTGTTTCCTTAAATCTCATTCTGGGATGTCTTTCATTTTTTTTCTCTTTGTCCCAAGCGTGTCTTTCTGTATCTGAGGTACGTTTCTTTTTAGCTCTTCCAGAGGTCTGTTTATGTTTGTTTTGACTTCATCCTGGGGTTCTTTCTGTTTGTTTTGACTTCATACTGAAGTTTCTGTGTGTCTTTGATCGCATTCTGAGGTTTCTTCCCATTTCCTTTGACGTTGTCCCAAGGTCTGTATCTGATGATTGTTGTTGTTGTTGTTGTTGTTGTTGTTTACCTGTTCCCAAGGTTTGTTTCTTTTGACCCCCTAATCTAGATCTGTTCCTTTTGACTTCATGCACTTAAAGTAGTTAAGTGGTGTGAATTAGTGTCATGATTTTAATGTATTTGCTAACAGTGTGCAACTTCTTGTTGTGATGCAGAAAAATATTGTAATCATGTCAGTGAATTATGTAAATGTATGTCATATGATTGTATCACTTGTCAACACTGTACAAGTGTGCAAGAATCTTCTGGTCAAGGGAAATAAGAGAGAGTAACTCAAAAATTCAAAATAAGAAACTGATGGAACAGATTTTTCAAGAGATGAGATTGCTGTTACAGACCTTGAGAGAGAGAGAGAGAGAGAGAGAATTTGCAGAAAGAGGGGATACTACTTATGCAGAAAATGCTCTCAGCATCTCCATAAGTGAATAAGGGAGGGTGGAAAATTGAAACTGACAAAACATGGTGTTGACAGGTTTGGGGTTCAAAGTATTTGCAGCGTGTCTGACATCGGAGGGAGCAGACAAACTGAAGGAGGCATGTTCTGACCGTGTCACAACTCTTCTTCTTGATGTCACTGATGAAAAAAGCATAGCCGCTGCTCAACAGTTTGTGGAGAGCCGTTTGCCTGCTGGAAAAGGTAAAAAACTGGACCACTTGTGGTTTTAAACAAAAAGGTGGTTATATTTTTTTTTTTTTTTTTTTTTGAAACTTGAGTGTGTGTGCATACAAGCTTTTGATTCCATCTGGAGACCAGGATGAGATCAGGATTATGGTTTAAACTCTGTAAAGAATATCGATGGCAAGTTTTATGCAGTGTTGTTAATATGTGTCATCAAATGAAATGTTGTGTTTTCATGAATAGTTACTGAGGAAGTAAACAAATTGATTATCTATCCCTACTCTGTTCTGTCTGTATGATCTTGAGCAAAATTTGTTAGACAATCATTTGTGTCTGTAGGTAGAGCTGGTTCGTTACATTTTGTTACTGTTTTCTTGCTTTATGCTAACAATACTCTTCTATTGTCAGACTCTAAGACAAGTGTACAAATATTTCTAGATCTCTACATGACTGCAAGTGGACACAAATCTCTAGATCTCTACATGACTACAAGTGTACACAAATCTCTAGATCTCTACATGACTACAAGTGTACAAACATTTCTAGATCTCTACATGACTGCAAGTGGACACAAATCTCTAGATCTGTACATGACTACAAGTGTACACAAATCTCTAGATCTCTACATGACTACAAGTGTACACAAATCTCTAGATCTCTACATGACTACAAGTGTACACAAATCTCTAGATCTCTACATGACTACAAGTGGACACAAATCTCTAGATCTCTACATGACTGCAAGTGTACACAAATCTCTAGATCTGTACATGACTACAAGCGTACACAAATCTCTTAGATCTGTACATGACTACAAGTGTACACAAATCTCTAGATCTCTACATGACTACAAGTGGACACAAATCTTTTGATCTCTACATGACTACAAGTGGACACAAATCTCTTGATCTGTACATGACTACAAGTGTACACAAATCTCTAGATCTCTACATGACTACAAGTGGACACAAATCTCTAGATCTCTACATGACTACAAGTGTACACAAATCTCTAGATCTGTACATGACTGCAAGTGGACACAAATCTCTAGATCTGTACATGACTACAAGTGTACATAAATCTCTAGATCTCCACATGACTACAAGTGTACACAAATCTCTAGATCTCTACATGACTACAAGTGTACACAGATCTCTAGATCTCTACATGACTACAAGTGTACACAGATCTCTAGATCTCTACATGACTACAAGTGTACACAGATCTCTAGATCGCTACATGACTACAAGTGTACACAAATCTCTAGATCTCTGCATGACTACACGTGTACACAGATCTCTAGATCTGTACATGACTACAAGTGTACACAAATCTCTAGATCTGTACATGACTACAAGTGTACACAAATCTCTAGATCTGTACATGACTACAAGTGTACACAAATCTCTAGATCTCTACATGACTACAAGTGTACACAAATCTCTAGATTGCTACATGACTACAAGTGTACACAAATCTCTAGATTGCTACATGACTACAAGTGTACACAAATCTCTAGATTGCTACATGACTACAAGTGTACACAAATCTCTAGATTCTACATGACTACAAGTGTACACAAATCTCTAGATCTCTACATGACTACAAGTGTACACAAATCTCTAGATCTCTACATGACTACAAGTGTACACAAATCTCTAGATTGTACATGACTACAAGTGTACACAAATCTCTAGATTGCTACATGACTACAAGTGTACACAAATCTCTAGATCTGTACATGACTACAAGTGTACACAAATCTCTAGATCTGTACATGACTACAAGTGTACACAAATCTTAGATTGCTACATGACTACAAGTGTACACAAATCTCATCTACATGACTACACGTGTACACAAATCTCTAGATCTCTACATGACTACAAGTGTACACAAATCTGTAGATCTCTACATGATTACAAGTGTACACAAATCTCTAGATCTCTACATGACTACACGTGTACACAAATTCTAGATCTCTACATGACTACACGTGTACACAAATCTGTAGATCTCTACATGATTACATGTGTACACAAATCTGTAGATCTCTACATGACTACACATGTACACAAATTCTAGATCTCTACATGACTACACGTGTACACAAATCTGTAGATCTCTACATGATTACAAGTGTACACAAATCTCTAGATCTCTACATGACTACACGTGTACACAAATCTCTAGATCTGTACATGACTACAAGTGTACACAAATCTCTAGATCTGTACATGACTACAAGTGGACACAAATCTCTAGATCTCTACATGACTACAAGTGGACACAAATCTCTAGATCTCTACATGACTACAAGTGTACACAAATCTCTAGATCTGTACATGACTACAAGTGGACACAAATCTCTAGATCTCTACATGACTACAAGTGGACACAAATCTCTAGATCTCTGCATGACTACATGTATACAAATCTCTAGATCTCTACATGACTACAAATGGACACAAATCTCTAGATCTCTACATGACTACATGTACACAAATCTCTAGATCTCTGCATGACTACAAGTGTACACAAATCTCTAGATCTGTACATGACTACAAGTGGACACAAATCTCTAGATCTGTACATGACTACAAGTGTACACAGATCTCTACATGACTACAAGTGTACACAAATCTCTAGATCTGTACATGACTACAAGTGTACACAGATCTCTGCATGACTACAAGTGTACACAAATCTCTAGATCTGTATATGACTACAAGTGTACACAAATCTCTAGACCTCTACATGACTACAAGTGGACACAAATCTCTAGATATCTGCATGACTACAAGTGTACACAAATCTCTAGATCTCTACATGACTACAAGTGGACACAAATCTCTAGATCTCTGCATGACTACAAGTGGACACAAATCTCTAGATCTCTACATGACTACTGTATCTATTGGGTCTTGGACATTTGTTTGGTAAGCTACACAAGTTTGAGGAGGAGTATGTAGTTTTTGAGGCAATAATACACAAACGGCAATTTTAGGGTCAACAGTCTGTTAAAGGATCATTTAACATTGAGGAGGAGTACACAGTCTTTGAGGCAAGAAACCAGCTCCTGCCCAGATGTGAGCATGCTACGGGCCCTTTGAGGAGACTGGGGCCACATTCAGTCTTATCCACTTCATGGGTGCATCATTGAGGGTTTTGTTCAAATTTTCTTACCAAAATCACAGGTATCTGTATCTCTTGGGCCTGGTTGATGCCAGGATGGATTATGATAGTAAGTGTACAGTACAGCCCTGTCATGTAGTTTCAGTCCCAGATGGAATTCCATGGCATCATGATTACCATCGTCATCTTTATCATCATCATCATCATCACATTGTAAAAAACTGTGCCAGCTTCTGTGGCCATTAAGGTGGCGTAGAAAATGGGACTCCCCCCACCACCACCACACTCCACCAAAAAAAAAAGAAAAGAAAAATTGGAGGCAAGAGTACACAAAACACAAACTTAGGGTCGACAATCTGTCAAAACACAAACTTAGGGTCGACAATCTGTCAAAGGATCTATGAACCCTTTGACTCTCACATGCCGTCCACCAGCACCCTGCATTCTCAACCATGCTAGCAAAGCAAAAACTTAATCCTTTGACTCTCTCACCCTATCCACCAGCTTCCTGCAGGAAGCTGGTGGATAGGGTGAAGGAGTCTTTGGTGGATAGGGTGTGGGAGTCAGTGGGTTAAACATTGAATTATGTGTGTGTGTGTGTGTGTGTGTGGTGTGTGTGTGTGTGTGTGTGTGTGTGTGAACAATTCCACTATTCATACCCCTTCCTTCCCCATCCACCATGACTACTGAACAATTCCTAACTGTGTTATAGGACTGTGGGGGCTGGTGAACAATGCAGGAGTGACGGGCGTGGTGACACCATCTGAATGGCAATCCAGGCAGGAATGGATGCAGTGTTTGTCAGTCAACTTGCTGGGGCTGATCGACATGACTCGTGTTTTTCTTCCCTTGCTGCGTCAAGGTCAAGGTCGTGTAGTCAACATGTCCAGCATATTGGGTAGAATCGCTGCCGGCTCTCTTCCTTACTGTGTCTCCAAGTATGGAGTAGAGGCGTTTTCTGATGGTCTGAGGTAAATTTTGGTTTTTTGCAGCTGTTTGTGGACTTTGCATTTAAATCTTTTGATTTGGATCATATAAGTCGGCACAGATCTTCACTGCCAGCACCAAACTACTTGCCAGTTATGTTATTTCTCCCCCCGTGAGGATGCCGGGGGCTTTTTCAATATAAATAATATCCCCACCTTCTGGAAATTCTGTGGTAGAAATTTCCTCTTTTCTGTCTCTTTCTTTCTGCCCTTTTTGTTTTGTTTTGTTTTGTTTTTGGTTCCTTTCCTTTCTGTCATTTCTATCTGCCATTTTCTGTCTTGCTGGTCCATTCACCTGTATGTGTTCCATAAAGTCTTACGTACTTTTTCTTAGGATTGATAATTAGGTACTTGTATTGAGTGCATTTTTGGCTCTAGGGAGGTGAGATATGCGGAAGCAATTTTGGGTAATTTATGCCCGTTTTTATCTATGTTTTGTTGTCCTTAAGTATGCTAAGATTTGTATTCAGATGTGTATTTTAAATTCCCTGTGTGATAAATTGGAAGGAGTGGTCAACGCCAGGGAACATGTCCTCAGATTATGTGTGCAAATTCATTGATACGTGTACTTAATTTTCTTTCCTTTCTTTTTTCCTGTTGAAGTTTTGTATATTTTGAAGTGGTTGTAGCCCTGATATATCTCTATGCAGTCGGCTGGGCTTTAAACAACAATGACAATAACAATAACAATAACAGTGTTATCTCTGTTGTTGTTGATAGTACAGTATGCTGTAGTCTCACCTGTTGGCGTCACCGGGTTCGGTGTTGGCCGCTGCACATTTTGACACCACCATCTCCCTCCAGGCTGCTCCCTTTTTTGGCATCATTATATGCACTGTTTGGCAAAAATACTTCAGGTGGGTTGCCATTACCTTCCTCAGGCACAGTGCACATACTGTGCAGGTGTCCTGGCCATTGTTTCCTTGAAAATCCTCTGCCCATGACCGTGAAGTAGAAACCTATGCTGCAGTATTACTTAAAAATCACTAGCAACCGTATTGAATATTAAATATTGTGATAAGAGCAGAAAAGATGCCCTGACTTTGCCATAAAACCAATCAAAATATATGAAGTCTTAACCCTATCCATTTTATCTTGCCGCAATCCGCCGACCAGGAATTCTCGCTCTTCATTCATACCTGCTGCAACCTGCTACCTGTTACTTAGGCCTGCCGAAGCAGTTATTGGTAATTTATGCCTGTTTTTATGTATGTTTTAGTGTCCTTAGTTATGTTACATATTGTATTCAGGTATGTTTTTCAAATCTTCTGTGCGACAAATTGGACAGAGTGGTCAGTGCCAGGGGCATCTCCCTTTTCCTGTTGAAGTATTGTGTGTGTTTTGAAACAGGTTATAGCCCTGATATGACTGTACATAGTTGGCTGGGATTTAAACAAAAATAACAGTAACTTAGGCCTGTTGAGGTATTTCCATTATGCACTAAATACTGGCTGCTACACACATCTCATGAATGAAGTTTGCTGCTAAAGTCAGGATAAAACAATGAAAGAATGGTGGGGAGTTTGATACTACTGACTGGATTCGACCTCTGGGTCTTCAGCAGGTAAAAAACAAACTGGGTACAACATGCAGAATTGTACTTGTGTTGTGTCTGTGTCTGTGTGCATGCTTGCGTGCATGTGTGTGTGTGTGTGTGTGTAAGAGTGTGTGTATATGTGTATGTGTGTGTATGCTTATGTGTATGAGTGTGTGTGTATGTATGTATGTGTGTGTGTGTGTGTATGCTTATGTGTGTGTGTGTATGCTTGTGTGTATGTATGTATGTGTGTATATGTGTGAATGCTTATGTGTATGAATGTGTATATGTATGCTTGTGTGTGTTTTTTTTTTTCATGTATTTGTACATACAAACCCTACACTGATGTATTGAAAAACATTCAATTCTGTACATATTTCTTCCTTCTGTACCCTGGATACTAGTAGTGGTAGCAGTCATAGTATCTGTTGTTGACACATTACTGTATTAACACAGTAACTCCCTCCACCCTAGTGTGTGTATGTATGTGCAAGTCTCTATGTGTGTGCATGTATTGATATATGTCTTGTGTTTTCCCTTTTATTTTAGTATCATTAACACCTATTTATAATATCATGCTCTGATGATCTCTTGTTATTTTCGATGAACTATGTTTATGCAGCACTGATGTATTGGTGTGTATATCCAACTAGTAGCATTAATATAAAGGGATTTGGGGGAAGGAGGTAGAGAAGTGGTAGTTAATGATGAAATGGCTGCCTGTATAGATGTCTGACATAGCGTCCGCACAGACAGGCTTGTACATCACATTATGAATAAAATAGATATTTAACTTGTAAGTTGTAGTGCCCCCCGTTGGGATGCCAGGAGCTCTTGCAATGTAAACAGTATCCCCACCTTCTGGAAATTCTGTGCTAGAAGTTTCCTCTTTTTCTGTCACTCTCTTTGTTTCTGCCTTGTTCCTTTGCTTTCTGTCATTTCTACCTATCATTTTCTGCCCTGCTGGTCCTTTCATCTGGAGTGGTCAACGCCAGGGGCATGTCCTTAGATTATGTGCGCGAATGCAAAAGATATGTATACTTAGTTTTCTTTTGTTTTGTTTTTCCTGTTAAAGTTTTGTATGTTTTGAAGCAGTTATAGCCATGATATGGCTCTATGCAGTCGGCTGGGCTTTAAACAACGACAACAACAACAATGTAAGTCATATTGTGCGTGAGACCGGGAAATGTGAAAATGATGAGTCATGGAGTGGGAGTGGTCATGCTGGTAAAACCAGTGATAGTGATGCATCCTTTTCCAAACGGTAGAACCAGTTAGCTGAAATGTATTTTTCGAACAAGCTGTTGCTAATTGGCAAATCTGCCTCAAAGAAATAAACAATCAGTATTATTATATATGACATAGTACACAAGGAAATCAAAGGGTAAAAGCAGTTGTTGTACTATAACTTGCAATAAATCTGCAAGAAATCTTGGTGTGTTTCTTGATAAATCCTTTACCTCCAACTGTGCAGAATAAGCAAAATCTGCCTGTTTCCTTCTGCTGATGCCTCGAACAAGCTTCGTATGTCTTTCATTCTGTCTAGACTAGAAATCTGTAACTTTCTTTGAGTGTTGGGCTTTCTGATGACAAGCTATCCAAACTCCAGTTTCAGTTTCAGTTTCTCAAGATGATGTCTTCGCGCTCGGAAGGACTTCTATATGCACTAACGTCACAGGTGCCATGTGTATAGCGATCATAGCTCAAGCCTTAAGCTTGCACATAAACCCATGAGCTGTCCAGGTCCTGAGGCCCTACCTAGACTATGTTTTGCCTAGTCTGTATTTCATACAGGTATTTTATCAGCATTAAGGTTAAAAGGTTAAAGGTCACATGGTCAATATGGCCGTAGGGGCGGTGAACTGTTAAAGATTCACCGTGTCTAGGGCACAGCATTATGAAAGGCGGAGCCCATCCCTCTCCTTTCGCCGCCTTTTTAAACCTCCCCCGACCGAAGTCAGGTACCCATTCACTGCTGGGTGGACAGAGGGAGTTTTCAGGCCGGAAAAATCGAACCAGCGTTTAGCGGATTCGAACCACCGACCTTCCGCACCGCAGACGAGCACTCTAACCACTCGACTACAGGCCCCCCTTATTATCAGCATACCGATGGAATAATCTTGATACTCCAGCTAATCCAAAACAGTGCAGTTGGTCTTGTCCTACAGGAGGGTGAGCAGTGCAGGGCAAAAGCAATTGGGAAAAGCGCACTGGCTTCCGATCAAAGCAAGAATTGAGAGTAAAATTACCAAAGCCTGCTTTATGTTCTAAAATTGAAAACCGTGCCAACATATGTATATATATAATAATATATATATATATATATATATATATATATATATATATATATATATATATATATATGTCAGAACTGCTTCTGCTGTACAAACCTTTTAAAGCTTTCAGGCTTTAAGGAGCTTCTGTTTAACTGTACTTCAGTTCTCTGTTATTTACAGAAAGAAACCAGTCACTGTTTTTTGGCCCAACAGCATGGAACTCCCTCCCAGTGGCTTTAAGACAAAGCAGTTGTCTACTCACTTTCAAAAAACATCTCAAATGTATCTCTTTCAGAAATATCTCCAAAATTAAATATCTCCAGAATTGATGTTTGAGGCTTTTCAAGTTCCAGTTGTATTGTGGTGTGTGTGTGTGTATATGTGTGTGTGTGTGTGTGTGTGTGTGTGTGTGTGTGTGTGTGTGTGTGTGTGTTTGTAGGCGTGAGACGTATGGCCAAGGTATCAAGGTATGCATTATAGAGCCCGGATATTTCAAGACACCCATCATCGATCACGCCACTGTTCTCCAGAATTTTCAACGAAGCTATGATGCAACACCAGAAGCCATCAGAAGACCTTACAACAGTTTAACACCCGAGAAAAGTGAGGTTTATTTAACGTGTATATGGTGGCAAAGAGGGGAATGATTTGTGTTTGGTAGGGGAGGGGATGTTCAGTGGATTTGTTCTGGATATCAGTTGTGTTTGTGAGTGTGTGTGTGTGTGTGTGTGTGTGTGTGTGTGTGTGTGTGTGTGTGTGTGCTTGGAGAGGGGTGCATAAATATGTGAAAGAGAGACTGCATGTGAGGAACTATTATTCTTCTTGATTTGTAATGCTATATCTGTGTGTCTCTTTGTCACCGTACCTGTGTGTTAGTATGCTCTACGCTTTGATTATTTTTGTAGATATAGGTGTGTGAGTATATATGTATGTATATATATGTATATGTGTATGTATATATATATGGATGTGCATTAGTGCTTATACTACAATGGCTTGAGAGCAGGTAGGTCTCTAATTTTCAATCTTGCCAACATCATCTTAACCTTTTTTCAGTGGCCAGCATGATGCAGAAAGCACATGAAAATGCATCAGAAGATTTTCATTTGGTCATCAGCGCTATGGAATTGGCCTTGACATCACAGTTCCCACCAACACATCAACTGGTAGGCAATGATGCACGTTTTGTTTATCGAGTCTTGTGGAATCTCCCCGCACCGCTTGCCGACTGGATAATTAACAGTGTGAGGAAAAGGATGTAGTTTGACTACAAAAAGAATCAGATTCAGACCCAGAATGTTCAATTTTATCCCTGTTTGGATTAAAACCACGATTATGAATATAAATATGAAACCAAAGTTGTGTTGTCTGGAAATGAAATTATTCTTTCCTGTCTGAATCACTTTGATTCAGTTTTCATTCTGTCAGGTTCTGTCATAAAATCCAAGCTTTTGAGTGCTTGTGTTGAAGGTTCTGGTTTGATTTAAAATCAGGATTAAATCAGTGTGTCAAAACTTCGAAACACTATTGCTTGAGCATAGTAGCATTAGGTCTCTCTGGACTTGACTTACGGCTAGCCGTTACTACTTTACACAAATGACAAAAGTATGAAGTCATAAAAAGGGAATGGATTAATAAAAACTAAACAAATAAAAAATTAAATGTACAAACATGAATTACAAATATACAAAGGAAAGGAAGAACTGAAAGGAACCATTAAAAACCAAACAAGGGTGTGGGTATACAATAGTGTGAAGTTTTGACACAGTGAGTAAGGAAACAAAAAGGTGAAAAAAGCATTTTAAGCAGACAGTGAATGGATAAGATGTGGGGAGGTATTCAGTTCTCATGCTATAATGAAAACAGATGAACTGCAACTCATAAAATGTCAAAGAAATGATAAAAATGAGCTACAATGAAATAAAGGCTCTTGTATGTCACAACTTCAAAACTGCAAAACACTTTACTTCTCAAGGATAGCAGCATGAAGTCCCATAGCATCTGTCTTCAGTCAGTCCTCGCTATTCTATACATATAACATAAGCATATTAAAAAAAACAGATGAACATCACACATACAATGTCAGACAAGTTAGTCAGACAATTTATAAAAATGAATTACAATAGAATATTGACTTTCACATGTCAGTTGGTCAAGCTCTTTACAGAATGTTGACTTTTATATGTCAGTTGGTCAAGCTCTTTACAGAATATTGACTTTAATATGTCAGTTGGTCAAGCTCTTTACAGAATATTGACTTTCATGTCAGATGGTCAAGCTCTTTACAGATGTTGACTTTCATATGTCAGCTGGTCAAGCTCTTTACAGAATATTGACTTTTACATGTCAGCTGGTCAAGCTCTTTACAGAATATTGACTTTCATATGTCAGTTGGTCAAGCTCTTTACAGAATGTTGACTTTCATATGTCAGTTGGTCAAGCTCTTTACAGAATATTGACTTTCATGTCAGTTGGTCAAGCTCTTTACAGAATGTTGACTTTTATATGTCAGTTGGTCAAGCTCTTTACAGAATGTTGACTTTTATATGTCAGTTGGTCAAGCTCTTTACAGAATGTTGACTTTTATATGTCAGTTGGTCAAGCTCTTTACAGAATGTTGACTTTCATGTGTCAGTTGGTCAAGCTCGTTACAGAATATTGACTTTCATATGTCAGTTGGTCAAGCTCTTTACAGAATGTTGACTTTTATATGTCAGTTGGTCAAGCTCTTTACAGAATGTTGACTTTCATATGTCAGTTGGTCAAGCTCTTTACAGAATGTTGACTTTTATATGTCAGTTGGTCAAGCTCTTTACAGAATGTTGACTTTTATATGTCAGTTGGTCAAGCTCTTTACAGAATGTTGACTTTTATATGTCAGTTGGTCAAGCTCTTTACAGAATGTTGACTTTTATATGTCAGTTGGTCAAGCTCTTTACAGAATGTTGACTTTTATATGTCAGTTGGTCAAGCTCTTTACAGAATGTTGACTTTTATACGTCAGTTGGTCAAGCTCTTTACAGAATGTTGACTTTTATACGCCAGTTGGTCAAGCTCTTTACAGAATGTTGACTTTTAAATGTTGGTTGGTCAAGCTCTTCACAGAATGTTGACTTTTATACGTCAGTTGGTCAAGCTCTTTACAGAATGTTGACTTTTATACAGAGGGGTGCAAAAGTAGGTATACAGTAAGTATCACATCATTATTATAATGCTTATATCCGCTCTCGATTAGAGGAGTGTGTGAATACAGACGGCAAGCAGTTTGAGTATCTGAGGGATTAAAGCAGTACTTGTTATTACATGTATATGCAATATTCATTTGTTTGTATAATAAATGCAATGAGTATTGTACATGTTTTCTTTTTTCATAACTGTATACCTACTTTTGCACCCCCCTGTATGTCAATTGGTCACACTCTTTACAGAATGTTGACTTTCATATGTCAGTTGGTCAAGTTCTTTACAGAATGTTGACTTTTACATGTCAGTTGGTCAAGCTCTTTACAGAATGTTGACTTTCATATGTCAGTTGGTCAAGCTCTTTACAGAATGTTGACTTTCATATGTCAGTTGGTCAAGCTCTTTACAGAATGTTGACTTTTATGTCAGTTGGTCAAGCTCTTTACAGAATGTTGACTTTCATATGTCAGTTGATCAAGCTCTTTACAGAATGTTGACTTTCATATGTCAGTTGGTCAAGTTCTTTACAGAATGTTGACTTTCATATGTCAGTTGGTCAAGCTCTTTACAGAAGCATGGAAGACAAAGACAGATACATGTAAAACAGATACATGTCAATCCCTAACAATGAAAACGGCAGCAACAAAAATAATGACATAGCAATAATAGTAGTGTAGCAGTAATAGATGCAGTCATGTAAGAAATATATAAATTAGAGGCAGAGAATCAGAGAAAAAGACAAAAAGTAAATGAAGCATTAAGAGAAAATGAGGGAGGAGGGAGACACATCAGCTTACACTACGATGAAAACAGGTGAACCATAACATATGCAATGTCACAAAAGTTATGAAAATGAATAATGATGAAATATTAATATCCATATATCACCTGATCAAGTGCGTTACAAAAGCATGACAGAAAAAGGGAGATGCATATGAAGCAAATATATGTCAACTCTTAACAACAACAGCAATAACAACAACAACAACAGCAACAACATCATAACAATAGTAGTAGTAGTAGTGATAGTAGTAGTAATAGTAGTTAGAAGTGGTAGTAGTTTGTGGTAGTAGTTAGTAGTAGTAATAGTAGTGACTTTGTTGTAGTAGTAAGAGTAGTAGTAGTTGTAGTGATACAATATTTGTGAATAATGACAACAATAACAGTGAAAGTAACAGTAGCATATATATCTATATATCTGTATTTGTAAGTTTATTTGTGTAAAATTACTAACACAGAATAATTGATTATTTCAAGCAGACATTTGCTAAACTTTTATTAAAAGCTGTTTAATAATATACATGACTTCACATTGGTAGGTAATGTATTCCAGACATATGTACCAGAAAGGAGATGCTTGCTTTAAATATGTCTAATCAAGGTGTTGGAAGACAAAGGTGTTTGTTGAATTTGTGTAGTGTGTTTAACATGAGATAAATTGTTCTTTTAAACATTTGGGGGATGGATTTGCATAGTGTTTTATATGTTTTGTTGTACTTATGTTGGTTTTTGCGTAATGGTGTTTCTGCTTTTATTAATTATTGTTCTATGGTTTGAGAACTCTTCAGTTATTAGATGTTTTCATCCTCTTTTGTGCAGGGAAATAATTAAGGTATTAACCTAGGCTTACATAGTATGGTGAGGTTTTATTACGATTCTTTGAAGTTAGTGACAGGAAAGAGAAATTACATGAGTCTTGGATTTGTATGCACCTGCGAGTCGATGTTAAGAAAATTGAATGTTTGTGGCCTCCAGACTTCCTGAGCTTGGCTACCTGGGTGGGTCAGTTTACATGGTCACAAGAGTCCAGTGACATGGGCACGTAACTTGTCCTTCCTGTCACTAACCTCAGATGACTGTAATTAAACTGTTTCTTACTGTATAACCCTAGTGTGTAATTCTTTGATTAATGTTTGGTGACTGACTGAATCATACCATGTCACATGAGACTTCAACACTCAGTCTAGAGATCACACACAAACAGAGAAATGATATGCCTTTCATAGATAATGACTGAGCCTTCAGGTTTGATAAATGGTGCATATTGCTAAAAAAATTTTAACAATCATTGATTGCATATTCAAGAAGATGATGAAATTTGCAGTTGCACCAGAGAACACTAGCTTACCGTTTTGTGATAGGAAACAGTTTTGATGTCAACAACATATAGTTTTGTTGTCAGTAACATAACTCGTGCTCCTTTTTTGGTATTAACATAAATGTCCATTAACAAAAGTATCCAGTAACGTGTGAGTGAGCTAGTATGTATAGTTTTTCTTGTAGGACTTTGCAGATATTTTGGACTATGCCGCCATGCACTTCTCATTATTGTCTGTATAGTCATGCCTTTAATTGCCATGACACATTGTATGTGCTGTGTGCAGAATGTATTCCAGAGTCAGTGCCAGTTTCAGTAAGTACAGTGTTCACCCAACAAGAAATAGTGTCTCTACTTACAGGTGCATGAGGTTTTACCACAGTTTTGAAACATTCTGGGCCTGTGTCTAAGGTTTGTGTTGTCTCCAGATAAGCTTTCATGTGGTCTACTAGACACAATCTGGGGTTACTGTGGAATGCAGCGATGTCTAATGGTTCTAGATGAACGCCTGGCTTAGAATGTTTCTGTTTGCCTGAAAAGAAAATGACACATTTATCTGTATGCAGTCTGATATCTTTCCTCTGAAATGAGTGGATGATGTGGTCTTTTTGACCAGTCAGCAGGGCTAACAGCATGCAACAACGCAGATTCATCTGGCTTACGGATAAGTTGGATATGTCAGGAAGCGAGGCTAAGTAACTTAGTACCTCACCCACATTTCATGTTTCTTGCTATTTTGGTAAAGCAGTTTTTTTTTTTCTTTTTCGAATACTCCTTTAAATACCCTATAGACAAATGGATGATTATCTGCTGTTTCGTTGTGACATATAGGGAGATATGCAGACGAAAGACTTTTCCCTGTATTAACAGCTCTATAACTAGCACTTCTACTGAATAAATGAGCTAAAAAGTCTGATGAATCTACAGGTAATGCTGTTGTTGTTTTTTTTTATCTTTTCAGCGCTCCTTCACACATACTTTCTTTTTGGCTGTATAGCAGTCTTATGCAGCCTGTGTTGTTGGTCTCCAGGAATTGACTTTTAAGTCTGTGGCTTGTTTTGAATAACAAAGCTGTTTGAATTGATTTCTGACATCCAGCAGATGAGCAAGCAGAGGGGGCTATTGATTTCTGACATCCAACAGATGAGCAAGCAGAGGGGGGCTATTTGATCTTTTCATCTTATTTTTCAAGGACTTTGTGTATGTGTGTAGACTTAGTGAAACTAAAGTAACAGATTCATGTAATCAGTGCATTTAATCAGTATCATTCATTGTCCTCTAATGTCATTCATTGTCGTGTAATCAGTATCTTTCATTGTCTAATGTTATTCATTGTCCTCTAATCAGTTTCATTTATTGTCTTCTAATCTCCCCCCATGGGGATGCCGGGGCTCTTCAGTATAAATAGTATCCCCACCATCTGGAAATTCTGTTCTACAAAATTTCCTCTTTTCTGTCACTGTCTTTGTTTCTGCTTTGTTCTTTTGCTTTCTATCATTTCCTCCTATCATTTTCTGCCTTGTTGGTCCATTTACCTGTATGTTTTCTGTAAAGTCTTACGTACATTTTTTCCAAGGACTGATGATTGGTACATGTATTAAGTGCATTTTTGGCTCCAGGGAGGGGAGATATGTGGAAGCAATTTTAGGTAATTTCTGCCTGTTTTTATGTATGGGTTGGTGTCCATAGGTATGCTTATATTTGTATTCAGGTGTGTTTTTTTAAATCCTGTGTGCAATAAATTGGATGGAGTGGTCAATGCCAGGGGCATGTCCTTAGATTATGTGTGCAAATGCATTAATATGTGTACTTAATTTTCTTTTCTTTTTTCTTTCCTGTTGAAATTTTGTATGTTTTGAAATGGTTATAGCCCTGATACGGCTCTACGAAGTCAGCTGGGCTTTAAACAACAATAACCTCTGATCATTATCATTCATTGTCCATTGTTCTTCAAATATTAATCGGTATGTATGAAACCTTCATTTGTGCCTTACAAATTGGGATGATTATTATAAACTGATTTTCTAGGCAGTATTGTTTATTGTCTATTTACTGTTGAATCAGTACAATATCTCTATCCACACAAACTAATTATGGATGATCATTGATTCAGTGCCATAAGTTGGTAATGTTGTATCATGAGATATGATTCAGTGCCACAAGTTGTTAACATTGTATCATGAGATATGATTCAGTGCCACAAGTTGTTAACATTGTATCATGAGATATGATTCAGTGCCATAAGTTGTTAACATTGTATCATGATATGATTCAGTGCTACAAGTTAACATTGTATCATGAGATATGATTCAGTGCCACAAGTTGTTAACATTGTATCATGAGATATGATTCAGTGCCACAAGTTGTTAACATTGTATCATGAGATATGATTCAGTGCCATAAGTTGATAATGTATCATGAGATATGATTCAGTGCCACAAGTTGTTAACATTGTATCATGAGATATGATTCAGTGCCACAAGTTGTTAACATTGTATCATGAGATATGATTCAGTGCTACAAGTTGTTAACATTGTATCATGAGATATGATTCAGTGCCACAAGTTGTTAACATTGTATCATGAGATATGATTCAGTGCCATAAGTTGTTAACATTGTATCATGAGATGTGATTCAGTGTCATAAGTTGTTAACATTGTATCATGAGATATGATTCAGTGCCACAAGTTGTTAACATTGCATCATGAGATATGATTCAGTGCTACAAGTTGTTAACATTGTATCATGAGATATGATTCAGTGCCATAAGTTGATAATGTATCATGAGATATGATTCAGTGCCACAAGTTGTTAACATTGTATCATGAGATATGATTCAGTGCCACAAGTTGTTAACATTGTATCATGAGATATGATTCAGTGCTACAAGTTGTTAACATTGTATCATGAGATATGATTCAGTGCCACAAGTTGTTAACATTGTATCATGAGATATGATTCAGTGCCATAAGTTGTTAACATTGTATCATGAGATGTGATTCAGTGTCATAAGTTGTTAACTGTATCATGAGATATGATTCAGTGTCATAAGTTGTTAACATTGCATCATGAGATTTGATTCAGTGCCATAAGTTGTTAATATTGTATCACAAGATACTTTTCTTATTTCGTTTTGTTTCATTGTGGTGATTTCTTCTATGTCTTTTGGTGTGTTTTTTTTAATGTATTTGTGTATTTTATAAGAAGAGAATCCTCTTTGTAAGGAGGCTGAGTATAGTTGTAATGAACAAGATAAGCAGATAAATAAATGAATAAACAAATAAACAAACAAATCTTGTCATGTTGAATATTCAGTGAATGGTAATGTTGATGTAATGATTACTCTTTTGTTTCTATGCTGGTGCTTCTTCTTTCTCTGTGTCGACTCTCTGTGAACTTGAAAGGCTGTAGGATGCACTGGAAATTCTGTGCTAGAAATTTCCTCTTTTCTATCATTCTCTTTGTTTCTGTCTTGTTCCTTTGCTTTCTGTCATTTCTACCTATCATTTTCTGCCTTAATGGTCCATTCACCTGTATGTGTTCGATAAAGTTTTATACACTTTTTCTTAGGATTGATGATTGGGTACATGTATTAAGTGCATTTTTGGCTCTAGGGAGGGGAGATATGCGGAAGCAATTTTAGGTAATTTATCTGTTTTAATGTGTGGTTTGGTGTCCATAGTTTATATTTGTATTCAGGTGTGTTTTTTAAATCCCCTATGCGATAAATTGGACGGAGTGGTCAACGCCAGGGGCATGTTCTTAGATTATGTGCGTGAATGCATTAATATGTGTACTTAATTTTCTTTTCTGTTTTTCCCTGTTGAAGTTTTGTATGTTTTGAAGCTGTTATAGCCCTGATATGGCTCTACCTAGTCGGCTGGGCTTTAAATATCAATAACAACAACAGATGATTTCTCTGCTTCAAAAGTTTCTTGTGTGTAGGGTTGACAGCTTGATAAGGTCTCTCTCTATCTCTGTCTGTCTGTCTGTCTGTCTGTCTGTCTGTGTCTGTCTGTCTGTCTGTCTCTCTCTTTCTCTCTCAGTGATCCTCCATCATTCTGAGCCTTAAAGTGGGGTGAAAAGGACACAGCTCTGGTACAGTTCCACTGTGTATTTGTATTGTATTTGGGAGAAATGGTGAGAACATTGTTGTAAAAAGGTAAATTAGACAATGAGATGGAAAGGCTTAACATTAGTATTTTAGCACTAGGGGAAGTGAGATGGAAGGGGGCAGGCATTACAACATCAGGATAGTATACAGTAATAAATTATACTCTGGTGGAAACTTGCATGAAAGAGGAGTAGGCATCGTAATGGACAGAGACAAATCAAAAGCAGTTAAGGGATACTGGGCTGTGTCCGACCGAGTTTTGCTGGTCAAATTGGGGGGTAGAGGGAGGGTGGTTTGGGGTGAACAGGGGGAGGGAATTCTGGGCTCCTGGAACAGGGGGAGGGAACTCTTGGTGGGGGAACAGGAGTGGGGAACACTGGATGGGGGGAACAGGGGGAGGGAAATCTGGATGGGAGGGAACAGAGGGAGGGAACTCGGATTGAGGGGCAGAACAGAGGAAGGGAACTCTGGGTGGGTGGGTTGAACAGGGGAGGAAACTGGGTGGGTGGGGGGAACAGAGGGAGAGAACTCGGGGGGAATAGAGGGAGGGAAATCGGGTTGGGGGCGGAACAAAGGGAGGGAAGTCTGGGTGGGGGTGAACAGAGGGAGGGACCTCTGGGTGGGTGGGGATAACAGGGGAAGGAACTCTGGGTGGGGGGCTGAACAGGGGAGGGAACTCTGGGTGGGGTGGGGTGAACAGAGGGAGGGAACTCTCGGTGGGGAGGGGGGGCGAACAGAGGGAGGGAACTCTGGGTGGGGATGCGGAGCAGAGGGAGGAAAATGTGGGTGGGGGGTGAACAGGGGGAGGGACTCTGGGTGGGTGGGAAACAAGGGGAGGGAACTCTGGGTGGGTGGGTGGGAAACAAGGGGAGGGAACTCTGGGTGGTGGTGGACAGAGGGAGGGAATTCTGGGGGAGGGGAACAGAGGGAAGGAACCCTGGGTGGAGGGCATAGAGGGAGGGAACTCTGTGTGGGGGAACAGTGGAAAGGAACTCTGGGTGGGGGGAACTCTGGGTGGGGGAAACAGAGGGAGGGAACTCTGGGTGGGGAAGGAACATAGGGAGGAACCTGTGGGTGGGGGGAACAGAGGGAGTGAACTCTGGGTGGGGTGAACAGAGGGATGGAACTCTGAGTGGCTGGGGGGAACAGTGGGAGGGAGCTCTGGGTAGGGGAAACAGAAAAAGGGAACTACGGTGGGGTGAACAGAGGGAAGAAACTCTGGGTGAGGGGTGTGAACAAAGGGAGGGAACTCTGGATGGATGGAGGGAACAGAGAGAGGGAATTCTGAGTGGGTTGAACAAAGGGAGGGGACTCTGGGTGGGGGTAACAGAGGGAGGGAACTCTGGTTGGAGGGGAAGAGAGGGAGTGAATTCGGGGGGGGGGGGGGGACAGAGTGAGGGAACTCTGGGTGGGCAGGAGAAACGGAGGGAACTCTGGGTGGGGAGGGGGATCAAAGGGAGGGAACTGTGGGTGGGGAAGGGGATCAGAGGGAAGGAACACTGGGTGGGGTGGTGGAAACAAAGGGAGGGAATTCTTGGTGGGGTGAACAGAAGGAGGGAACTTTGGGTGGGTGGGGAGAAACAGAGGGAGAGAACTCCAGGTGGAGTGAACTATGGGTGGATTAACAGCGGGAGGGAACTCCTGGTGGGTGAACAGAGAGAAGGAAGTATGTGTGGGGGTGGGAAACAGAGGGAGGGAACTCTGGGTGGGGATGAAAGGGAGGGAACTCTGGGTGGGGATGAAAGGGAGGGAACTCTGGGATGAACAGAGGGAGAGAACTCTGGGTGGGTGGAGGGAACAGAGGAAGGGAACTCTGGGTGGAGGAGACAGAGGGAGGGAACTCTGGGTGGGAGGAGACAGAGGGAACTCTGGGTGGGGGGAACTGAGGGAGGGAACTCTGAGTGGGGGAAACAGAGGGAGGGAATTCTGGGTGGGGGGAACAGAGGGAGGGAACTTGGGGTGGGGGGAACAGAGGGAGGGAACTCCGGTGGGGGGAACAGAGGGAGGAACTCTGAGTGGGGGAAACAAAGGGAGAGACCTCCAGGTCGGGTAAACAGAGGGAGGGAACCCTGGGTGGGGGAACCAGAGGGAGGGAACTCTGAGTTGGGAAGAAACAGAGGGAGGAAACTTCGGGGGGGGTAACAGAGGGTGGGAATTCCAGGTGAGGGAACACAGGGAGGGAGCTCCAGGGGGGTAACAGAGGTAGAAAACTCTGGATGTGTGGGTGGAGAACAGAGGGAGGGAACTCTGGATGGTGGGGGGGGGGGGGGGGGGACAGTGGAAGGAAACTGGGTGGGTGGAAAAAGAGGGAGGGAACTCTAGATGAGGGGAACAAGTGTAAGGGAACTCTGGGTGGTGGTGGGAGGCACAGAGGGAGGGTCTCTGGATGGGTGAACAGTAGAAGGGAACTGGGGGGGGGGGGGGGTGAACAGAGGGAGGAAACTTTAGGTGGGGGAAATAGAATGAAGGAACGCTGGGTGGGGGGAAACAGAGAGGGAACTCTGGGTGGGGGAGTGAATAGACAGAGGAAATTCCGGTGGGGTGGGGGTGGGGACAGAGGAAGGGACCTCCCGTTGAGGGGGGGGGGGGGAAGAAAGGGAGGGAACTCCGGGAGGAGATGAAACAGTGGGATGGAATTCTGGTTGATGAGGAAAACAAAGGGAAGGAACTCTGGTTGAAGACGGAAACAGAGGGAGGGAACTCTGGGTGGGGAAACAGATGGAGGAAACTCCGGGTGGGGAAGAAACAGAGGGATGGAACTCTGGGGGATAACGTAGGGCGTGAACTCTGGGGGATAACGTAGGGAGGTGAAATATGCAGAAGCAGTTTTTGGTAATTTATGCCCGTTTTTGTATGTTTTGGTGTCCTTCGGTAGCCTATGCTTAAATTTGTATTCAGGTGTTGTTTTTTAAATCCCCTGTGCGATAAATTGGACGGTGTGGTCAGCGCCAGGGGCGTGTGTCCGTAGATCGTGTGCGCGAATGTATTGATATGTGTACTTAATTTTCTTTTCCTTTTTTTTTTTTCCTGTTGAAGTATTGTGTATGCTTTGAAGTGGTTATAACTCGGAGCAGTACATGTATATCGCAAGTGCCCTTAACAGTCTGACAAAGCTATTTCCATGTCTGTGTGATGTTAGGTAGGTCCATGGTGAAGCACCTATGGAATCATTCTGGCGGATTGAAACAGTTTCAGTTTCTCAAGATGACGTCTCCGCGCTCAGAACGAATTCCATATGCACTAACGTCACAGGTGCCATGTGTATGATGATCATGGTACTAGCCTTAAGCCTGCACATAAACCCATGAGCTGGCCAGGTCCTGAAGCCTTACCTAGACTATGTTTTACCTAATCTATATTTTATACCGGTATTTTATCAGTCTACCAATGGATTGATACAATAAACAAATACATGAATAAATACATAAACACTACATAAATAAACAGACAAATAAGCAAATAAATCATAAATAAGTGAATAAATAAATAAATAAAATAAATAATTGAAATCAAGCCACACAGACAGCATTTAATTTTCAAAAAAATAAATTTATTAAACTACTAAAACAAAACACCCAAAAATTGATCAACACATATGTAATTATTCGGTCAATAAATCTATTAATGGTTGTGCTAGACAACAAAATCTGTTATTTA
>CM060309.1:30553924-30578924 GCA_030674185.1 Monoplex corrugatus
GATGTATTAGCTTGCATCCAAACTTTATCTATTATGTCTGTGTGTGTGCACATATGTGTGTGTGTTCATTCGTTATTTGATTTAACGTCTTTTCACTATAAGTATAAGTGATATTAGACAGATTGTGTGTGTGTGTGTGTGTGTGTGTGTGTGAGAGAGAGAGAGAGAGAGAGAGAGAGAGATGCTGTCTCAGTGTGTGTGTGCATTGCATGCATACATGTGTATGTTTGTGCCTTTCTGTGTTTAACAGAATGTTTTCTTTGATATGATGTAAAATACTGCAGATGTTGTGGACACTGCTGGCATTGTTCTGTATCTACCACTTGGTGACTTGGGGTTTGTCACGTATACGCATTGGAAACTACATCGACAAGCATGTGGTCATCACAGGCTGTGACAGAGGCTTTGGTAATCTTCTGGCCAAGCATCTTGATGGTGGGTGAGATATTCAGTCAGATTAAAACTCTCAACAGTTTACCATTTTGTTTACCAACATTCTTAAAAATCTGTATGTAAGTGGAGAATCTGACATTCTGAAGTATATTTGATGCTGTTCTTGGGTTTATAATCTGTCCAAAAATTAGAGGTAACTGAATTGTCTGTTGGTCTGTTGCAAGCAAATAGAGGATTGGCATAGTAGAAAAATGTAATAGATCATACTCCATATATATTTTCAGATTTATTTTTAATTTGTCACAATACTGACAGAACAAACACTTACTTTGTGCTGAGGTTATTTCATTGTTAATGGGTCCATTTTTGTTTCAGTATGAATGCTCTCAAACATATCCATATTTCACATCATTTTCTGCAAAACTGAGTGAGCTAGTCTATTCTTAATTGCTTTTTGTGCTGTTGCATAAAGATACACGTGTATGCATGCACCCAGTGTCTCCAGACTTGTTTTCTTCACATTGAAAAACACCAAAAGCGTTTTGAAATGTTACTGGAAGATAACATGACTTTGGTTGGTTTTGACATTGTTGATGAAAAAAATTTAGCCTGTGAATGATGTGTAGCATGCCCTGAGATTCGTGCACAAAGTATCATCAGAAGAACATGCAGAGGAACGCAGATTTTCACAGAGAGCGTACAATTCACATAGAGTCATGTAAGAACCTTCACAGAGAATGGTACATACACCAGCAGGCAGTTCCTGGTAATGTAGAAGTATAGATTCTTCTGACATGTTTCACAGTTATCGTCTTAAGTTCACTCTGTCTCTTTGACTGGCACTGGCATTGTGGGTTGGGATGACTGGGTGAATTGTGGTAGTGAAATTGGTGATGGTGGTTTGCTCTGATACAGTGGCACATCTGGATTGTCTTGAATTCCAGTCATGTCTTTGATAAGCTCAGAAACGAAATCTGACTGATTGTAGGTTTGTTTTTTTTAATCTTTGAAGCTCAGTCATCAACATCTGGATTCTTATCCTGAATATCATTGAACTGATAAAACTGTTCACTCCTGCTACATCAGGAAAATAAAAAGATCATGTCTTCCACTGTATGTGTGTTTTTGTCAGAATTTCATACTTTTTTTCAAGTTGATCATTTTTGTCTACTGCAGACATGCATGTACTGTATTCTTTGACTAAATTTGGCTGCCGCAGTTGGGTGGTTCATATACTATGTGTTCACTTTTGTCAGGTATTTGCATAACCATAGGCATTATCTTGTTTGTGATTTGTGGACAGAAAATTTACTGGTTTATTGTCTGATCACTGAACAAAAACTAATTCTCCTCTATTTCATGTAACCCCTGGGTGATTTAGAAAAGTCTGTAGTCTGCTTGAGATTCAGAGGAATACCTTTGTGATTTGTGAGGAGTGTCTCACAATACAGTTTTCTTCAGTAGCTAGTCCTTTAGTAGCTGTGCACTAGTGTTAACATTGTCAAAAGAAATGAACAAACAGAAACATGATAGCATTGCATAAAAAAACTGTTATTACACAGCCTTATAAGAATGTCATTGGACAGTCCATGTCTTGGAGCAGCCGTCTCTTTTTGTATAAACTTCACAGTCACAAGTGAATCCATTTTTCTGAGTATGTTGACACCCACAGTTATATATCCCATCTTGTTGGTTTACCTTGTGAACATGCTCCTGGTTGCAACCATTCTTTCATCTGCTGCCATGTTCATGTAGGCTTGGTAAAGTTTCATGCATTTTCACCTAATATGATCATGGAGAAACTTGACTTTACTGAGTTTATTGTTTGATTTTCTGTTTCTGGATTCTTCTGCTTCTTCTTTTTCTTCTCCCTTAAATTTGTGAAGGATCATTGGGCCATTACTCTAAAGAACTGTTCACCAGATTCCTCCAGTTGTTTTGGTTGTGTGCAAAACCCTGGGTCTGTGCAAATGGTTTCTCTGTCCATTTCACAATGTTGTCAGTCTTTAGGTCTTTTTTTCTGTCTTCCCTTCTGTCTCCTTCTCTCAACAGTTCCTTGGAAGGTGGATAAAGCAAGGCCATTGGACTTTGTTATATCGTCATAACAAGGTAGTTTTCTTTTCTAATCTCAGTCAAGTTGCAGACAAAGAGGTGCAACTTTTCTTGCAAATTGATCAGTTTTGAACCAGGTATAAAAAAAATAACAAAAATCAGCCACAAACAGTGCAAGCATGAAATAAACGCCACTAGAAAACACAGGAAATGAAATTATCAAGTAAGTAAACTAGAATCAATATTTTCAACACCTTATTTGTGATAAGTAATTCTATAAACTATGCTTAGGTTGAAAAGCAAATATTTTCTGGCACACTGTAACTCACTTTCATAACATACTTCATTCTTCCACACAAGTTCAGTTCCATATGTATTCAATTTTTCTGCTCCACCTGGAATACAGCCACAGTTTCATGCTATGTTGTGAAACTTTCCCCTGTGAATCGCTATGTTGAAAAGCATTTGGTTCTGGTAACTCAGTCGCAGTGACTCAATTTAAAAGTCGCATGAAAGTGCTCGAAATGAGAGAATAACGTTTAAAGGGAAAGAACTGCTACTAAATTATGTGGGGGTCTCAAAAAGGGATTACTTCTCTTTGATTTTGGCACACAATATAAAATCATGAAACGCTTCTGCCAGAAGGTAGGCAGAACATCTTTAGCACTAAGGTTTTGCTGCGCCTATGTCAAGGTGAAACAGTTTTAGTGATGTCAGCAGACGTTCATATGGTCCAGTTTGCTGCCTGATGTTTTGGCACACTTTTACGTTGGTGATATGATCAGTGTATCTGATGTTTATTATGTATCTTGCAATCTTTTCCTTGCTTCATCTTTCCAAACCTGCTGTGAGGGTCTATCTCTCACATGCAAGTAAAAAGATGGGGAATATACCAGAGCACATAAGAGCCCAATCTTGTTTCATGAAGATGTTCTTGTCCTTCCATACAGGTTTCAGTCTGGATAATTTTGCTATCGTCTTTGTTTCCCTTGAGAGGATTTCTGGCTCGGATCCCTTCTTGCTAATGACGGATCCCAGGTAACTGAACTGTTGAACAGTTCCTAGCTGCAGTTAGTGGACAGTTATATGCCATTGAAGGATAGCCTTTGATGGACAAGGGAGCGAACTGGTGAGAGTTTTAATGCACTGTCAATCTTGCCATTGTTGGTTGTAAGATGTCATCTTTATCATGAAGTCTTTATCAAGCTTCTTTCTACCTCATCATCAGGTCTATTTCCGTTTCCTTAAACCTCATTCTGGGATGTCTTTCCATTTCTTTTCTCTTTGTCCCGAGGCCAAGGGTGTCTTTCTGTTTCTGAGGTATCTGATGATTGTTGTTGTTGTTGTTGTTGACCTGTTCCCAAGGTTCGTTTCTTTTGACCCCCTAATCTAGGTCTGTTCCTTTTGACTTCATGCACTTAAAGTAGTTAAGTGGTGTGAATTAGTGTCATGATTTTAATGTATTTGCTAACAGTGTGCAACTTCTTGTTGTGATGCAGAAAAATATTGTGATCATGTCAGTGATTTATGTAAATGTAAATCATATGATTGTATCACTTGTGAACACTGTACAAGTGAGCAAGAACCTTCTGATCAAGGGAAATAAGAGAGAGATTAATTCAAAATAAGAAACTAATGGAACAGATTTTTCAGGAGATGAGATTGTTGTTACAGACCTTGAGAGAGAAAGAAAGAGGGAGAGAGAGAGTAATAGAATTTATAGAAAGAGGGGATACTACTTATGCAGAAAGTGCTCCCAACATCTCCATAGGTAAATAGGAGAGGGTTGAAAATTGGAACTGACAAAAACATGGTGTTGACAGGTTTGGGATTCAAAGTATTTGCAGCCTGTCTGACATCGGAGGGAGCAGACAAACTGAAGGAGGCATGTTCTGACCGTGTCACGACTCTTCTTCTTGATGTCACTGATGAAAAAAGCATAGCCGCTGCTCAACAGTTTGTGGAGAGCCGTTTGCCTGCTGGAAAAGGTAAAAACTGACCACTTGTGGTTTTAAACAAAAAATGTGGGTACACTGATTTTTTGGGTTTTTTTTTGTTGAAACTTGAGTGTGTGTGTGCATGCGAGCTTTTGATTCCATTTGGAGACAAGGATGAGACCAGGATTATGGTTTAAAGTCCATAAGGAATATCGATGGAAGTTTTATGCAGTGTTGTTAATATGTATCATCAAATAAAACCTTGTGTTTTTGTGAATAGGAAAAAATCATATTTCTGTGGCAGTTGCTGAGGAAGTAAATAAGATGATTATCTTTCTCTACTCTTTTCTCTCTGTATTTGAATATCTTGAGCACCATTTGTTAGACAATCATTTCTCACCATATAATATTGACTTTAGTGTGCTCTAGTGTAAATCTGGTTCGTTACATTTTTTGTTTGTTGTTTATGCTGACAATAAACTTCCGTTGTCAGACTCTGAAATAAGTGGACACAAATCTGTAGATCTCTGCATGACTACAAGTGTACACAAATCTCTAGATCTCTACATGACTACAAGTGTACATACATCTCTATCTGTACATGACTACAAGTGTACACAAATCTCTAGATCTCTACATGACTACAAGTGGACACAAATCTCTAGATCTGTACATGACAACAAGTGTACACAAATCTCTATCTGTACATGACTACAAGTGTACACAAATCTCTATCTGTACATGACTACACGTGTACACACATCTCTAGATCTGTACATGACTACAAGTGTACACAAATCTCTAGATCTGTACATGACTACAAGTGTACACAAATCTCTAGATCTGTACATGACTACAAGTGTACACAAATCTCTAGATCTGTACATGACTACAAGTGTACACAAATCTCTAGATCTGTACATGACTACAAGTGTACACAAATCTCTAGATCTCTACATGACTACAAGTGTACACAAATCTCTAGATCTCTACATGACTGCAAGTGTACACACATCTCTAGATCTCTACATGACTACAAGTGTACATACATCTCTATCTATACATGACTACAAGTGTACACAAATCTCTAGATCTCTACATGACTACAAGTGTACACAAATCTCTAGATCTCTACATGACTACAAGTGTACACACATCTCTAGATCTCTACATGACTACAAGTGTACATACATCTCTATCTATACATGACTACAAGTGTACACAAATCTGTAGATCTCTACATGACTACAAGTGTACACAAATCTATAGATCTCTACATGACTACAAGTGTACACAAATATCTAGATCTCTACATGACTACACGTGTACACAGATCTCTAGATCTCTACATGACTACAAGTGTACATACATCTCTAGATCTCTACATGACTACACGTGTACACACATCTCTAGATCTCTACATGACTACAAGTGTACATACATCTCTAGATCTCTACATGACTACAAGTGGACACAAATCTCTAGATCTCTACATGACTACAAGTGCACACAGATCTCTATCTGTACATGACTGCAAGTGTACACAGATCTCTAGATCTGTACATGAATACAAGTGTACACAAATCTCTAGATCTCTACATGACTACAAGTGTACACAAATCTCTAGATCTGTACATGAATACAAGTGTACACAAATCTCTAGATCTCTACATGACTACAAGTGTACACATCTCTAGATCTCTACATGACTACAAGTGTGCACAAATCTATAGATCTCTACATGACTACAAGTGTACACAAATCTATAGATCTCTACATGACTACAAGTGTACACAAATCTATAGATCTCTACATGACTACAAGTGTACACAAATCTCTAGATCTCTACATGAATACAAGTGTACACAAATCTCTAGATCTGTACATGAATACAAGTGTACACAAATCTCTAGGTCTCTGCATGACTACAAGTGTACACAAATCTCTAGATCTCTACATGACTACAAGTGTACACAAATCTCTAGATCTCTGCATGACTACAAGTGTACACAAATCTCTAGATCTGTACATGAATACAAGTGTACACAAATCTCTAGATCTCTGCATGACTACAAGTGTACACAAATCTCTACATCTCTACATGACTACAAGTGTACACAAATCTCTAGATCTGTACATGACTACAAGTGTACACAAATCTCTAGATCTGTACATGACTACAAGTGTACACAAATCTCTAGATCTCTACATGACTACAAGTGTACACAAATCTCTAGATCTGTACATGACTACAAGTGTACACAAATCTCTAGATCTCTACATGACTACAAGTGTACACAAATCTCTAGATCTCTACATGACTACAAGTGTACACAAATCTCTAGATCTCTACATGACTACAAGTGTACACAAATCTCTAGATCTCTACATGACTACAAGTGTACACAAATCTCTAGATCTGTACATGACTACAAGTGTACACAAATCTCTAGATCTGTACATGACTACAAGTGTACACAAATCTCTAGATCTCTACATGACTACAAGTGTACACAAATCTCTAGATCTGTACATGACTACAAGTGTACATAAATCTCTAGATCTGTACATGACTACAAGTGTACACAAATCTCTAGACCTCTACATGACTACAAGTGTACATATATCTCTAGATCTGTACATGACTACAAGTGTACATAAATCTCTAGATCTGTACATGACTACAAGTGTACACAAATCTCTAGATCTGTACATGACTACAAGTGTACACAAATCTCTAGATCTGTACATGACTACAAGTGAACATAAATCTCTAGATCTGTACATGAATACAAGTGTACACAAATCTCTAGATCTGTACATGACTACAAGTGTACATAAATCTCTAGACCTCTACATGACTACAAGTGTACACAAATCTCTAGATCTGTACATGACTACAAGTGTACACAAATCTCTAGATCTGTACATGACTACAAGTGGACATAAATCTCTAGACCTCTACATGACTACAAGTGTACATAAATCTCTAGACCTGTACATGACTACAAGTGTACACAAATCTCTAGACCTCTACATGACTACTCACCCGTCTCACCCGTCGGCGTCACCGGGAACAGTGTTGGCCGCTGCACATGATGTCCTCACAAGCTGCCTCCAGCACTCTCGATCTTGGCTAAGTCTGACCACCTCCTGGAGTTTCTTGCCACTGATGTTTGTGATGTTTCTAGCAAGTGATGCAGGTGGCCGTCCTCTGTTTCTCTTTCCTTCCACTTTACCCTGGAGGACAGTGGACATCAAGTCTGTTCTCTCATTACGGATTGCGTGTCCAACATATTTCAGTTTCCTCCGTTGTATGAGTACTAGGAGCTTGCGTGTAGTACCCAACTCATTCAGTATGCTTTCATTTGAGCGCCTATCCGTCCATCTGACCCTCAGCAGTCTTCGGTAAAACCACAGCTCTGCTGCTTCCACTCGTCTTTCATCCTCTTTCTTCATTGTCCATGCCTCGCAGCCGTATAACATCACTGGCCAGACAAGACATTTTAAGAGTTTTATCTTAAGGTCTGCTGTTATGCTGTGGTCTTTCCAAATATTGTTCAATTGAACCATACTGTTCTTGGCCATTCCAATTCTCATCTTTATGTCTTTTGAGCATGTTCCATCGTGTGTCTTGACTGAACCTAAATATTTAAAGTCCTTGACATTTTCTAGAGGGACTTGGTTTAGCATGATCTGGTCCTGTCTAGTGTTATATTTGCCTGCAACATGCATAACCTTTGTCTTCTTTGAATTTAAGTCCAGCCCAGCTGCCTTTCCAACCCGGTCTACCCTGCTCAGGATCCTCCTAGAGCCTGTAATGTTGTCTGCCAGTAATCCTGTGTCATCTGCGTAGCGTAAATTTGACAGGTTTCTACCACCAATATTTACTCCCATGTCTTCTATGTCTGCTTCTCTCATGATATGTTCAGTGTATATGCTGAAGAGATGTGGAGACAGGATGCAACCCTGCCTTACCCCTTTAGTGATGTTAAAAAATTTGCAGTTTTGATTATTCCATCTGATTGTTGCTTTTTGATCATTATATAATGAAGCTATGAGGGAAACCAGATGTCTTGGAAAACCCATTTTGATCATGAAGTGGAAAAGACTTTGGTGAATCACGCTATCAAACGCTTTGCTGTAGTCAATGAAAACGATGAACATCTCTTGGTCTGTGTTTCTAATCTTTTCTATCAATATCTGGAGTACAAACAGCATATCTATTGTTCCCCTGTTTTTCCTATAGCCTGCCTGACAGTCGGATAGCTCTTCCTCTACTTTTGGCTTTAACCTGTTTAAAATTATTATCAGCAGTATTTTACTGGCATGACTGATCAGTGCAATTGTTCTATAATTGTTGCAGTCTTTGACATTTCCACTCTTATGTAACATGACAAATTCTTGGAGCTTCCAGTCTGTAGGCCATTGACAAGTCTTCCATATCTTGCAGCATAAGTGATGCATTACTTTGAGTCCACCATCACCTGAGTGTTTCTACACCAACTTAATGGCCACAGAAACTGGCATAGTTTTTACAATGTAATGATGATGATGATGATGATGATGATGATGATGATGATGATGACTATGATACTCATGATGCCATGGAATTCCATCTGGGATTGAAACTACATGACAGGACTTTGCTCGATACAGATACCTCTACATGAATACAAGTGTACATAAATCTCTAGATCTGTACATGACTACAAGTGTACACAAATCTCTAGACCTCTACATGAATACAAGTGTACACAAATCTCTAGACCTCTACATGAATACAAGTGTACACAAATCTCTAGATCTCTACATGACTACAAGTGTACATAAATCTCTAGATCTGTACATGACTACAAGTGTACACAAATCTCTAGACCTCTACATGACTACAAGTGTACATAAATCTCTAGACCTCTACATGACTACAAGTGTACATAAATCTCTAGACCTCTACATGACTACAAGTGTACATAAATCTCTAGATCTGTACATGACTACAAGTGTACACAAATCTCTAGATCTGTACATGACTACAAGTGTACACAGATCTCTACATGACTACAAGTGTACATAAATCTCTAGACCTCTACATGAATACAAGTGTACATAAATCTCTAGATCTGTACATGACTACAAGTGTACACAGATCTCTACATGACTACAAGTGTACATAAATCTCTAGACCTCTACATGAATACAAGTGTACATAAATCTCTAGATCTGTACATGACTACAAGTGTACACAGATCTCTACATGACTACAAGTGTACATAAATCTCTAGACCTCTACATGAATACAAGTGTACATAAATCTCTAGATCTGTACATGACTACAAGTGTACACAGATCTCTACATGACTACAAGTGTACATAAATCTCTAGACCTCTACATGAATACAAGTGTACATAAATCTCTAGATCTGTACATGACTACAAGTGTACATAAATCTCTAGACCTCTACATGACTACAAGTGGACACAAATCTCTAGATCTGTACATGACTACAAGTGTACACAAATCTCTAGACCTCTACATGACTACAAGTGTACACAAATCTCTAGACCTCTACATGACTACAAGTGTACACAAATCTCTAGACCTCTACATGACTACAAGTGTACACAAATCTCTAGACCTCTACATGACTACAAGTGTACACAAATCTCTAGACCTCTACATGACTACAAGTGTACACAAATCTCTAGATCTGTACATGACTACAAGTGTACACAAATCTCTAGACCTCTACATGAATACAAGTGTACATAAATCTCTAGATCTGTACATGACTACAAGTGTACACAAATCTCTAGACCTCTACATGACTACAAGTGTACATAAATCTCGACCTCTACATGACTACAAGTGTACATAAATCTATAGATCTCTACATGACTACAAGTGTACATAAATCTCTAGATCTGTACATGACTACAAGTGTACACAAATCTATAGATCTTACATGACTACAAGTGTACACAGATCTCTACATGACTACAAGTGTACATAAATCTCTAGACCTCTACATGAATACAAGTGTACATAAATCTCTAGATCTGTACATGACTACAAGTGTACACAAATCTCTAGATCTGTACATGACTACAAGTGTACACAGATCTCTACATGACTACAAGTGTACATAAATCTCTAGACCTCTACATGAATACAAGTGTACATAAATCTCTAGATCTGTACATGACTACAAGTGTACACAAGTCTCTAGACCTCTACATGACTACAAGTGGACACAAATCTCTAGATCTCTGCATGACTACAAGTGGACACAAATCTCTAGATCTCTACATGACTACAAGTGGACACAAATCTCTAGATCTCTGCATGACTACAAGTGGACACAAATCTCTAGATCTCTACATGACTACTGTATCTATTGGGTCTGGGACATTTGTTTGGTAAGCTACACAAGTTTGAGGAGGAGTATGTAGTTTTTGAGGCAATAATACACAAACGGCAATTTTAGGGTCAACAGTCTGTTAAAGGATCATTTAACATTGAGGAGGAGTACACAGTCTTTGAGGCAAGAAACCAGCTCCTGCCCAGATGTGAGCATGCTACGGGCCCTTTGGGGAGACTGGGGCCACATTCAGTCTTATCCACTTCATGGGTGCATCATTGAGGGTGATGTTCAAATTTTCTGACCAAAATCACAGGTATCTGTATCGAGCAAAGTCCTGTCATGTAGTTTCAATCCCAGATGGAATTCCATGGCATCATGAGTATCATAGTCATCATCATCATCATCATCATCATCATCATCATCATCATCATCATCATCATTACATTGTAAAAACTATGCCAGTTTCTGTGGCCATTAAGTTGGTGTAGAAAATGCCCCCCCCCCCCCCCCCCCCAAAAAAAAAAAAATTGGAGGCAAGGGTACACAAAACACAAACTTAGGGTGAACAATCTGTCAAAGTAACCCTTTGACTCTCGCATGCCGTCCACCAGCACCCTGCATTCTCAACCATGTTAGCAAAGCAAAAACTTAATCCTCTGACTCTCTCACCCTATCCACCAGCTTCCTGCAGGAAGCTGGTGGATAGGGTGAAGGAGTGAAAGGATTAAGTTTTTGTAGGTGGTGGATAGGGTGTGGGAGTCAGTGGGTTAAACATTGAATTGTGTGTGTGTGTGTGTGTGTGTGTGTGTGTGTGTGTGTGTGTGTGTGTGTGTGTGTGTGTGTGTGTGTGTGTGTATACAATGAGTGCAATATTAGCTAATCTTACAGTCTCTCTGTGTATGTATGTTTTGAGAGTGTGTGTGTGTGTGTTAAGTGAACAATTCCACTATTCATGCCCCTTCCTTCCTCACCCACCATTATTACTGAAACAATTCCTAACTGTGTTATAGGACTGTGGGGTTGGTGAACAATGCGGGAGTGACGGGCGTGGTGACACCATCTGAATGGCAATCCAGGCAGGAATGGATGCAGTGTTTGTCAGTCAACTTGCTGGGGCTGATCGACATGACTCGTGTTTTTCTTCCCTTGCTGCGTCAGGGTCAAGGTCGTGTAGTCAACATGTCCAGCATGATGGGTAGGATCGTTGCCACCTCTCTTCCTTACTGTGTCTCCAAGTATGGAGTAGAGGCGTTTTCTGATGGTCTGAGGTAAATTTTGGCTTTTTGCAGCTGTTTGTGGACTTTGCATTTAAATCTTTTGATTTAGATCATATAAGTCGGCGCATACCATATCTACAGATATACCTTCACCGCCAGCACCAAACTACTTGCCAGTTATGTTATTTCTCCCCCCGTGAGGATGCCAGGTGCTCTTTCAGTATAAATACTATCCCCACCTTCTGGAAATTCTGTGGTAGAAATTTCCTCTTTTCTGTCATTCTCTTTGTTTTTGCCTTGTTCCTTTGCTTTCTGTCATTTCTACCTGCCATTTTCTGTCTTGCTGATCCATTCACCTGTATGTGTTCCATAAAGTCTTACATACCTTTTCATAGGATTGATAATTGGGTACATGTATTTAGTGCATGTTTGGCGCTAGGGAGGTGAGGTATGCAGAAGAAATTTTGGGTAATTTATGCTCGTTTTTATGTATGTTTTGATATCCTTAGGTATGCTAAAATTTGCATTCAGGTGTGTATTTTAAATCCCCTGTGCGATAAATTGGATGGAGTGATCAAAGCCAGGGACACGTCCTCAGATTATGTGCACGAATGCATCGAGAGGTGTACTTAATTTTCTTTTCTTTTTTTCCTGTTGAAGTTTTGTATGTTTTGAAACAGTTATAGCCCTGATAAGGTTCTACGCAGTCATCTGGGTTTTAAACAACAATAACAACAACAATGTAAGTCGTAGTGTGTATGAGACTGGGAAATGTGAAAATGATGAGTCATGGAGTGGGAGTGGTTATGGTGGTAAAACCAGTGACAGTGACCCGTCTTTTACCTGACCGCCCCCCTACCCCCTGGCTCACTCATGAGATTGCCTGTGCAAAACATGCCCGCAGCAGAGCAGAGCGCCGCTGGCGCAAATCCAAACTCACTGTACATAGGCAACTTTTCCAAGCCTTTAAAACAAAAGTATCCACCCTCATTGCATCTGCAAAAACAAGCTATTTCCAAACCAAAATCCTGAATGCCTCTTCTTCAAGAGAACTCTTTACAACCATGAATCATCTCCTTGGCACACGAAAAGATTTACCTCTCCCAACAAAACACACAAATGAAGAACTCCCATCTGTATTCTCCAAGTATTTCACCACCAAAATGCAAACTCTTCGTGACAGGCTTGACAGGACACCCTGTCAACCATGCGCACCTGACCCTTCCTTCTCTGGCACACCTCTTACTACTTTTACCCCCGTCTCACAAGAAGAAATTCTCAACACAATCAGATCCATGTCGTTCAAAACCTGCGAACTGGATCCTCTTCCAGGTTCTCTCTACTCCGACTGTCTCCCTACTCTCCTCCCATTCATCACTGACATCATCAACACTTCTTTTCAAACTGAAACTGTCCCAGATTCTTTCAAGTCTGCTATTGTTCACCCTCTCCTCAAGAAATACAATTTAGACCCAAATGAACTGAAAAATTACCGGCCTATCTCTAATCTCTCTTTCTTGTCAAAACTCATCGAAAAAGTTGTCCTCAACCAGCTGAATTCTCACCTGTCTGCCAACAATCTCCTCAATCCTTTCCAGTCAGCCTACCGCCAGTGCCATAGCACTGAAACTGCCCTGCTACACATTCTCAACAATCTCCTCCTTGCAACTGATACTGGCAAAGTCTCTCTCCTCACACTCCTTGATCTGTCTGCAGCCTTTGATACCATTGATCATGGTATTCTCCTTTCTAGACTTCATCATACTTTTGGCATCTCTGACATTGCTCTGTCCTGGTTCACTTCATATCTATCAAACAGAAAACAAACTGTTCTCATTAATGGCACTTACTCTCAACCTGCATACCTGACCTGTGTTGTTTCACAAGGATCTGTCCTTGGCCCTGTTCTTTTCACTCTTTACACCTCCCCCCTGTCTACCATCATCAACTCCCACTCTATAAAACACCACTTCTATGCTGATGACACCCAACTTCTAGACAGTGACACATCAGACAATATACAGCGCCTCTTGACTCACACCACTGAGTGTTACTCGGACATTAAGAACTGGATGACGTTCAGCAAACTTCAGCTTAATGACGACAAGACAGAAGCTATCCTCATTGGCACCCGTCAGAAACTTTCTCAGCTGCCTCCTCTTTCTCTCCCATTATGTAACACATCAGTCCCAATTTCTGATTCAGCTAAAAACCTTGGTGTTTGCATTGACTCTACCCTCTCCATGAACAGTTTTGTTTCTCAAACTGCCAGATCTTGCTACTATCATCTCCATCGTATAAGCCTGATCAGGAAGTATCTCTCTGTGGAAACAACTGCAAAACTCGTTCTCTCCTTCATAATGTCTCGCATTGACTATTGCAATTCACTCCTGTCTGGTCTTCCTGCCTCCACCATTCACATCCTGCAGCGCATTCAAAACAATGCTGCATGCCTTGTACTAAAAAAAGAAAAAAGCTGACCACATATCTCCTCTCCTGGCACAACTTCACTGGCTCCCTGTATCAAAGCGCATACAGTACAAACTAGACACCATGTGCTACAAAAGCCTCAATAACGCAGCCCCCGATTACCTGTCAAGCCTACTTGAGATCTATGTTCCCTCACGTACCCTCCGCTCTGCCTCCGATCCTCTGACTTTTCGCTTTCCACGCACTAAGCTCAATACCTATGGTCCTCGGGCCTTCTCTGTTTCTGGTCCAGTTTCCTGGAACAAACTTCCTCTCTCTGTCCGTCAGCAACCTACTTTTGTCTCCTTCAAGTCCGCTCTCAAAACTCACCTTTTCTCCTCTGCATAAAATCCTGACCTCACTCAATCCCCTCTGCAGCCTGTCTCCACTCAGAGGGGAATCACATTGTAATATATAATTGTATATAATATGCTCTCTATAATTTTCCATTGCTTTTATTCTTTCTCCCCATTTTAGCCGTGTGCGTGTGCGTGTGTGTGTGTGTGTGTGTGTGTGTGTGTGTGCGTGCGTGCATGTGTGTCTGTTTTAGCGCTTAGATTTGATTTTATCAAGATTTTGCGCTATACAAATAAAGTATATTATTATTATTATTATTATCCTTTTCCAAACAGTGAAGTTATTAGCTGAAAAGCATTTTTCAAACATGCTGTTGCTAATTCACAAATCTGCCTAAAAACAAATAATAAGTCAGTATTATTATATATGACATAGTACACAAGGAAATCAAAGGGTAAAAGCAGTTGTTGTACTATAACTTGCAATAAATCTGCAAGAAATCTTGATGTGTTTCTTGATAAATCCTTTATCTCCAACTGTGCAGAATAAGCAAAATCTGCCTGTTTCCTTCGGCTGATGCCGCGAACAAGCTTTGTATGTCTTTCATTCTGTCTAGACTAGAAATCTGTAACTTTCTTTGAGTGTTGGGCTTTCTAATGACAAGTTATCCACACTCCAGTTTCAGTTTCAGTTTCTCAAGATGATGTCTCCGCGCTCGGAAGGACTTCCATATGCACTAACGTCACAGGTGCCATGTGTATAGTGATCGTAGCACAAGCCTTAAGCCTGCACATAAACCCATGAGCTGGCCAGGTCCTGAGGCCCTACCTAGACTATGTTTTGCCTAGTCTGTATTTCATACAGGTATTTTATCAGCCTACCGCTGGAATAATCTTGATACTCCAGCTAATCCAAAACAGTGCAGCTGGACTTGTCCTACAGGAGGGTGAGCAGTGCAGGGCAAAAGCAATTGGGAAAAGCGCACTGGCTTCCGATCAAAGCAAGAATTGAGTGTAAAATTACCACAGCCTGCTTTCTGTTCTAAAATTGAAAACTGTGCTAACATATATATATATATATGTCAGAACTGCTTCTGCTGTACAAACCTTTTAAATCTCTCAGGTTTTAAGGAGCTTCTGTTTAAACCCGTTACTGTTTCTTGGCCCAACAGTATGGAACTCCCTCCCAGTGGCTTTAAGATAAAGCAGTTGTCTGCTCACTTTCAAAAAACATCTCAAATGTATCTCTTTCAGAAATATCTCCAAAATTAGATATCTCCAGAATTGATGTTTGAGGCTTTTCAAGTTCCAGTTGTATTGTGGTGTGTGTGTGTGTGTGTGTGTGTGTGTGTGTGCGTGCGTGCGTGCGTGCGTGCGTGCGTGCGTGTGTGCGTGTGTGTGTGTGTGTGTGTGTTTTGTAGGCGTGAGACGTATGGCCAAGGTATCAAGGTATGCATGATAGAGCCTGGATATTTCAAGACACCCATCATCGATCACGCCGCTGTTGTCCAGAATTTTCAACGAGGCTATGATGCAACACCAGAAGCCATCAGAAGACCTTACAACAGTTTAACACCCGAGAAATGTGAGGTTTATTTAACTTGTATGTGGTGGCAAAGAAGGGAATGATTTGTGTTTGGTAGGAGAGGGGTTGTTGAGTGGATTTGTTCTGGATATCAGTGATTGTGTGTGTGTGTGTGTGTGTGTGTGTGTGTGTGTGTGTGTGTGTGTGGTGTGTGTGTGTGTGTGTGTGTGTGTGTGTGTGAGTGTGTGTGTGTGTGTGAATGTGGGTGTGTGCTTGGAGAGAGGTGCATAAATATGTGAAAGAGAGACTGCATGTGAGTTATTCTTTTTGATTTGTAATGCTATATCTGTGTGTCTCTTTGTCACTGTACCTATATGTGTTAGTATGCTGTATGCTTTGAATGTCTTTGTAGATATAGGTATATAGGTGTATATAAATATATATATATATATATATATATATATGTACACACATATATATATAGATATATACACACACATATATATATAGATATATATATGTGTATATATAGATGTGCGTTAGTGCTTATACAACATAGGCTTGAGAGCAGGTAGGTCTCTAATTGTTAATCTTGCCAACATCATGTTAACCTTTTTTCAGTGGCCAGCATGAATCAAAAAATACGGGAAAATGCATCAGAAGATTTTCATTTGGTCATCAGCGCTATGGAATTGGCCTTGACATCACAGTTCCCACCAACACGTCAACTGGTAGGCAATGATGCACGTTTTGTTTATCGAGTCTTGTGGAATCTCCCCGCACCGCTCACCGACTGGATAATTAACAGTGCGATGGAAAGGATGTAGTTTTACTACAAGAAGAATCGGATTCAAAACCAGAATGTTCAACATTATCCCTGTTTGGATTAAAACCAGGATTATGAATAAAAACATGAAACCAAAGTTGTGTTATCTGGAAATGAAATTATTCTGACATTTCTGAATCACTTTGATTCAGTTTTCATTGTATCGGGTTCTGTGGAAAGGAATCCAACATTGTGAATGCTTGTGTTGAAGCTTGTGGTTTAATTTAAAGTCAGGATTTAATCAGTGTGCCAAAACTTCAAAACTTCAAAAAACCATGTATTACTCAAGGAGTAGCATTAGGTCTCTCTGGACTTGACTTACAGCTAGTCCTTAGTACTTTACACAAACAATAAAACGTGTGAAGACATAAAAAAGAAACGCATTACTTAAAACCAACCAAATAAAAAATGAAGTGTAGAAATGTAAATTGCAAACATACAAACAAAGGAAAGGAAGAACTGAAAGGAACCATTAAAAAACAAACAAGGTTGTGGGGATACAATGGTGTGACATTCTGACACTGAGTAAGAAAAAGAAAGTGAAAAAAGCATTTAAAACAGACAGTGGCTGGGGAGAGTGGAGGGAGACATATCAACTCTCATGCTATGATGAAAACAGATGAACTGTAAAATGTCAAAGAAGTTATCAAAATGAATTACAATGAAATAATGGCTACTGCACATTAAATTTGAAAACACTTTACTATTTAGGTCCCATTGGATCTGTCTTCAGTCAGTCCTTGCTTCTCTATACATATAATATAAGCATATTAAAATACAAAACAGATGAACATCACACATACAGTGTCAGAGAAGTTATAGAAATAAATTGTAATAAAATATTGACTTTTATATTTCAGTTGGTCAAAAGTTTTATAAAAGTATTGGAGACAAAAGCAGTCACATGTAAAGCAAACACATGCCAACTCTTAAAAATGACAACAGAAGCAACAGATATGAGTAAATTTTACAGTTTGGTTATGCAAGGCTAAAGGAATGGATTTAAGATAATGATATTGCAGGTGAATGTCAAGTATGATTTTAAAAAATTTTTTTTTTAGGATCATTGCACTCAGGGAGATTACCTTTGTGCTCACCTTCTTTTTTTTTCTTTCTTTCCCTGTTCCATTTTCTATGCCACATTGTTGGCCACAGAAGCTGGAACAGTTTTTATAATGCAATGATGATGATGTTGATGAGGATGATAATCAAGATGCTATGGAGTTTGATCTAGGATTGAGACTGCATGACAGGGCTGTACTCTAAAGCTTAGTATCATAATATATCCTGGCATCAACCAGGCCCGAGAGATACAGACACCTGTGGTGCTGGTAAGAAGATTTGAGCAGCACTCTCAATGACGCATCTGTGAAGTGGATGAGACTCGACTGTGTGGTCCCATCTTCCCAATGAGTCCATAGCACGCCCAACTCTGGGTAGGAGCTGGTTAGAACCGAAAATCCCACAATGATTTATGAAGGGACTGATGGGGATTCAAACCCACAACGTTTCAGTCGATAGTCTGTTACGTTAACCACTACACCACGGCGACTGGTGTCAAGTATGATTTAAAAAAGATTATTCAACTATCTATCATATGGCAGCTGCTCAAAAACAATTTGCAAAGAACCATAAATTATATGTAGCACTTGTTGACTCCCCAAAAGCATTTCATGCCATTTCAAGGAAATTTTATGGCTGATTTTGGTCAAAAATGGAAGTAAGGGTGAATTATATCATTGTGTGAGAATTATGCATAGAGAAGTAAAAACTAGGAGAGGATGAGACGCCATATCTTATGTTTATATTAACCCTTGACTCCTGCACCTGTCCTCCAACACCCTGCTTTGTCAACCATGCTAGCAAAGCAAAAACTTAACCCTTTGATTCCTTCACCCTATCCACCAGCTTCCTGTAGGAAACTGGTGGATAGGATGAGGGAGTCAAAGCATTAAGTTTTTGCAGTTGGTAGATAGGGTGCGGGAGTCAAAGTATTAACTGTAGTCCAGGAACTAAACGAGAGGATGTCTGTTGTCTTGTTTTACGGTCCTTGTGTTTAAATGAACTTTCCTCTTGAGATAATAGAAAATGGCAGACATGGAGTAAATTTTTCATACTATTTTGTAGGATTGTTTGTTTTTCTCTTTCAGTGACATTGTAGAGTGACTTCCACTGTATAGTTTCAGTATAGGTGTTTACAAACTATTTGCATGACACACAATTTATACTTGTAGGCCATGCTAAGAATAGGCATTGAGAAAGTAATCATAGAGATCCGCAAAGTTTGCTTATAACTTGTAAAGATTTTCTGCGACATAGGAAGTTGTCACAGTATATCATGAGCAATCATTCTCTCGGTTTATAAGAATAACAGCACCCCGTTCCCAGTGAAGTACTCATATGTAGCAATGTGGCTGACATGAGATAGAATGACATAACTGATATCACAGTCTTATCATGATTTTGGTAGAAGGGTTGAAATACGGCCAGAGCAGATAGTGATACATTGAGTAGCTGCGTCACAGTGTCGGTGGCAGTGTTGGGGCAAGTGAAGTGAGCGTCTTGTTATCCGAAGTCGTGTTGAACGCAGCCTTGAAGCAGTCAGTTGAGGCCTCCTTAAAGTGGTCCTTGATGTTCTCAAGTGTATAAAACTTGGTGTCAAGGATGTGGTATATTGGTGCTGGTGAGAATCGTTTCAGACATAGACCAAGTTGGAGGGCACATAGGCAGGTTAGCATCCATGGAACTTTGGAGCTGGAAGCTGTACAGTGTGCACCGTGTGCTGGAGATGTTTTAGGAACACCAAGCCTGGTTTAGTGGTGAACACATACAGCAGCTGAAGGAATTGCAGAGGTGAACCATAGAAAGTTCTTTGGGGGAACAACCAGGATCCTCCTGCCAGAAGGAGCAGATACCCATGAGAACCATGGGCAGCTCTGCAAACCGGTTAGGATCAACACTAGGTAACGAGTTAAAGCATATAAAATTAAGTACAATTCAAAATCTAGTGGGGAATTTTTATGGGCTTCAAGTGCCTGTAGACATTTATCTGTGCATGGATTTGGTCATGTATGGAAACAGTGTGGTGTGAATGTAGACCAATTTGTTTTGGCAGAAACTGACTGTTGTTGGCAAGATTTAATTGCATCAAGATATGAAAATCCAAGTTTGTTTCAGTTTTTTTCATTGTTTTTCTCACCCAGGAATTAAGATGATATCATGAAGCCAGCAATATTTCTACATAAATGTCAGATGAGACTTGGAAAGATTGCATCACAAATATAATCTATATGTAATGCTAACTTGGTTGTAGGCCTACTCATATTCATGCACATTTCTGTGTTAACAAATATAATCTATATGTAATGCTAACTTGGTTGTAGGCCTACTCATATTCATGCACATTTCTGTGTTATACATGTATCTGTATATATTCATGTTAAATGTTGTTCACAAGGGGTTGTGGCCTGTTTGAATAAGATATCCAGTGTCCTCTCTTTCTCTCTCTCTCTCTCTCTCTCTCTCTCTCTCTCTCTGTCTCTCTCTCTCTCTCTGTCTCTCTCTCTCTCTCTGTCTGTCTGTCTCTCTCTCTCTCTCTCTTTCTCTCTCTGTCTGTCTCTGCCTCTGTCTGTCTGTCTGTCTCTCTCTCTCTCTTTCTTTCCTACAGTTCTTAGGCGTGTGGGTATTCATTTCAATTAGTTTATTTTAGTAGACATAATGAAATAAAACTTTATACAAAATATACCTTTCAAAAAAACATTGTGCCTGTGTATTTTTGTGCATGCTGTTTATATCATAACATCAGGGATGAGTGGAGCAGTGGCCTGGTGGTTAAAACACCAACCAAGGACCTGATGGGACAGGATTTTTTGTTTTTCTCCCCCTTCCACTAGACCTGACCGGGTGGTCTGGGTGCTAGACTTTTGGATAAGATGATAAGGTCCAGGGTACGGCACACACTCAGCGCATGTAATAGAACTCATGGCAACAAAGGAGATGTCCCTGACAACGTTTTTTTTCAGAAAAATCCACTTTGATAAGTAAAACAGAATACACATACCACAAGGAAAAAAAGTGGGGGGATAGGGATGCAGTTTCAGTTTCTCAAGATGACGTCTCCGCCCTTGGAACGAATTTCATATGCTCTAACGTCACAGGTGCCATGTGTATGGTGATCATGGCACAAGCCTTAAGCCTGCACGTAAAACCCATGAACTGGCCAGGTCCTGAGGCCCTACCTAGCCAATGTTTTACCTAGTCTGTATTTTATACTGGCATTGTGTCAGCCTATCACTGGAATAATCTTGGTTATCCATGCAGTTGTAACAGAGAGAGAGAGAGGTAACGAGAGAGGGATGCAGGAAGTATAACTGGTCAACCGTCTGAGTTTCAGTTTCTCAGACAGCATCTCCACACTTGAAGTAGTTCTGTTTGCGGTAATATCTCAAACATTGTATGATGGAAACAGATCCAAAATGACCATGGCATAGTCAAAAGTCTGATCATAACGCCTTTGCATCATGTAAGCATAGATCGACACCTATACCTCTTATATCCTAGCGTGGAGGCAAACACATACATGTCAAGGTCTATGGTTTACCTGCAATTCCTATTGCTTTTTCACTTACTTTCCTAGCACTGCAGCATACAAACAAAACACTACGCAAAATTAGAAAATTGCGTTAAAAATACATTCACAATATTTCTGCATGAAAGCGGCATGTTTGTATTGTAAATTTGCAGATGGTATGGTATTTGAACATTGTTTAATTGTTACTCTGTCCAAAAGGAGAGATCATTAATGGATGTGATTATGAAATACATCAGTTAACTGTGTTTTCAAAAATAAACAATTAACAAACAACATTTTAAAAAAATCAATAAAGCTGGGGTTTTTTCTACAGTTTCTGCTATGGTATGAAAGATATGTTATTATCAAATAGTGGTTGACTTGTATGCAAACATTACATCTCTAGAATCAAAATTCAAGGCTGTGTTAGATTCCAGATAGCTGCCTGTTCCCTCCCCCTCCCCTCCCCGCCCTGATTCCAGAGAGGCTGCAAGGCATTGTCACTTGACATGATTCCTGCAGAAAAACAAATAAACTACAAATGCAAATTAAAGCAATCTGACAAAGACTGTCAGTCAATTTCCAAAATTTTATTTCAAAAATTAATGAAAGAATTATTCTCTCTTTGTCTCTTGACCATCTCAGTTCCAATGATCTTGATCCACACCAGTCTGCCTACACAACTGGTCACAGCCCAGAAACAGCTTAGTCAGGGTCCTCAGTGATCTTGCTGCTTTTCACAGTGACGAAATTCATTTTTATGACCTGTCAGCTGCTTTTTATACAATATACCATAACGTTTTTCTTTCTCGGCTTGAGTCGTATGGAACACTGTGCATATGGAACACAGGAACACATATAACGCTGTGCTTTCATAACTTAAATCTTATCTTTGAGGGCACACTCAAAAAGCCTTATTCAGTGGTATCCATTGTCCTGAAATATTTCTAAACTATGGTGTCCTATAAGGCTCAGTTCTCGGACCTGTACTGTTTGTTTTATATACTTACCTACCATCATCACTTGGTTATTCATCCCTTCTGTAGGACTAGCGCCCAGACCATCACTAACAGTCTAGTGGAGGAGCAGAGAAAAAGTCCTGTTCAGACTGGAATTGAGCCCAAGATGTATCTCTTCTAAGACGAATGTTATCAGTTAACCTCTGTATGTGTGTGTATGTGTATATATATATATATATATATATATATATATATATATATACACATACACATATATATGATATATATATATAATATATATATATATGTGTGTTTATATATATATACATATAAAGAACTCTTTACAACCATGAATCATCTCCTTGGCACACGAAAAGACTTACCTCTCCCAACAAAACATACAAATGAAGAACTCCCATCTGTATTCTCCAAGTATTTCACCACCAAAATACAAACTCTTCGTGACAGGCTTGACAGGACACCCTGTCAACCATGCCCACCTGACCCTTCCTTCTCTGGCACACTCACTACTTTTATCCCAGTCTCACAAGAAGAAATTTTCAACACAATCAGATCCATGTCGTTCAAAACCTGCGAACTGGATCCTCTTCCAGGTTCTCTCTACTCCGACTGTCTCCCTACTCTCCTCCCATTCATCACTGACATCATCAACACTTCTTTTCAAACTGGAACTGTCCCAGATTCTTTCAAGTCTGCTATTGTTCACCCTCTCCTCAAGAAACACAATTTAGACCCAAATGAACTGAAAAATTACCGGCCTATCTCTAATCTCTCTTTCTTGTCAAAACTCCTTGAAAAGGTCGTCCTCAACCAGCTGAACTCTCACCTGTCTGCCAACAATCTCCTCAATCCTTTCCAGTCAGCCTACCGCCAGTGCCATAGCACTGAAACTGCCCTACTACACATTCTCAACAATCTCCTCCTTGCAACTGATACTGGCAAAGTCTCTCTCCTCACACTCCTTGATCTGTCTGCAGCCTTCGATACCATTGACCATGGTATTCTCCTTTCAAGACTTCATCATACTTTTGGCATCTCTGACATTGCTCTCTCCTTTTTCACTTCGTATTTATCAAACAGAAAACAAACTGTTCTCATCAATGGCACTTACTCTCAACCTGCATACCTGACCTGTGGTGTTCCACAAGGATCTGTCCTTGGCCCTGTTCTTTTCACTCTTTATACCTCCCCCCTGTCCACCATCATCAACTCCCACTCTATAAAACACCACTTCTATGCTGATGACACCCAACTTCAAGACAGTGACTCACCTGATAATATACAGCGCCTGTTGACTCGCACCACTGAGTGTTACTCGGACATTAAGAACTGGATGACACACAATAGACTTCAGCTTAATGACGACAAGACAGAAGTCTCCTCATTGGGACCCGTCAGAAACTTTCCCAGCTGCCTCCTCTTTCTCTCCCATTATGTAACACATCAGTCCCAATTTCTGATTCAGCTAAAAACCTTGGTGTCTGCATTGACTCTACCCTGTCCATGAACAACTTTGTTTCTCAAACTGCCAGATCTTGCTATTATCATCTCCATCGTATAAGCCTGATCAGGAAGTATCTCTCTGTTGAAACAACTGCAAAACTCGTTCTCTCCTTCATAATGTCTCGCATTTCACTCCTGTCTGGTCTTCCTGCCTCCACCATTCACATCCTACAGCACATTCAAAACAATGCTGTACGCCTTGTACTCAAAAAGAAAAAAGCTGACCACATATCTCCTCTCCTGGCACAACTTCACTGGCTCCCTGTATCAAAGCGCATACAGTACAAACTAGACACCATGTGCTACAAAAGCCTCAATAACGCAGCCCCCGATTACCTGTCAAGCCTACTTGAGATCTATGTTCCCTCACGTATCCTCCGCTCTGCCTCCGATCCTCTGACTTTTCGCTTTCCACACACTAAGCTCAATACCTATGGTCCACGAGCCTTCTCTGTTTCTGGTCCACTCTCCTGGAACAAACTTCCTCTCTCAGTCCGTCAGCAACCTACTTTTCCCTCCTTCAAGTCCGCTCTCAAAACTCACCTTTTCTCCTCTGCATAAAATCCTAACCTCACTCAACCCCCCTCTGCAACCTGTCTCCGCTCGGAGGGGAATCACTTTGTTTTAATATATAATTGTATATGATGTGCTCTCTGTGGTTTTCCATTGGTTTTATTCTTGCTTTTATTGCTTTTATTCTTTTCTCCCCATTTGTGGCCATGCATGTGTGTGTGTGTGTGTGTGTGTGTGTGTGTGTGTGTGTGTGTGTGTGTGTGTGTGTGTGTGTGCGTGTGTGTGCGTGCGTGCGTGTGTGTGTGTGTGTCTTTTCGGCGCTTGGATTTGATTTTGTCGAGATTTGCGCTATAT
>CM060309.1:30583924-30586424 GCA_030674185.1 Monoplex corrugatus
TTTTTATGATCTCATTGACATCTTAAATATCATAGTTATGTGTTTTCATCATAGTGGTAGAGCTGACATGTCCCCTCACCCTTGTTTGTTTTCAATGCTTTCCTTTACTTTTTTCTTTCCTTTCATTCTGTTTGTAATTTTCGTTGTTTTAATACTACTACTATTTTTATTATCATCAATATGATTTTGAAAATACATCGCAAAATTTATTTCCACTACTGCTATCACTGTTAGATTGTTCTTGTTGTTGTTATGGGTTGACATGTATTTGCTTTATACACGTTTGAAAAGCCCTTTGCCTACTGACGTATAGAAGTCAGTATTTTAGTATTATCCATTTTTATAATTTATTTGATATTGTATGTGTTGTGGCGTGTACGTTTTCATTATTACGTTAGAGTTAAAGTGTTCTTCCACTCCTTATTTTTGTGTTTAATGCTTTCTTTACTTTCGTCTTTTGTTTGTTTGTTTTAATATGCTCATGTTGTATGTGAAGAGCAGCAAGGACTAGTTATAAACCATGGTCCGGTCATTAATTAATAAAAGTTTGAAGCTTAGTGTTCTTAGTCCCCACCCACCCTCTGCCCTGATTTCCTCATTTCAGAACCTTGCTATTGCACAGGGTTTGGGGCGGCTTAAACAATCAACCAGATACTTGCTAGCCGGTTTGGATGGAGTGCATATGGAAGTGTCCGAGTGTCAGAAATCTCTTGAACAAACTACAAACCGATGTTGTGCTCTGTTGATTTACCGTAGGTCCAAAAGTCAAACCGTGGTTACCGTTGCTTAAATGACATTGAAAAAAAGTTAACACTCTTCGCAACTACTAAGATACAGATTCTTGTAAACCTCCCTTCTGTTGAATATTTATTAGAAACTCACTTTTAATTTTGTTTGTTTTTAAGATGGAACCAATGATGGTGATAATAACGTTTAATTACTCTTTTTTATGATGTAAGCGATCACAACTGCAGTCGATGCAGACGTGGAGAGAGCAAGAATAACGTAGAGTTAAGATTGAAACAATCTTACGATTTATCGATCACTCTGAACAGGTGCGTTCGACACTTGATATCTTTCGTTTCTTTGTCACTTTTGAGCTAACTGAACCAAGTCGAGCAGGTGCACGACACATGTTGCCGAACAGGATGTAAGAGTAAACGATTTTATCATTTTCTGTGGTCGCATCATACGCCGATGCGGACGTTCACGCTGGTTTGCTTTTCCTGCTGTCTGTGACTGAATATCGTACGTCTGATAACCCATATTATTACCAGTTCTCATTATTGTAATGTAGAAAAAAAGCATGTGTGCAATTTTTGTTGTATTTTGTGCTTTGGGTAAAACTATACAACGTGCATTTCTCACTGTTGCAATGTCACAAATGAAATGTGAAAAGAATTACCAACGAACCAAGGAAATAGAGGGCCTAATAGGCATCGCCTCGCCCTGCCTCAAAGGGCTACGCCCCGTAGGCCTATAGCAAGTAGGCTCAAGGGGTAGGGGTAGTTTAGGTTTAGGCAAGAAGATTTTACTGATCATTATACTTTATTTTCCAAGTGTAGGCCTAGAGGTTATTAACAAAAAGCCATTTTCTCAAATGTTCCCTTGTTTGCTGGGTGTTACCAGCTACTGTCCTGACTTACAGGATCTTTAACAAGCATATTTGACATTGTGCATGTGTCTACATACACATGAAAGGGATTTAGGCACCAGCAGGTCTGTACATATGTTGGTCTTGAAGATTGAAAAAATCTTCACCTTTTACCCACCAGGTGGAGATGTCAAAGTGGATTGAACCCTGACCTTTCAATTCGAAGTACATTTATTTATCGATCCCTTACGTCTTGAACATACATTAATTTTAACTTTTCATCTTGTGGTATGAATAGGTAACTTATAAGTTATACCAAAACTTTAGACAAAGGTTAACTGAAATGAGTGAAATAAGTGGAGTAGTAAGCCTACTCAAATTTCGGTTTGTTTTAATTATTATATTTTGCAAACGATCTGTCAAAGAATGCTCGTTGCCATTAAAAAAAAAAAAAATGGGGGGGGGGGGGGGGGGGCAAGGAGTAACCATGATAGTAATGCTGAATAAACATAGACTGTACATATACCAGTACATCACTGAAGCATAAGCATAGTTAGTAACAAGAGATCATAGCAAGATTACATGGAGAATGTAGACTAGGACAAGGAGTAACCTTTGGAGTGTAACAATAACATATCACAGAATTTTGGAAGGTAGATTAGAACTAGAAGGCAGGTTGGAAACACTTTTTACATGGTGCTTGCCACTTTGGTAATGACTGTTGATTTGATACACAGTGAATAATGAATATTCTATTGTTCTTTTTTGTTGGTTTATTTGTTTGTTTTAGTGGTTTTTTTTATGAAAATCTTTTGGCTACCTCTAGCTACCTGCTACAAAAATTCAATCGTCTCCCTCACCTTATTCATTGGCTTCCTGCTGGAAGCTGGTGGACAGGTTGAGGAA
>CM060309.1:30591424-30673924 GCA_030674185.1 Monoplex corrugatus
ATAGTTACAGAATGGCCAAACCCTTGAACAATATCACTGTTGCAGAAACAATGTAATAATTATCACAGTACAGTAAAACAGTACACTGTGTATTCATAATCATCAGCCATGATCAGGATGATGATGGTGATGATGATGATGATGATGATGATGATGATGATGATGATGATGAGATACCTGTTTATCATTATTACTAGACTGGAGTGGAAAGGGATTTTTTTTTTATATCATTATTGCTAGACTGGAGTTGAAACTAGGGATCCTCTGTTTTTGACTTGAGTACTATTTTTTTTTAATCTTAAGTTTTACGCCTTAATCACAGTGATGAAGGCATGTGCTATAACCTAGGTATATCATTTTATGTCAGTTCAAACTAATGGTTGGTTATCGGTTTTGTATTTGTATTCAACAGTTTCTGATTTTTTTTTCTTTGTTGTTTTTGTGTTCACTATTTTATAATAGTTTATTCCTTAATCTTTTTATTGCTCTCAGTTGGCCTTGCCTTTCTACCATTAGTCACAAGATAGCCACTGAACAACTTTAGTTTATTTTTGTTAGCTTCCAACTTGGCAGTGACTCCAACTCTGGCACCAGAGTTATATTGGAATCTTGTTTGGCTCTTCAGTAGAGAAAATTGAATTACTTGAGGAGTCCAAAATCCTTCCGCTTCAGTTATTCTCAAAGCAGGAGTGTTGGTCATATACTGCAATTAATACTGTATATATACAGTGCAGTTAATACTGTGCTGTACTGTACTGTACTGTACTTGTGTGTTGTTGTCAAAAGTATATAAGAAATCTCAAAATAGAGGAGCATTACTAAAATAGGGGATCCTGTCAAAAGTGTTATCAAACTAGAGGAGCATTTCTGAAACAGGGGTTCCAAACTCTAGGCTGGCCAATAAAAAGAGAATACTTATTGTATGCTAAAATTAAAATAAAAGGTACTCACATCAGTATAGTTTGCAAGATGACCGCATGGAAAGTCCTGTGACGACTTGGAAAGATGGCAAACTTGAGATTCTTTGGGGGGCATATTAGACCTTGATGAAAAGCAAAATGAGCTGTGCCTAGAGCATCATCATCATGTCTGGCCACTTCTGTGGCACACTCCTATGGTTGTAGTAAAGCAATATCGGAGCTTCTGATTGCTAAGTTTGGTTAGGCAGACTGTCTATTACTATTAGAGTTGAAGGCCCAGAGTAAGGCAAGAGAGGGCTGTTCCATTCTCTCTTGGTCATAATGGGCTGGAATTGGTGGGTATGCGTTGTTTGGCTACTTCCCAGGGTTTGTCATGTCCCCCACTTTGCCATTTGGTTTGTGAACAAGGTAACGGATGGTTGGGTCTGAATGGGTCATACAGCGCATGGACATACCCACCTTTGCTTGGTGAAACGGCTAACATGTCATATTGGGAGCTGGAAAGTTATTGTCTGGACAGTGGCAAGGCATTGGTCACTTTTGGTGCTCTGGATCCTATCCAGCACCTTCAGGTGTTTCTTGTTCACTTGTTCCTTCTCCCTTCTCCATCCCATCCACATGCAAAGTACTCTTACTACTGAGCTGCTGTTCTTGTACCACTCTACTTCGTTTTGTGGTTTGTTACCTTATTCTGTCTTTGTTGTATTGATTCATTTATTGCATTCATTGATTGTCATTCATTCATTTATTCATTCATTCCTTTATTTCATTCTATTCACTCATTTGACTCTCATCATCCATTCATTCATTACTATTAAGTTTTTTCAGTCGTATATAGGGTGTGGGAGTCAAAGGGTTAATCTGTTTATTTGTTCTGCTATTGTTATATATATATATATATATATATATATATATATATTTTATTATATATATATATATATATATATATATATAAAACGTGTGTGTGGGGTGTGTGCGTGTGTGTGTGTGTGTGTGTGTGTGTGTGTGTGTGTGTGTATGTGTGTGTGTGTGTGTGTGTGTGTGTGTGTGTGTGTGTGTGTGTGTGTGTGTGTACATGTGTGTGTACATGTGTGTGTACTCTAAATTAACTTTATGGCAGTTCAGACATCTTAGCCTTCACAGCACTTTGAGTGGCTTGCTGTTAAATTGAAATGTGTAACTTTTTGAATCACTGGCTAACTTACAACCATACATCATGTAAGCATTACATGTATTTCACTGTTTGTACATATGTGTTCATACCTCTAATTTTGTGTTGGGATTTCTTGTCTATGAGACATAGTTGAGTTGAATTTTGTATTGGTTGCATTTGTGCTTCTTTCAGACATCTTGTTTCGTTATGCTGTGATGTATTTTATTTATGGCAGCTTGTGGGTGTTAAGTCAGTTAATTAGAATGCTATTTTTGTGAACTCCTGTTTGTTTGAGATGTCAACACCACACATGATATGAAAAGCATGTGCATCCAAATTTCTTGTATGTGTACACACATGCGCACATACACACACACTCATGAATACATACATATATTATATGCAAGCCTGCATGATCACACCTGAGAGTGTCTCACACACAGATGCACACATGCGCACGCATGCGCGCGTGCGCAACACCAACACCACACACACACAACACACACACACACACCACACACACACACACACACACACACACAACACACACACACTGTAATTTGTTTCATTATATCTTTCTGTCATAGTTTCATTACATCTTTCTGTCTGTCAGTGTCTGTATATATTTCTTAGTTTCTGTGTCTGCCTTCCCTATCCCATGGCTATCGTCTTCTCTCGCTCAGTAATTGTGTTGTGGACATGGCATCAGCTGTTGCTAACAAATGCAAATACCAGAACTGACACTTCCCCATGGGGAAGCCGGAAGTGTTTCAGTGTAAATAGTATTCCCACCTTCTGGAAAATATGTGCTAGAAATTTTGTCATTTCTGCCTAACTCATTTGCTTTGTGTCATCTCTTCCTGTCATTTTCTGCCTTGCTAGTCCATCCACGTTTGTGTTTTATAAAGCCTTATAGTTTCTCCGAAAATTGTTAATTGGGTATACGTATTAATAGCATTTTTGGCTGTATGGAAATTTGACCTGGAAAAGCTATTTGTCATAATTTAGGCCAGTTTTTACGTTTGTTTTAGTGTCCTCAATCATGTTTCCATTTGTATTCATGTTTGTTTTTTTAGACCCCCAGATGATAAATTGGGTGGAATGGTCAATGGGCAAACCTTTAGATGATGTGTGTAAAATGTGCATTGATAATGATATGTGTACCATTTTTTCCGGATTTTTTCCCCCAATAAGATAAAGTGTACATTTTAACTTGGTTATATTCCCTGACATGGCTCTGTGCAGTTGGCTGGGCTTTAGTTTAGTCCTTTGACTCTTGCACTCTTTCCACCAACTGCAAAAACTTAACCCTTTGACTCCTTCACCCAAACCACCAGCTTCCTGCAGGAAGCTGGGGATAGGTGACAGAACCGAAGGTTCAGGTTTCGCTTTGCTAGCATGATTGACAATGCAGGATGCTTGTGGACAGATTGTGGGAGTCAAAGGGTTAAACAATGATAATAGTGATAATATGATTATGATGATGAGGAGGAGGAGGAAGACTAGCAGAATGGTTCAGATGTTAGCTTGCCAGTAATGAGTAACTAAACTCGCGGTTATGGTGTTCGTTCCCTGTTGTCTGTTGAGGCCTTGACTTCTCTCCTTAGTTTAACAGAAATTGAACTGAACATCTACATCTAGTCTTTTGGAAGGGGATGAAAAACAAGTTGGATCCATGTGCCTTCTGGTCTGCACATGCTAAAGATCCCATGGCTGTTGAAAATTGTGAAGAGCAGGGCATTTGCCTGGCTGCCCTGATATAAAACATTGGAGAGAGAGGTTGATTTACCAGGTCCCTCCCCTTGAAGGCCAATTGGCCTGGCCTTCTTGCTTTCTGAAGTCTTGGTTAAAACAACAGTTTGGTGGCACTGAGGAGTGCAGTCCGAATTTCACATGGTAAATCTGCTGTGACAAAATCTGAATGAATATGAATATGAAAAGAAATGGTATATATGATAATATATAATTTAATAATAATAATAATAATAATAATAATAATAATAATAATAATAAATAATAATAAAAAATGAGGAATAGAATTTACACATTTTTTGTGCACTAGGAAATTGTGTAAATCATGACAGCTGTTTTAGATGTTTTAATTCAGTGAGGTTTCAGGGCTTGAAATTGGTAAAGTAAAGATTAGTAAGAATAGGTTAAAAGTGGAAAAGGAAGATAACAGTACATCGCATGTTATTTTCAAACATGGAAGTCTTGAAAGTGCAGAGAATGAGTCGCAATTCACAAAGTTAAGCAGCCCTTCAGACACAGCCTGTGAGTGAGAGAGAGAATGCATTAGTGACTGTATTTCTAGCACATCTGGGAGCAGTATACTAGCACTGTGATGACAGTATTGCATCCTTTAACCTTCGGTACTGTCTCCCCAGCAGTAAATTTCCTGTCTCTGGAGTCTGCCTCTGTGTCTCTAGACTCTGTCTACAACTTTGTATACTTCAGAACTTATTTGTGTGGAAGTCCCTGTTTTTCTGTCTCACATCAGTCACTTATTGTTACATGCAGTATAAAAGCTTAGTTCAAGAGAGGGGCATGCATTAAGCACTACAATTAAAATGACGTTTTTATCCATATGGGATTTATATCAGATACTCATTCTCATAATGTACCAATATGGATTTGCAGAACAGCTGAAAGTTAGGTGTTCATGATTTTTTTATTTGCTTATTTCTTACTCATTTATTCTTTGAACAGACATGTATATGAAATTTAGTAAATGTTACTTGGCTCGGAAGTTTTACTTGTTCAGTTACTAGGTGCTGTTTTGTGTGTTTCTATCCTTGGTCATTTATTATTTAGGTTCAGCAAATTTCACTGCCTCATTGTTAGCACACAGTAATATGCCTTCATTTGTGTACAGTAATGATTATAAGATCAATACCATTCAATGAAAATGAGTTGGTGTAGAACTGTATTGAAAAGGAATAGCATAGCCATAATGTGTGGGGTGTGGATGGAGGAGCTGGGGTGAGGGAGAGCATTATGCATTTCTTTGTTGACTGACTTGGTCTGTTTGTGTTCAGGAAAAACAGCTGCTGAATATAAAAACCACAATCTGAATGCTTCTTAATTTTTCATTGCAAAAGAAATGTCATTATCTGTTGATAGAGTGTAAAATGAATTGATAGATTTCTTGAACAACTCCCCTTGTAATTTTACCGTAAAGGGGAAAGCTTAATTTTTTTTTGTAGCATGAAGTTTGTGAGTCACACTTGCCTCTTAGCTGCTTATGATTCAGCAAGGGAAAGGAGAATGACAACGATCAAACCAGTATGGTAGTCTTTCATTTTGAAATGGAGAAAAAAATGTTTTGATTACCATTGTCCTAAATTGAATCATGCTGATTAGGAAAATAATTATGACAGTATTGATTCCTTGTTATCAACTTCTGACTTTCTGTCATTTCTTCCTATTATTTCCTGCCTTGCTGGTCCATTCACCTGTATGTGTTTAATAAAGTCTTACGTACTTTCTTTAGAATTGATAATAGGATACATGCGTTAAGTGCTTTTTTGGTTTTAGGGAAATGAGATATGCAAAAACAATTTTAGGTAATTTAGGTCCATTTGCTATATATGTTTTAGTGTCCTTATTTATGTTTAAATTTGTATTCAGGTTTGTTTTTTAAATCTGCATGTGCAATAAATTGGATGGAGTGGTTAATGCTAGGGGCATGTCCTTAGATTATGTGCGCGAATGCATCGATATGTGTACTTAATTTTCTTTTCTTTTTTCCCCGTTGAAGTATTGTTTGTTTTGAAATGGTTATAGCCCTGATATGGCTCTGCGCGGTCAGTCGGGCTTTAAACAACAATAACTATAACGCGCATACACTCATGTGCACACACACACACACACAACACACACACACACACACACACACACCACACACACACACACACACACACACACACACACACACACACACTCGTAAAGCCATGCACATACATGCATGCATACTTGGTCACGCACACACGTGCGCGCACACGCACGCGCGCACACACACACACACACACACACACACACACACACACACACACACACACACCACTCGCATGCACGCACACACACGCGCGCGCGCGCACACACACACACACACACACACACACACACACACACAACACACACACACACACACACATACACACACACACACACACATACACACACACACACACACACACACACACACACACACACACACACACACACACACACAGAGTACAGAGCTTCATTCTGGTCTTTATGAACTCTGTATAGAAAGTTAGATAAAAGAATTGCTTAGCCCTCTCATCACTGTGAAACAGTCCTCTGCCTTATCTTGTTCAGGGTTAGGTAAGGTAAATTGACTAAGGAAAGGAGTGGGATCTTCCATCAAAAAGCTGATAGAAGAGTACTATTTGTTCATTTATTCATGCCTTTCTTTTTTTTTAATTATTCATTTCTTTTGTATGGAGGTTGATTTGTGGTCATGTAAGTCTTTATAAAATATACACATTGGAGGGTTTTAGCTTTGGTGCTTGATCGGCTTGTGCTTTCCATGCATTTGGAAAATGTTGCCTTGGCATGAAGCTCAGATTAGAACAAAAAGCGAACTATTTGGGGACAAATTCCTAACCTAAAAATTTATGTTTATGTTTCTTTTTTTTTATGAACAGATTTTTCTTACAGTCTGTTTAGTTCCCAGTAGACCTGGTTTATTTCTTTGTTTGCTTTCTTACAAATGGTATCCATGTGACCACATAATCAACTGATAAGAAGAATACTTTTAAGAACCCTAACAGCCTAAAACTTGGGTTAGATAATCTTAATTTCAATAGTCAATGAATTGTTTCCTCAGTGAGCATGTCACACACTTGTCAGTAAGATGACGTAATGCAAGCTGTGTTTTATCAACCAGACTGCAGTGCAACAAGGGCTGTGTTGATCAGACGTGTGTACTGTCATTCTGTTTGCAGATCGAGGACTGTTTATACAGGCAGAAAGCAGTGGGCAGATCACGTCCCCTAGTGGGCTGTAATTCCTCTGACACCTCTGGCTGCATCACAAACAGTGACCTGTCCCCCATACCGTCTTCTACCTCTCCACTTGCACAGCTGTCGTCAACTCTGTTGATCCTTTGTGCCAATCCACATCTTTTTTGATTTTTTCATGCCAGTTGCTCTAATTTCAGTTGTGACTACTGATATCAGGTCACACAGGCATTTGCTCTGTATAAAACAGCAAGGGTCTTTTGTAAGGATTTGAAGGATGAGCGCTTTTTGATGATTTGTATACGTAAATTAATGTTGAAGTGACAGTAAAGACCATCATTGGAAATTTATGAAACCTCACTTGTAAAAGCTTATCCAAGAGAGCAACTGTTTGCCCAGAAAGACTTGTCACCATGTCTTCTCGACGGATGCGGATGCAGTACTGTAAGGTCATCATCCTGACCTCGATGGTGTGGGTGATGGTGGATGTGTTTGTGCTTATGTACTTCACGGACTGTACTACCAACAATGCCAGTTGTCAAAACAATAATAATGGAGGAGCTGCTGGGGCTGACAATGGGGCACCCAAGCAAGAAAGCAAAGGATTTTTAGAGAAGATTATTCCGAAAGGTGAGTATATATATTTATTTTTGGATTGCTTCTTTGAAAGAAATTTTTGTTTGAGTTTGTGTCCCAGATGTTTTGGCAGCCCCAGTTTATGATGTATGTATCAAAATTAGGAAATCACATTTTTTTCACATTTTAAATTGTGTGTAACTGAATAAATGTTACAGTGGCATATTGATGCAATTGATGCAAAATGAATTTAAAAGAAATGTAAACAAACAAACAAACAAAGCACCCAGTACAACCACATGTGTTTACTTTCACAACATGATGGAGGTAGATAGGTTATGGAAGGCAAAGAATGTCTAACAGAAAGCATTTCCTGGTATTCGATACAAGTAATAATCAGCAAATGTTTTAAACATTATCAGTATTTAGTTTAGTAAAAATTAGAAGTTTGGAGTGAGTGGTTGCTGCACATGATTTTTGTCATAAAGCGTAGTTGGTCTAGTGGTAAAATACTCACCTCTACGTTAGTGACACAGGTTCACTTTCTTTGTCATTGCATGGTTTTGCCTGCCACACTAGTACCCCAGTTTGTTTCTAGGTAGATATGGATTAGAGCAGTCTGGATGACTGTGTGAATAGAGCTGTGGACTCAAGCTCTGATGCCTCAAAAGTCAGCCCCAGTCTGAAACATAAGAATTGGTTTGTTTGCTACCACTTTAATGCTACAAAAGACCAATTATTCTGACAGTGTTAGCTTTTACCCACCACCCTCTCCTCATTTAAAGAACTTGCCAGCACATCAGTATTTTGTGCAGGCTTAAGGAGTCAGATAATTATTGACAGATCTGGGTGGAGCGCATGTGGAATTGCCGCATTGTCATGGAGTGAACTCAAACTCCAAAACTCCAAAATTAATCTGACGGTGGTAAAACATGGAACAAAAAGTTTTGTATTCTTTTTCATTTGAATTTGATTCTATTTAAATTAATAGAAAACAAAAGAAAACAAATAGATTGCCTTTCTCTGATTTCCTAAACCACAAAAGGTACATTCATTTGGTTAGAATGGATTGTTAGAATGGATGTAAATGGGAAAATTAAATATACTTTATATTAACATCTTTTAAATGAATGTGAAAATGTATGAAAATATGTATGTATGAAAATGAATATTGTTTCATATTTGACCAATCATTTCACGGTGATTTATGCAATTATTAAAAGTATTGTAAAGGAGAGATGGGGTTAGGGAAGGGTAGAGGGGAGGAATGTCTTTTTTCTCATGCATTCATTGCATTTGTCACTGACAGTCTCGGTCTCACTCTTAGTCTCACTGTAGTGCTATATATACTGTTAATACAGTACACTGCGGCTTGCGTTCCATCCTTGAAACAGTACTCTGTGATTTGTCATTGTTATGTGTCAGTGTGGAAATTGTCTTGGACGATGTCTTGGATGATGTTGGTAATACTTAAAGAGTAAAAGATAGCAGGAAAGTTGTGAAGTAAGTGGGGAGGGGGATTTACAAATTATTTGTAATGAAAGGTAGGATTGTGGGTAGGCCCAAGAACCTGGCAGGTGCACTGTCAGTAACTAGAGGCAGATGAACTCTGTGACCCAACATAGCCCTTAAGAAAATTAATGCCCATGTTGCCTTGACATAGCAGGGACAGCATGTGGCTCAAAATAAAAAGGGGAGCAGCGGAAGTGGGTGGGGGCTGGTGGTGGGAGAGTTAAGTGGGAATGGATGTCTGTGGTATTATATAAACTTCCAAAAAATGCTGGTCTGCAAATTAGTGAACGAGAGAACGTATGCACTGATACAGGTATAAGCTTTACAATAAAGTTGGATTGGATTGGACATGAATTTGGATTCATGTTTTTCCGGCAGTATGATTTTTCTGCATGAAATGTGGGCTGCTCTGGCCTGGAAAAGCATGTTCCGAAAGTACAATATTACCCTTTGTAGACCTGTGATACTATTTTCTCGATCTCAGTATTAGTATTAGGATTTTTATCAAAGTGTGATCAAAGATGTGGTCTGTTAAGGAGTTGCAAAAGGATAATTTTTGGAAGGTGAGACACCAAGATCATGGTCACATGGACCAAAACAGTGCCTTATTTCTTTTTTTTTTCAAGGAAAATGTATGAACAGCGCTTTCTCAGGACTCTGACAATATTTCAGTTATGTTTGCTCATTTTTTAACAGTCATCCATTGTCTTTTACCGTGCGTCAAGTGGAGTTTTTTAAAGATCACATTGGCTTATGTTTATTACGCCGAATATAGCAAAAATTAGTAATGATTCAAGCTATCCACTTTCTAGTTTCCATTTATTTAGAACAAAACTTGTTAAGCATATTTTCATCAATTTGTTTGTCTTCAGTATTTGGCTATTGATGTGCAGCAGTTTGGCTTAAATACACATTGAATGAAAAAGTTAGGTAATATCACCCAAACAACTTTTGTTCATTCAATAGTTTTTAAAATAATACTCGATAGCATATTTTTCAAACACCGTTTCCTCACATTTTTGTTGAATTATTCCATGCTCAAGATAGACATCAAATGGAAGTAGAATTAGAATAATAAGTAAACAAGTTCACTGATAAATACTGTCATATGACAGACTTACTAAGCAGTGTGTGATGTAAAGAATGTTTGATCTAATCTTCAGTGAAAACATTGATGTAATGCTTCGTAGGCCTTATATTGCATACCAATGGTCTGGTTATTTTTTCAGGTAGACATAAAATTGAAAACGGTGAAATACACTGCATTCATGGTGGCAACATGTTTAGCTTATCAGAATAATGACTGGAAAGTTGTAGGTTCACATTCCATCAGTTCAAATCAGTGTGAGGTTTTCAGCTCTTATCGGCTCCATCCCAGATTTCAGTGTGTTTTGGGCTCTGTTGGAGAATTTGTTACTTTACTTACAATATTTAATTTTCATTATTTGAACCCTTGTCCACCTCAGGATGAAACAACAATAATATGGCATGACCAAATTTTACCACATTGAATACAGTTCCTAGTTACCAGAATGCACATCTGCATGTTTTTTTAAGCAATGCCATCTAGGGACGTTTTCTACTGTTTGTTTTTGTTAAGTTTTGTGCATAACTTACTCTTTGTTGTCTTTTGTAACAGTATGCATGACAAAGGCTAATTGACCAAAAAATTGCCCCCCCCCCCCCTCCCTTTTTTTTTTTTTTTTTTTTGTATATCAAATACATATCCTGATTCTATTTTTGTGTTTTTTTGGTTCCTGTTTGTTTCAATGCTGATAGTCACTTTGATTCAGAGTTTTAGTTACTTGATGTTCAAACATTTGACTATTTTGAGTAAAGAAAAATATTCTGACCATTGGCTCTGTCCTACAGATGATAACAGACTCAGAATGATAGTGGAGTTGGAAAGCTGGGCCAAGTCAGCAGTCCTGTTTACATGTATAATGAGAAAGAAAAAGTTTGTAATCGAGAATTACCATATGGTTTTTGACATTTTTTTTTAATTTTTGTAAAATCATAATTGGATTTATATCAAGGCTGACATAATAATTTTGTCAAGAGATAGTGTGTACAACCTGTCATTTTTCTTTTGCTAAAGAAAAGCTGATTAATAGTTCATCACTCATTGTAACAAGGAAACCCTGTATTAGCAGAGAGAGGAAAAGAAAGCTTTCTGTACATTTTGAGTGTTATTTTTACTTATGAAAATTAATTCATGAATTAATGGTGCTGTTGCATGACTATAGTATTAGAGTATGGCATATATTACATTTATGATTATTTATGGGAATGTTACCGGGTTTTCTGTGGCTGGGTTCCCTGTAGGTCTACACATAAAAAATATATAAAAATAAAAGCACTTATATCGGCTGTAGATGGTAATTTACATCTGACCGCATGTCATTGCGATTTAGATTTATTTGCATAGTTTACTGAGGAATAGGTTATTCATTTGAATTAGATACACATCTATTACTTGGTTAAATCCTAGAGTGATTAAATCGTAGAGTATAGGCAAAAATTCTCAGTTTTTTGTTGTTTTGTTTGTTTGTTTGTTTTTTTTTGGGGGGGGAGGATGGTGGTTTCAAATTTACTTATTCTACACTTGTATCTCCTGTAAAAGACAGTGTAAATCTAACCGCAGGTCCTTGCAGTATAGATCTATTTGCATGGGTGTTAGTATTGGTTTATGCATTTGAATTAAATCTATACCTTGATTTGTTATTAGGTTAAATCCTAGGGCATGGACAAAAAGTCCCACATGTTTCTGTTTTAGGAGGGAGGGGGAAGGGGAAGGTCTTTCTCATACTTCACTTCAAACCCCAGCCTGAAAAAGAGAACAGATAATGGATAAGTGCCTGTGGAGTGAAGATGATGCTCCAGAAACCCAATGAGTTTTTACTTGTTTTTATTTTTAAATACAATTACTAAGACATGAGACCATTAGACAGATATATTGCTGTGGTATTTCTCAGTATGTCCATGTGTTGTGTTCATGAGTAATGGTATCTATGTTACCCATCTGGATGTAAACCAAATATTTATCATTCTGAAAAGCTGTAGTCATTTAAACTTTACTCTTTTCATATTTTTACTTTTGCGACAAAGCAGTCACATTAATGAATCAGATAATGGCAGGCAGTTGAATAAGAATCACCGCTCTGATTATACAGTTCTGAGGGGAAAGAAACTTTTCTTGACACTTAACGCTTGATTACAGCACCAACTTACTCAAAATCATTTTCATTCAAAATATGCCATGAATTATGGATTGTTTCCTGCAGGAAATATGTAACTATTGTGTTTTTTTGTTGTTGAAGTTATATTGCTTTTCTCCTTTAAAATGGCCATAAAAATATTGTCAAACAACTCATTGGAGTCCATGTTACAATCAGGAAGTCGGCAGTTATCATATTCAATCATCAGCCACCTCCAGCCACACGTAACTCATCAGGATATCATCATTATCATCAGTTAAGATATTCTCTGTGGTGGGCATTTTTTTTTTTTTTGCTTTAGAAAAGCAGATTTATATTTTTTCATCGCTGTCACTCTTGTTGAACGCCTGCCTCCCCCCGTTTTTTTGTTTTTTTGTTTTTGTTGTTGAGTATGATCCATCATGATCATCATCATCATCAGGTGCCTTGCCGCATGGCGATGGCGATTATGGACTTCCATCTGTCTCTCTCTCTTGTTGCCTCAAGCATCTCTTCCGCCCTTCTTGTCTTCAGCCACTCTGCAAGTCCGTCTAGTATCTTCTCCCAGGGTCTACCCGATGCTCTCTTTCCCTCCAGCTTTCCCTTTGTGACCAGGTGTTTTAATTCTCCTTTCCTCATTAAATGGCCTATGAATGTTGCCTGCCTTTTCCTAATCTTTCTTATGAATGATCTACTTGTGTCTGCCTCCATCAAGACTGTCTCATTTGTTTTCTTTGCTGTCCATGGAACTCTCGACATCCTTCTTAGAAACCACATCTCGGCTGCCTCAATCTTGTTCTGGCTTTGCTTGTTGACTGTCCACGCCTCGCATCTGTACAACAGTATTGGTTCTATATAACATTCAAGAACTCTCTTCTTGATGTTAATTGAAAGGCATTTGTTGGTAAGAATGCTTTCCATCTTCTTGAATGTTGTTTGGCTTGGCCAATTCTTCAAATTGGGAACGATCATTTCACCAGATGGCAGATGCACATCAGAAATAGCCAGCAGAATTGGCCAAGCCAAAACAACATTCAAGAATGACCCATACTTAATTATATTCATCATCATCCATCTCAAGAAGTTGGTTTCAAGCTAAACTAATATCACAGCATCCCAGCTGTACTCCTGTATCAGTGTATGTATTTCATCAAAGTGGAACACAAAAGATCAGTTTGTTGTTGCATCTTATTGTAAATGCATGGTACACACACACACGCACGCATGCAAGCACACACTACACACAGACACAGACACACAGCACGCACACAAGCACACAGACACACAGACACAGACACACAGAGACACACACAGACACAGACACACACAGAACACACACAGACACAGACACAGACACACAGAACACACACACAACACACACACACACACACACACACACACACACACACACACACACACACACACACACACAGAAGAGAGAGAAGAACTTCCAGGAAGTAAATTACGTGTTTTGTTTTACAATTTTTAGATTTTTTCATGAAACGACATACCAAAGGGCAAGTGTGCTGTTCAGCAAAGATGGAAATGGTATAGAATAGCTATATATATTCTGTATTAATGTGTATGTCATTTTGGGAGTAGAAATACAGTTATTGATTTTATTAGAATTATATGATTTTTTATCCACTGTCCATAATTTGCTAATGGTGGAGTTGGTTAACTGGTGTTGATAACTGTTAAGGCTGTATCCGTAGGCTGGTTAAGTATTTAAATTGCATAATGGAATAAAGTGAAAAGAATATGACAATTTATGTTCAGGTCTTTTGCCCAAGAAAGTACCAAATGGGCCTGGAGAGATGGGTAAAGCAGTAGTCATCTCCAAAGATAAGGAAGCGCAGTCCAAAGATCTGTTCAAGATCAATCAGTTCAACCTCTTGGCCAGCGATATGATGTCTTTGAACCGTTCGTTACCCGACTATAGAATGGATGCGTAAGTATATGATTTAGTTAACAAGATGGACTTTATTGGCAAAATTTATATGTTCATATGTATGATGGGTTGCATCTGTTGAAGTGTATCAGACAGGACTTCATTTGTTTTATGTGTTTATATGTTGATTCAGTTAGCCCTCTGTTTTGTAAAATCACTTGAGACATGTGTATAGAAGATGTTAGTCATTGAAAAATTGGGACTGTCCCTGTCTTATTTGTCACCTAAACTGCATGTATTTTTACTCATAATTTGCCTAAAAATTTCAGTAAAATCACTGGTACTATCTCTGGTGTAGATTTTAACCTTGTGACTGGGTCTGACAAAGCAAGTTAGCAGTGAAGAGGATGTGCTGCAGCTTGGCTGACAAACCCACCTGTCACTGACCCCTGCTATTGATCTGTTGCCAATAAGTCACCTGCATGCTTCGCAAATAAATAATAAGCACACCACTGGAAACTACAGTTGTGTCCCTTCTGATTGTTATGTAGTACGTGGTGGTAAATGAAATGATAAGCACACCACCGGGAACTAGAGTTGTTTCCCTTCTGATTGTTACGTAGTACGTTGTGTTAAATAATAAGCGTACCACCGGGGACTAGAGTTGTTTCCCTTCTCATTGCTATACAATACAGAGTTAAATGATAAGCACATCACCAGATAACTTGAGTTGTTTCCCTTCTCATTGTTATTCAATACTTGTTAAATAATAAGCACACCACCAGAAACTAGAGTTGTTTCTTTTCTCTTTTTTATGCAATACGCGGTGTTAAATAATAAGCACACCATCAGAAACTAGAGTTGTTTCTGTTCTCATTGTTATGCAACAAGTGTTAAATAATAAGAACACCACCAGACACTAGAGTTGTTTCCCTTCTCATTGTTATACAATACTTGTTAAATAAGAAGCACATTATCAGAAACTAGAGTTTTTTCCTTCTCAGTGTTACAGTATAAGTGGTAAATAATCACACCACCGGAAACTAGAGTTGTTTCTGTTCTATTGTTATGCAGTATGGAGCGTTTCTTTGTGTTTGAAAAAGTTTGGCGATTGGTTAAGTGTTCTCGCAAACTCTGTCGCATGAAGTTATTATGTTCTCATTGCAATGAAGTCATTGTAGAAAGACTGGCAGTTTGTGTCTCTTGAAATTTCAAAGAGTGAAAATGAAAATGATAATGTAGGGAATGATGCAGTGATGATGTATACATGTATTATCAGCTATGCTCCATGCGGCATTGGTCCATTGACCTAGTTTTGACAGCATAGCTAGTCAGGGATTTACAAAAATTTTTAATGTAATTTATTTGTAAACTACACCCATTTTCTGATAAAGTGCAATATCATACATGTACATCTATCAAAAAGCAAACAGTTACGAAACAGTTACAGAATGAAAAGCTATAAGAGACCAAAGAAACAAACAAACATACAAACAAAAGAAATAAAACTAAAGACACTTTTATCAGGCAGAAAATAAAGAAGTCAAGTAGGTGCTTGCAGTAGTTCCTAATAATAAGCATGAAGTAGTTCCTGATAATAAGCATGAAAGGCAGGTAGGAGGTGACATAATGCAGTCTCTTCAGAGGTAATCTGAATATTCTGACGTTTTCTTTTTCATCAGTGTGCAGCTGTCTGAAGACTCATCATGGTTTGTCACACCTGCCCTGTTTAATATTATTGTTTTTACATGGATCCTACCTGTCATTATGATTATGCGATTAGATGGGGAGGAATTTATTGTAATGTATTGACAGTTGAATCAGGCTTTTTCAGGGATAACATTTCACATTATCACCAGCATATGTGTTTTAAGTGTTCTGATTAATATTGGTGATTACTTTCCCGCGGGGACTTACCCTAGATAAATGGATTTGTGACTTGTGGCATTCCCTGTGCTGCACAGTGACAGTTGTGAAATCAACAGCAATGAAGAAGAGAGACATAAATCATTTGCTCTGTCCGTGTCCTGCTTCTTTGACAGTTTGGCTTGTCCTCTTGCTCTTTTTGTGATCTCAAGTTCTGTGTGTATCTATGACAAAAAATGTGCTATCATGCTTTTCTCAGCTGTTTCTGCATGGATCTTTTTCAATTATGGGTCAAAGGTGTGCATCATTAAGGAGTTGCAAATGCTTAAATTTGGAAGTCATGGCATGAGGTCAAGGTCGCATGGGCCATAAGAAAAAAGTGCTGAAAATCGGCTCTTTTCAAGGAATGTGCGCAAACAGCGCATACTCTTGAACTGCTGCGGACTTCTGATATTTGTCTTTTTTCCTCCTTTTTTTTGTTGTTGTCACTGGGACTGCCTACCATTGTCTTCACTAAGTTTTATTTCATCTTTTGCTTTTTCAAGGTCAAAGTGACCTTGCCAAGTATGGAATTGTTATTTTCTGTAAAACAGTTTTTGTGTGAAAAGGAAGATTGTTAGAATATGTGTTAACCATTAAAAAAATGTTAAGAAATCAGTGTGCACACACACAAACAAAAACAAACACACACACAACAAAAACAAACACGTTCTAAGACACAGACACAGACACACATACACATGCATGCACGCACGCGCCGCGCGCATGCACGCACGCACGCACGCACGCACGCACGCACGCACCACGCACCGCACGCACGCACGCACGCACCACACACACACACACACACACACACACACACACACATCACTCATTTACACATAAACACAACACACTCTCTCTCTCTCTCTCGCTCATGTTCACTTGTTCACTTAAGCCTTAAATCGTTTTAGAGCAACCTGAAATTCACATGTCAAATCCAGTGTGACAACAACAAGAATAGGAACAAAAAGAGAGAGAGGAAAAGAAAAGAAGAAAGACAAAAGTCAGTTGTTACAGCCCAGACAGAGGGAAAGGAAGGTTGTCTCTCTTGCAATGGTACCGACAGGCAAGAGTTTAGCCAACAGCAAGCAGACAAGTATACCTTTTACTTAACAGAAGAAACAGTCTGGTGTAAAGTACAAAACGAAACAGAAACCTTTGAAAACAGCAACTCAAGAAAATGAAATAAAAAAGGAAAGAAACAGACTGTCTGGTGTTGGGCCAGCGCAGGAGAATAACCTCAGTAGTCTTTCTTCTTTCCTTTATTTTTTTTTTCTTGTTATTTCATTATCATGCATTCTCTTCCTGTCAGGTTTCTGTTTTGTTTTGTATTTTAGACCAGTTTCTTCAGTTGCTAGTTTCTGTCTTTCTATGGTACCATCGCAAGAGAGACAACCCTTTTGTCCTTCTGTTGGAGCAGTTACAACATACCTACATTTACCTTACTCAGCAATTCTTCTGTGGCAATCATTCTCTTTTTTCTGTTGACAAATAAATCAACAATTACAGTAAATTATTAGCTTTTGAGAGTTCAGTGCTTTGGTTGTCTCTGTACTTTGTAGAATAATGATTTTTTTTTCAGTGTATGTCTTGCATTGTGGATAAACTGAATTTTGATGAAAGTCGAGCTGTGTTTCTTAATGATTTTTTTTCAGTGTATGTTTTGCATTGTGGATAAACTAAAGTTTGAATGAAGGTTGAGCTGGTTTGTTTCAGTGTTTCTTAAAATTCTTGAAATGGCCCTAAGTAGTCACTGGGTTGTGGTAAATGTAAATTTTATGTACAAATATAAATGTATACAAGTCTACACATAACCATTATATTTCTTTTTTTTTTTTTTATCATTTAGTTTGAATATATTTCTACTTTGAAACTGCATAGCTTGGTTGTGTGACAAGAGTTTTCAAACAAGCATTTGATTTTGTTAAAACTTCAATTTTAGTTTTAATCTTTTTAGTTTCTACCAAAGTTCTGGTATGCTAAAATCAACACTTAAAAAATTTGCTGTCATCTTTTCATCGAAACAATTGAAAGGAAGCCAGAAATGAATAGTATATGATAAGTATGTAGATCAAGTCTGCATTCTACACACACTTACACACACAACGCACACGCACGCACACACGCCGCACACACACGCCGCACCACACAGCACCACACACCAGCGACACGCCACACAGCACCACCACACACGCACAACACCACCACCGCACACACACGACACACACGCCACACACACACACACGCGCAACACACACCACCACACACACGCCAACACACACGACACGCACACACACACGCACACACACACGCACACACACACACACCACACCACACACACACACACACACACACACACACACCACACACACACACACACACACAGAAAAGAGGGCTGGCGAAATCCACTTGCCTGATCGCCCGAGGCGAGTAAAAAACATGACGGGTGAGTCAAAATCAAAAACTACTTGCCTGTTGGGCGAGTGACAATTCTGACTCATGCAGTTATAATCTATTTCGATTTTTAAAACTTTCCAATCTTTCAACTGATTTCTTCTGCAATGATCGAGCCTACCATACCAATGTCGCGCGCAAACGAAGCTATCCAGGGAAAGTCAACTCTTGCCTCCCGTAGGCCTTTCAGTGAAGGGAGTTGGTACAGTACAATCGAGTGTTTACAGATCAATGATCTTTCTTCTGGCAGTTTTGGTCGAACGGTTAGAAGCTTCCAATAAAAAGCTGCACACTAACCATCTCTGAGTACAAAACTGCTGATTGTTCTGCTAGACTTGCTTTTAATAAACATACTCACCACTGACCAAGTCTCACCAGTTTCAGTATTTCTCACTCTTTGTGTTACGCGTGTGCTACACACATATGTATACTCTCTCTCTCTCTCTCTCTCTCTCTCTCTCTCTCTCTCCTCTCTCTCTCTCGTTCAGTGGTTCTCTGTCTCTTTCTCTCCCTCACACACACTCACACTTTAAAAGCAAATGATTAATATTATGAAAGGGGAAAAATATTGCAGGATGAGGATGAAGTAATTTGCAAAACGTAACAAATGATCAGATGGACTAAAATAAACTAAAGAACTCCCTCTAACTTACACACAGAATCCATGTAAACCTTGAGATCAATCATCTGCCTTTTACGTCTTCGTGTTATCACTAGATTTCCCACTGTTCACCTCCCCATCCAACTACCTCACTCTGATGAAAGTCTCCAGAAGAAAGTTTGACCACCTTTGTTGCTCGTTCTGCTGAATATTTTTGGTCATCATCATAAAGAGAATTTCACTATTTTTCAGGGGAACATGTCGGGCTAGTGAAAATATCTGCGGGCTAGTAGATCTTAAATTCCACTAGCCCGGCTGGCTAGTGGAAAATGTTAATCTTCTGCATATATAAATATGTATATATATACATACACACACACTTTGTTTACCTCAGTACTACAATGTGACTGTTTTGGTATATTTGGTTAATTGTGTGTGTGTGTGTGTGTGTGTGTGTGTGTGTGTGTGTGTATGAAGTTGTATACATATTACATGTGTTTGTATGTTTTACAGAAGTTATAATTATAGTCATATGAATGAGACAAAAGAAGCTGATTTGTATTTTGTTGTAATGTGTGAAAACTATTACCATATTGTTTTCTTTCTTTACATCAATGTCTTGTATAAGAAACGCATTAACATGCTTTACTACAAGCATTCGTATTCAGTTTCATTCAAGTGTTTTACGGCTATAGTTTCTCAATAAAGATAAGATGATGGTTGTGCTGTTGGCAGGTGTAAGAGGAAGTCATACCCCCCTGTGAAAAGTCTGCCTACTACAAGCATTGTGATAGTGTTTCACAATGAGGCCTGGTCAACTTTGCTGCGCACCGTATGGAGTATTATCAATCGGTCACCCAGGCAGTTAGTGAAGGAAATCATTCTGGTCGATGATGCCAGTGACAAAGGTATTGACAGGTTACACAGAGTGACATATTGAACTATACTTGTGTCCCCATTTCTGTCTGTCCATTTGATCTGTTTAATTCCAGAGATAAAGACATATTCATAGTTACAGAATATTTATTGAAATCTGTTTATCTTTCTGCTTGAGAGGTGAACTGAGTTCCATGCTGTTGTTAAATGTTCTGGATTAAATTTTGAACTAACTTATGTAAAAATACATATTTTCTGGAAAGAAAATGATTGGATTTTTATCAGTGTTTGTTCAGAATATAATCCAGAATATTTGTTTTCCAACAATGGTCAGAATTTAATCTAGAATGTTTGTTTTCCAGCAACACCCATTTTGTGTGTGAAAATTATTCTGTAGCCAGCGAAACATTAAAAGTAGAAGGATTACTCAAAACTTTGTAGGAAATTGATAATACTGTGATTAATAATGAGGTTTGGCCCCCAGACGTGTGGCACGCAGGCCCACCGGCGTGTGGATATGCCCTGGTGCCCATGAACCAGACCCCCAAGCTATGGGTAAATAGCTCCACTGCCTTGAGGACATCTCAGGAGAAAATGAAAATAAGGCTAAGGGAATTAACCCTGAAAAAGAAAATCACCCTACTGCCTTGTAGGTTGTTGTGGGAATGACAAAGGCTAGCGGAGAGACCGTAAACAAACTGATGGAAGGCAACGGGAAACCACATCATATTTTCCCCAGAACAATCATGGCCAGACAGAAGAAAAATGAAGATAACGATGTAAATTGGTGCTCCTATGGAGCACTTTTGTCCGGTAGGGACCGTCATGCTGCGCAGGTGACACCAGACCGTCAGGAAGCTACTTAGATAAACCTCAACCTCAGAAAAAAATACCAAAATCGCAACATGGATCATTAGAACATTGTTGCAAAAAGGTAAATTAGACTATATCAAAATGGAGATGGAAAGGCTTAACATTAGTATTTTAGGACTAGGGGAAGTGAGATGGAAGGGGGCAGGCATAATAACATCAGGAGAGTATACAGTAATATACTCTGGTGGAAGCTCACATGAAAGTGGAGTAGGCATCGTAATGGACAGGGACAAATCAAAAGCAGTTAGGGGATACCAGGCTGTGTCCGACAGTTTTGCTGGTCAAATTGGGAGGCAGGCTATTTGATATCAACATAATTCAGGTGTATGCACCAACATCCGCAAGTGCCCAGGAAGACATCAACAGCTTCTACAAGTATTATAGATGGCCAAGGCCCAATGTAAATCACAAGAAGTTACAGTAATAATGGGAGATTTTAATGCTAAAGTGGGACAGAATAGGGTGGAGGATATAGTTGGACCTCATGGCCTTGGTACACAAAATGAAAGGGGAGGGAAACTTGTAGAATGGGCACAGATGAATGAGTTCATAGTAGGAAACACCTGGTTTGAGCAGCCTAATAGAAGAAAATGGACTTGGATGAGTCCAAGAGATAATACCAAAAATCAGATTGACTGCATCCTGATTAGTAAAAAATTAGAAATTCTTTACTGTCAGCAAAAACACTACCACACGCAGACTGCAACAGTGACCACACAATCCTGTAGTGGGAAGATTTAGGCTGAAATTAAGGAAAAGGAAACAGACCAAAAGCAACATCAAACTAGATCTTGGACTCTTAAAGACAGATAAAGTGATATGTGAAAAATTTAACGTGCATGTTCAAAACAAATTCAGTGCTCTGGAAGATGTTAGTGACAGTGAGGAACAATGGACAAAGTTGAGAAATTTGATAAATGAAGCTTGTGAAGAAATCCCTGAAGTAGATAGAAAAGCAAAAAAGAACTGGATGACAAAAGAAATTTTAGGCTTGATGGAGGAACAGATGAAGGCAAAGAGAAACGAGGAGATATACAGGAAGATAAAACAAAGAAATCAGGAATAGGTGCAATGAAGCTAAGGAAGCTTGGCTGAAAACGAAATGCAAAGAAATAGAAGACCGACACAAACCGGAAACGGAAATTGTCCACAGGAAAAACGCATACACATCAGCTGGTTGCTTAAAATCGAAAGATGGTACGTTTATCATGGAAAAAGACAAAATATTTGACAGATGGGGATAGTACATTAAAGACCTTTTTGAAAGTGACGGAAACAAAGAACACATTATAAGAAAGAACTATGAAGGACCACCCATAATGAAAGGTAAAGTTAGAGCATCACTGAAAAAGATGAAACCAGGAAAAGCCCCAGGACCAGACAACATTACTACAGAGATGATTGAAGCCCTGGTGGAATTTGGTATTAAAAAAATAACAGTTCTCCTAAATCATGAAATTTATGACTCTGGAAAAATCCCCAAAGATATGTCAAAATCACTTTTCATTGCTCTTCCAAAGAAGACAGGGGCTGTAGAATGCGAACTCCATCGCACAATCAGTTTGATGAGTCATGTAACAAAGATCCTATTAAGAATAATCATGATGAGGACAAGAAATAGAATCAAAAGAGAAATAGCAGATGAACAATGTGGATTTGTCGAAGGGAAAGAAAGTATTAATGCCATATGTATCCATCCTAAGAACTATCATAGAGAGGTCAATCGAGATGAACAAGGATTTATATTGATGCTTCGTTGATTATACCAAGGCTTTCGATCGGGTAAGACATGAAGAATTGATCAACCAACTAGAAAGACTCAATATTGATGGAAAAGATCTACGAATAATCAGAAATATGTATTGGGAACAAACAGCTGCAATGAGAATGGAAAACGATATAAGCTCTTTCCAGAACATCAAAAGAAGAGTTAGACAGGGTTGTGCTTTGTCACCAGATCTGTTTTCACTTTACAGCAAAAACATCATGAGAAACCTAGAGGAAAACCCTGGATTAAAGGTTGGAGGAAAATTGATAAACAACATTCAGCATGCAGATGGCAATGTGCTAATTGCTGAAAATGAAAGTGACCGACAAAACCTGGTGAATATACTAGAAATAGAAAGCAAAGGTAAGGGGTTGGAACTAAACAGCAGGAAGATAGAAGTCATGGTGACCAATAAAAAACATGAAATCCCCTCATGCAAAATAACAGCAAACGGCACAACCTTGAGACAGGTTGATAAGTTTAAATACCTTGGAACAATCATTTCACCAGACAGCAGATGCATGTCAGAAAGAGCCAGCAGAATCGGCCAAGCCAAAACAGCATTCAAGAAGATGAAAAGCATTCTTACCAACAAATGCCTATCAGTTAACATCAGGAAGAGAGTTTTTGAATGTTATATAGAACTAATACTGTTATACGGTTGTGAGGTGTGGACAGTCAACAAGCAAAGCCAGAACAAGATTGAGGCAACCGAGTTGTGGTTTGTAAAAAGAATGTTGAGAGTTCCATGGACAGCAAAGAAAACGAACGAGAGTCTTGATGGAGGCAGACACAAGAAGATCATTCATAAGGAAGGTTAGGAAAAGACAGGCAACATTTTTAGGCCATTTCATGAGGAAAGGGGAATTGGAGCATGTGGTCACAATGGGAAAGCTGGAGGGGGAAAGAGAGCACCAGGTAGACCCAGGGAGAAGATATTGGACGGACTTGCAGAGTGGCTGAAGACAAAGAGAGTGGAAGAGATGCTTGAGGCAACAAGAGATAGAAACGGATGGAGGGCCATGGTTGCTGGCACCATGCCACAGGGCACCTGATGATGATGATGAATAATGAAAAGGATGGCTTGATATGTAAACATACATTTATTTACTGCTTATCACTTCATAAGAAGGATAACATGTTTCATTCTGTTTTAATTACACATGCTATATACCATGGCTCACTGATGCAATAAGCGGCAGCGATTTGCCATTCCTGCCTCATAAACAATAAAGTCCGAAAGGATCATAACTCTGAGAGTATCCATGTCTTGCGCATGCGCATGTGCTCTTCCTCTTTTCTCGGCAGCCATCTTCCAGCTTGCCTCATATGCTCTGAGCAGCTAAGTATTTTGCTACTTTGCTTGCAATCGATCGATTTTCATTGCTGTTTTGTATTGTCTTGCCTATGTTTTCGTGTAAGGGAGAAACTTACGTGAAGCGTTTGGTTGGCAAAGCGAGGGTTAAGAAGATTTCGTACACGGAATTCTCCAACCCTCAGACCAGAGATTTGCCCGGTGCGCCAAACCCGCTCTCTCTTCACCTTTGTCTCTCCCTCCTCTCTCTCTCTCACTCTCTCGAAGTCATCACAACTCAACTGCGGTTCTGCTGCGGTGACCACGAGCCCTCAACTCTGCTGCGGTAATGTTGAGTTTTTGTCATTTTGCGGCCTTCACACTGTCCTTCACGGTAATCGACTCAACTGTGGTTCTGTCAATTCCGTACTCGCCCCCTGCGTACAGCTCAACTGCGGTTCTGCTGCTACGTTTCAGCCCCCATGGCTGTAGGGCGACATGGATATGGGTCTCCCTCGGGAGACAGGAAGGCCAGCATTTTGTCGGAAAAACGGCTTGTCAGCCAAGTCAAGGGAGGCAACCCCAATTTGATGGGTGTCAGACCGTAGGTCCGCCCCGATTGCCTCCCTTCCTCCATTACCAACGGGTTGACTTTTCTTCATCTTGCGGCCTTCTCGTAGCCCCCCACGGTAATCGACTCACCTGTGGTTCTTTCGATTCCGTACTCGCACCCTGCGTACAGCTCAGCTGCACACATTTCAGCCACACTGGCTGAAGGGCAACCTGCTCGCCCCCTGTGTGCAGCTCAGCTGCACGCATTTCAGCCACATTGGCTGAAGGGCGACCTGGGCACGGGTCTCCTTCGGGAGGCAGGAAGGCAAGCAATTTGTTGAAAAAGGCTCACCCCCCTGCTTTGCCAGGTGGGTCATGGGTGACAACACCCCTGCCGAAGGCGTCAGACCGTAGGTCCGCCCCGGCTTGGTCATCACAACTCAACTACGGTTCTGTTGCCATGACCACGAGCCCTCAACTCAGCTTCGGCTCTGTTGACTTTTTGTCATTTTGCGGCCTTCACACTGCCCCTCACGGTAATTGACTCAGCTGCGGCTCTGTCGATTTCATACTCGCCCTCTCAGTAGAGCTCATCCCCGGTTCAGCTGCTACTGTTTCAGCCCCCATGGCTGAAGGGCGACACGGGTATGGGTCTCCTTCGGGAGGCAGGAAGGCCAGCACTTTGGCAGAAAATGGCTCACCCCCTGGTTCGCCAGGCGGGCCAAGGGAGACAACCCCCCTATTACGGGCGTCAGATCGTACATCCGTCCAGGTTGTCTCCCTTCCTTCCCTGCAGCCTGCTTGTGCCCCCGCTCCAACCTCTCTGTCCCATTCGGGACAGAGTGCCTGGTCGCCTTGGCAAATGCCAAGCGACCCACTGCGGGCTGGCACATCTCTGTCCCATTGTGGACAGAGCGCTTAGTCGTCTTGGTAAATGCCAACCGATCCCCAGCAGGTTGGCCTCTTGGGCACTGGGGATCCGGGGACTCCATGGGCTCAGCCCATGACGCCTCCCATGGCACCGTACATGGCGCCATGGCAGCACTTCCCATATCTATGGGATTTCCCCTTGCCTCGTCCGCAGGGTATACTTGGTGGCCCTGCTTTATGCCCGGCGCCCCACCCATGCAGGCGTCCACCTTGACCACCCCTCTGGACCCTCCCTCCCCCCCCCCCCCCCCCCCCCCCCCCCCCCGGTCGGATTCCTCCCCAGGGGTGCTTCCCGGGGCTTCTGACCCCAGTCTGTTTGGAGTTTGCCCACAATCGGGCACTCCACAGTCCATCGCCTCCTCTGTAGGCGGACCGGGGGACACTGATTCGAAAGCGGATGATGAGGGCTCTACCCCACTTCCTTTTCATTTTCCATAGCAGTGCAATGGTCCACTGCACAAGAGGCCAAGGCTCCCTGCCCTGCCGTGGCAGAGCTCGCCTTGGTGCCCTTCCTCTCACAGCCCCAGCCTCCCCTTTCCTAAAAGAGTCAGGCTTGGTGGCTGACTCGGTGAGGAGGGCCCAAAGCAAGGTAAGGGGCACTGAGGCACAGGACATCCTTCCAGGCTCCATGCCTGACTTCCCTGGAGCTCTGCCTTATGGGAAATTCCTGAGGCCAGAGAAACTCCCTTTCCACAGAGCGGTCCTCACGGCCCATGAGGCCATTCCAGAGTCGCCACTCTCCCTCACACAGGATAACCTGTCTTAGCGCAATAGAGGTCACGGGCCCAGCAGCGGCATATCTCCCTCTCGCAGCGCTGCCTGGCAAGCTGGGAGGAGACTGCCAGGAGGGGTCTGGAAGTGGATCCAGTGGCGGATTCCTTCTTGGGTGGTCTGGTGTCCGCTCATCAGGACCCAGACTACGAGCCCGTTTCTCTCCGTCACTCACCTGTCTCTCCCGCAATGGTTGCTTCCATACAATCCATGGCGGAAAGACCTCAAGTACTCGGCTGATGCCCTTCGCCAGACTGTACCTCAATTCAGTCCTGTCAAGGCCAAATGCGGTACTCTTACCATCTTCGGTCACCCACTCTTCATCTGCCAGAGCTTCCTCGAGAGCTGTGCCACTTATGTCTGGTTCCCTCTTTGGGACCCACATGCAGGCCACTATCAAACGTCAGGACGAAATCAGGAGGGACCTCGCCCTTCACTCCGGTCCCGCTTGCCCCGCGGCAAAGCGCCCTGCTCCGGCGGCTCCAACACGTTCCCAGGGGCCTCCACAGGAGACGTTTTGCGCCTCCTTCAGCCCCAAAGGGGCTAGGGCAAGCACCCCCCACAGGCGATCCTGTGGGCAGTCTGTCCCGACACATAGACACTTTCAGATGGAAACCCCTAGGTCCATCTGTGATGCCTTGCTCCCGGACGACTGGGGGATGTCCATTGATCTCGGAGATGCATATTCCCATCTCCTTATTCACCCAAGGGACAGGACGTACCTCCAATTCGTTTGGAGGAACTGATTCTTCCAGTTCAGGGCTATTCCCCAGGGTCGCTCGGGTCCAATCATCAGTGAGCAAATGGCACTTTCGGTCCTGGCTAGCCCAGGGAGTCCCTCTCACACCCCCCCCTCCTCAGCGGACTTGTTCACGGATGCGTCCTAATCCGGGTGGGGGGGGGCCCACGGGTGAGGGGGCCCACGTGGGCCTGCTGACAGCAGCAGGTCAATGGTCACAACATCTCCTTCCTGTCACATCAACATGCTGGAACTGGAGGCAGTTTTTCAAGCCCCCAGAGACTTTCTCCCCTTTCTTAAGGGAAAACATGTTCGCATCGACACGGACAACACTACTGTGGCTTGTTACATCAACAAGCAAAGGGGCGCTCGCTCCCACTCCTTGTCGGAGAGCGGAACAGCTTCCACTCTGGTGTGTAGAACAATCCTTTCGGATCTCAGTGACGCATGTCCCGGGAAAGACGAACATACTTGCGGCCTCCGTCAGTAGCTCCCACAGGATTCTTCTCTCAGAACGGGCACTGGTCTGTGCAGTTCTGGAACCAGTGTGGGCAGCGTGGTTCAAATCACAAGCGGACCTGTTTGCCACCAGATTCCACTGCCGCCTTCATCTGTATGTTCTTCCAGTCCCGGATCCTTCGGCTTGGCCCGTGGATGCTTCGTCCATCCCACGGTCAGTCCTGTCGGGCTATGCCTTCCCTCCGTTCCCCTAACTGGAAAGTTCTGCGGAAGGTGAGGGCAGACTCTGCCACGATGGTTCTCGTGGTGCCTCGATGGCCTGCCCAAACATGGTTTCCGGAACTGCTGCACCTGTTCCATGTGCCTCCAATAAAACGCACTGTGACAGGCCGGTCCTTGCTTCAACCAAGGTCACGCATGCTGCACAGCAATCCGGAGGCTCAAAACCTTCCTGCTTGGCTGCTGTGCAGGACTCAATGTCTTCATTAGGCTTGTCCCCGGATGAAGGGATGCAGGGCAGCTATCTGCATCACCATCAGCCAGTCGGGTAGTCCTTCCTTCGTGGACGACCCTGTCCTGCGGGATATTGTCCGTGGGGCTTCCCTTCGGGAAGCCTGACCCCCCGCCGCACCTGGCCGGGGATTTCCTCGTCCTCTCCTCCTTGGGACTTCCGCCTTACGAGCCCATCAGGGAGTGTTCTCCCAAGTTCCTCTCATTTTGGACGGCCTTTCTACTCTCTCTAGTGTCGGGGAGGCACTGTAGCGAAGTGCCCGCTCTTAGCGGATTCCCCGGGGATGTCGCTTTCGAACCGGAGGGCTCAATGTCTCTCCGCCTACTCCCGGACTTCTTGGCCAAGAACCAGTCGCCAGGTTCTCCTACTCGGTCTATCTCCATTCATCCACTGACGTCTATCCTTGCTTCGGATGACGAAATCTTCTCGCCAGAAGCAGCACCACCTGTTTCTCTCTTACAACTAAAGTTATAAGAAGGCCATTAGCCGCGCATCCATCTCTCGATGGCTGTGGTCAGTCATCAAGGATGCGTATGCAAGGCCGGGCTCAGATTTGGCTGTCTTCTCCCTGAGGCCCCATGACATTAAAGCATGGGCCTTGTCACTGGCGTTCACTCAATGCCAGCCTCCAGAGTGTCCTGGACGCCGCGCAATGGCGTTCTCCGGGCACGTTCATTCCATCCTACCGGCGCGACGTCTACCGTCTGCGCGACGGTGGATCTAGGGGTATCGCTTCCACTGTGGTGGCTCAACACCCCATCTCTCCCGCACGCCCTGACTCGTCTCATTCCTCCAGGCGTTAACCAGGTAGGCCTTCCTTCCGGGTAGCGCTATTCTGCATCAGTGAGCCACGTTATAGTATGTGTAATTAAAAGGAAATTTTCCTTCTAAAATTACGTTTAATCTAACATACTTACCGTGGCTCATGCAGAGTCCCTCCCGTCCTCCCCGCCTTCCTGGTTCTTCCATTCACAGTCAGGGTCTCGGTTTCCTCGAAAAGAGGAAGAGCACATGCACATGCGCAAGACATAGATACTCTCAGAGTTATGGTCCTTTCGGACTTTATTGTTTATGAGGCAGGAATGGCAAATTGCTGCCGCTTATTGCATCAATGAGCCATGGTAAGTATGTTAGATTAAACATAATTTTAGAAGGAAAATTTCCTTTTATCAACATTTGTTTTTCATTGAATACTTATAGTCTGAACCCAAGAAGCTGACCCAGAATCAACTCTGCTGTCATAGTGTGGTGATGGTCCTATATTCTCAGGGAAAGAATGGATTAAGTCAAGGAGAGAATGAAGTAAGTCAAGTAATTGCATGCAAGCAACTCTGAAGTATATGATTCGACTTACATACTTGATAACTATTTAGTTCAAGAGATATATTGTAAATCAGTCCTTATCTACAATGTCTTTGTTGTCACTCGTGATTTTTTTGATACCATACTGAAGTTTTCTTCAGGCGTTTATTCAGCCACCACCACACAAATCTGGAGAAGACCTTGAGGTTTAGGTAGAAAACTCTTGACTGACAAGAAAACTAAACTTTACAGGTGAGAATGATTTAATATTGTGAATGGCAGACTTGGAAAATAACCATCATGCTTTGATGTATTGAAATGTTCCATGTTTCATTACTTTCATGTTGATATTTGTTTGGTTGCTTTTTCTTCAAGAACACCTTGGTCATAAGCTGGATGAATATGTGGCTACTCTGCCTGTACCTGTACATGTTGAAAGGTCAGAAAAGCGCACTGGACTCATACGAGCACGTCTTAGAGGTATGTATGGTCTGTTTATGTGATTACTATTCTGTTCACCATCTCAGTCTCTGTTACTCTTGACATTTCTCCGATTCTATCAGTGAAATATTTTGTTTTCTCCATCTGACCATCCATCTGTATATGCCGCACATGTCCACCATTCTGAGATCCCCCTGCTGTTAATAAAATATTCTGTTCTTCCATATGTCTCTTCGTCTGTATATGCCACACATGTGCATCAACCTGACATCCACTTGCTCTCAATGAAATGTTCTGTTTTTCCATCTGTTTAATATTCATATTCATCTGTATATGCCTCTGTGATGATGGAACCTGCTCCAAAGACATTAATAGAAGAATTGGAATGGCAAAGCAGAAAATGGTCCAACTTAACAACATCTGGAAAAACGGACATGTTTGATATGGCCAGTCATGATTTAGAATGTTTGATATGGCCAGTCATGATTTATGGCTGCAAAGCCTGGTCTGAGAAAAACTGATTGCAGAAGAATTTAGGCAGCAGAAATGTGGTTTTATCGGAGACTACTACATGTCAAATGGACAGACAGAAGAATTAATGAAAGTGTCTTGGAAGAACTTGATACCACCAGAGAATTAGCAGACAACAACAAGAACTTTGGCCTTGTGCCACGCAACAAGAAGGCGGACCTCATAACAGCAATCTTTCAAGGAAAAACAGTGGCAAAAAGGAAGAAAGGCAGACTTCCAATCTCATACATCGAGAACATAACCAACATCAGTGGCCTGAATATTCTAGAAATTGTTCACAAAAGTCAAGATGGTGGTGTCCAGATGGTGCAGCGGCCAAGACGAACCTGATGATGCTGACAGGTGAGACGGGTGAGATACGCCACTCATGTCCACCATCCTGATTTCCCTCTGCTGTCAGATGTTCTGTTCTTCCAGCTGTTTAATAATCATTTGATGCCACACATGTCCAGCATCCTGATATCCCCTGCTGTCAGTGAAGTGCTCTGTTTTTCCATCTGTGTATCCATCTGCCCATCATTCTGACATCTCCCAGCTGTCTGTGAAATATTCTGTTCTTCCATCTGGTTAATATCTATCTGTTAATGCCACACATGCCAGCACCTTGACATCTCCCTCATGTCACTTAACTGTTCTACTGTTCTGTTCTTCCATCTGTGTATTCTTCTGTATATATGCCACACATGTCCACCATGTCCAACAAGCAAACCGCATTAATGTATAGAAAAGGAAAATAGGAATGGTGGAATAAAGGAAACAACTCCTACAGGAAGAGATCTTTAAATACGCAATATGGGATTCATTAAATCTTGTCATACCATTTTCCCTCTTTGAAAAGAAAAATATAGAGATGTATCATTACAAGATAACTTTTCATATATGTTAAACACTGTTTACTCATCAGTCTGTCATCAGTCTGTCACTAAGTGATTTAAGACAACAGTTTAAGACACCTTTAAACAAATATTTCTCTCATCTGCTTGTATAGGTGCCAAGGTAGCCAAGGGTGAGGTGCTGACTTTTCTGGACGCCCATTGTGAATGTACTGAAGGTTGGCTGGAACCTCTTCTGACTGAGATCCACAAAGACAGGTAAACAGGAAAGATAAGAAATCTTTATATGAATGAAAGTGTGTGTGTGTGTGTGTGTGTGTGTGTGTGTGTGTGTGTGTGTGTGTGTGTGTGTGTGTGTGTGTGTGTGTGTGTGTGTGTGTGTGTTAAGTTGAGAGCAACTAAATTTGGAATCTGTCGCTCTAGATAATCAATAGAAAAAATATGTGTTTAATCCAGTATGCTTGCCATGTTATTTCTGTTTGGAGAAAGATGGTTACTTTATGCCGTTCTGTCAATGAGTTATCTTTGTTTTAACGGAAGATTGATTTTGGCAGTTTTATCATGTGTGTTCAAACACCAAAAATCTACCAAAAGATTATCTGTTTACGATTGGAACTTTCCCCAAATTGCATCACAATTGGCCAGTATGTCAGGCTCTGGAGATGGAACTATCATGAGTAAAAATGATTATGTCACAAGTACAAAGTGTCATGAGTAAAATGCCATAAGTACCTTTGTTCAGTTTAGATAAAGACAAATAGTCAAAAATGTCTATTAATTTGGAACATTTTTGTCTGGTCCACAGAAAGGACTTTGTTCAGTTTAGATGAAAACACTTTAATAGTCGAAAATGTCTAATAACTTGGAACATTTTTGTCTGGTCCACAGAAAGGACTTTGTTCAGTTTAGATGAAAACACTTAAATAGTCGAAAATGTCTAATAACTTGGAACATTTTTGTCTGGTCCACAGAAAGGACTTTGTTCAGTTTAGATGAAAACACCAGATAGTCGAAAATGTCTAATAACTTGGAACATTTTTGTCTGGTCCACAGAAAGTCAGTTGTTTGCCCCATCATTGATGTGATCAGCGACGACACTTTTGAATACATCACTGGCTCAGACATGACATGGGGTGGATTTAACTGGAAATTGAATTTCCGGTGGTATCCTGTGCCACAGAGGGAATTGGACAGACGAAATGGTGACCGCAGTGTTCCTACACGGTGAGCAGTTTCATAGTCTGCAGTTTTTTCTATTGTTAAAACATTTCCTTGCTTTTCTGGTACCCCTATTTTAATGATATATACCCCCCCCCCCCCCCCCCCTGTAAATATATGTTAGATAATAGCATATGCTGATATTAACACAGATTTAAAGAAAACTGTAAAATCATTGCACCTTGTCTGTGACTGTAACCACGTTTGATAGATTCAATCCTTTGTAATGCTGCTACAGTAATCTTTGGGACGACTACCAGCTGTGTCTGTCTGACCATCTGGTGTAAGATTCTGAATACACTGTACAGACTCAAAAAAAAAAAAGTTTCTGATGCTGTTCTACTTTAGACTTAAAAGTAAACAAATAAACAAAAGTTGTAAAATCCTCTTTTGGGTCTCTTGTATTGTAGAATAATACATACTCCCTTAAAACATCATATTTAACCCTTTGATTCACATACCCTGTCCACCATCACCCTGCGTTGTCAACAATGCTAGCAAAGCAAAAACTTAACCTTTTGATTCCCTCACCCTAACCACCAGCTTCCTGCACTTGCTTATTATAGCCAGACAAGTCAAAGTTCAGTTCATGCATCATCACTTAGTCTAGGAGGAGTCCTACATGGGAAACAAGAAACTGACAGAAGACAGCATTCTACGCATCAGGATCCCTCACTTGAACAGAATAACGATAATGCAAAAATAGAAAAAGAAACTTTGGGTGTGATATAGTGCTGTGAGAAGTTTGTTGACTGTTTGCTAAGACTTCCAAAATTTACAGTTGAGACAAATCACCAGCCTCTGTGTTGGCACTTTTGAAGACAGAGCTGCTGGATGAGCTCACACCATCGATTCAGCGGTTCTATATGTGACTGATGCATTTTTCCTATGATGTTGTACATATTTTAGGGGAAAATGTTATGACTGCAGGCATCTTTGTTGAGGGCTGTTTGGTATGCTCCTGCTGAGCAAGACCACTTAATGGAAGTCAAGACAAACACTTTCATCTGTTCAGTCATTGAGGGAATTCTTATGAGTGATGAACAGCTGGCAAAGATTTGGAAGAAGCAGCTGTCTGCCAAAATATGTAGGGGGATCATGAACTTTTGCAAGCTGGACTTTTGGCCTGAAACAGCAAGAATGGACACCAGCCTTTGACAGTTATGGCTGTTAAGTATGGTTTCCTGCTGTTCCAGAGTTACCTGCTTTTACACCTGCTGAGTTGCAAGATGACATACTACAAACACTTTCCCTGAGGTCATCAGGTCATTGTAAAGTGGAGTTTCAGCCAGAGGTTCTGTATGATGGCCAGGACTTTGAAGACAATTGAAGAAGTTGTTGGAGACTCTGCAACCTTCGATAGAAGATACCCACCTGAACCTCTGCACAACAGACAGATGCTTTTGAAAAAGTACAAAGTATAAAAACATCAGCTGTTTTGTAATCTTGGTTTTAGTTTTTATTCAGGAGATATGTTCATCCGGTTACAAAGTTAGTAAAACATTTTGAAGTCATACCCATTTTTAGCCAGAAAACCTAGGCAAATAGGATTGTACTTGCATTGTATTTCCTGGACAGTGAAATGGTTAAAAGTCTTTCTTCATGAATGACTCTTTCAACCTTCAGAAGGAAGTGTAAATCACCGTGATATTCTTCCCGTCATAAGTGACGTGTGAAAATAAAATTTGAATAGATCATATAAAATGTTTTCTTGAGCCTACCATCATCATTTGATTGCATAAGTTCTCATTAAAATTTCATTGTTGAGACATTCCTGTGTATCGTATTATGAAAGAAACTTTGAGATAAATATGGTGACATACAAAATTAAAAACTGTATGGTTTGTTTCAGATCTCCCACCATGGCTGGTGGACTGTTCTCCATTGACCGAAACTACTTCTATGAAGTGGGCTCTTATGATGAGGGCATGGATATTTGGGGTGGAGAGAACCTGGAAATGTCCTTCAGGGTAAGAGCTGCTATGAAAACTGATAGAAAAGGGGAGGGGGGAGATGAAGTTCAGAGGGATGGGTTGAGGAGTACTGTGAAATATTGTTCAGATGAGGAGTACCATTAAGTAATGCTAAGTGTCAAGACGGTAGCAGTTTAGACAAGGTGTTGCTTAATGTATTTGGTTTTATGTGTATGATTTACATTTATTTGTTTCTGAATTTTAATATGCAACATTTGATTGTATTAAAATGAATATAAGAATCTCCTGACATGTTTAATGTGATGCTTATCGAGCATTTATGTGGTTTTGTGTGTGCATGTGTGTTTAAATGCAGGTTTGGATGTGTGGAGGTCAGATTTTGATCGTCACATGTTCACGGGTGGGTCATGTTTTCCGTAAAACATCCCCATATTCCTGGCCCGGTGGTGTTGCTCGCATCATCAACCACAACACTCAGCGTATCGTTGAAGTCTGGATGGATGAATACAAAGATTTCTTCTACAAAATCAACCCAGGTTAGAACCAAGTTATTTAAGTTAATTATTTGAACAAAACAACAACAACAACAACAACAACAAAAAACTCCGATGGTTTGAGGTCTGTAAATAGTGTTACATTAATAATGAATAGTGAAATGAACCCGGCTTGTTGCTTCATCCTCTGTTGGAAGAGAGGGCTGTTCATGTTTTCATTCTTAGATTGACCTTGCTTTTCTGTAGACATTTTGTGCCTGTTTGATGAAGTTTTTTAAGAAATATGAAATGATGATTTCAGGGTAAGTCTGTATGTAAACATTTAGACTGATTGTAGTTTATGGGAAAAAATGATTATATGTACATGCTGAACTTTAGGCAGTTGTTGTTCTTTTTAAAAAAATTCCCCCCTGCAATGGAAATTCTTTTATTTCCATTTCATCAATTTGTATGTATCGACGTGAGAATGAAACATTGATCAATTAACAATCAAATAACCACTATCATCACTGTGCTGTCAGAGACACTGTTTAAAGTTCTTTATAACAGTTTTATGGTGATGCAGGTCTACAAGGGGTTTATGTAATGTGTATGTAAATCAAAATTGAAAAAAAAATGAGCAGGTGCTTTCCATGAAGTCGTCCATATTTTTCTGTGGCACTTAAACGTTTTGTACACTTGAGATGATTAGCTGTTGATCATACAAACAAGCAGAATTTTATCTCCTAGTTCCAAGAGGAATGGGATCCCATTAGAGCGAGAAATACACAAAAATTGAATGTGAATGTGTATTTGTTACAACAAGACAAGACAGGTGCAAGTTTTCAGCCAACTGGCCCATGTATGCAAAAGCGTATACAAAAGGTAACAAAGAATAAAGACTCAAAATGTAATGGAAAAAACCAGCACTCAAAGAAGATTTGACAGAAGACATGACATCAAAAGAAAACAATGTAGTGCAAAAACAGTGTAACACAACCACATGGTAATTAATACAAATAGAAAGCCATCATTAACCCCTTTACTGCTCAGAATAATAGCACATTTGAATAACTGTATGCCAAGGTAAAATTTAGCTTTTTTGGGTATGTTCAATAAAATGGTTACTGCTCACTTATTTCTTGACAGATCTCTCTGATGTTTTGTATGTTTTGTTGTTATGCATTGGTCTACAATGTCCTGTCAAAATAACTTGATTATGTTGATAATTAGTATAGCAGAAACTGACATAATTATAAAAATATTACCAAAAATAACAGTTTTCGAGTATACACAAACACATTGTGCCAAACAAAATGAGTCAGAACACTCAAAAAGTGGTCTTACTATTTATTCAACATCAGCACTAACACATGACAGTCATATAAATCCCAAGGAATGTTGTTCTTGATTATAATCTGCTCATAATTGGGGGTACTATTTTTTAGGTAAAAAGGGGCATAATCATGCTTTTCACGGTATGTTCACTAACATGTACATTACTCATCCATTTATTGAGTTATTTGTTAGATGTTTTGTGGATTTCTTCCTTATACCCTTGTCTACAATTTCACATCATTCTAATTTGATTTTGTTGGTAATGATGATGGTTCACACTAACAATATGTGATAAAACAGTTTTTGTTTTGTTTTCAATTTGAGAGTTTTAGAACAATCCAGCACATAAAAGCCCACTAAACACAGCAAAAATACCTTTTGGTGTTTGCTCAACAACATTACAAACACGTGGGATTCAAACTGTTGTCAATAAATGTCCCTCTGTGTAACAATCTGTATGTTACTGGGGGTACCCCAATTCTACTAGAAAGGGGCATAATTTTACTATTTGGGGTAGGTTCAGTACCTCAATCACTGCTTATTCATTTGTTGACATATGACTTAGATTTTATGGCTTCTCTTTCCTGTTACCCCAAGCTATAATGCTATGTAACAATAGTGTAATTTTATTAGCCATTAGGAAGATGGACAGGGATATAACGGATGGTGGTTTTACAAAAAATAAAAGTTTCTAAAAACATACACATGTTACAACACATAAAACCTGTAAAACACTGACAAAAACTTCTGTTAGTGTTTACTCAACATCACTGTAAGTACACAGTGTGGTCCAAATTGTTATAGTATAATAAATATTGGTAAGTGTTCAAAATGACAACTATGGAAAAAAAAAGTCTGAAGAAAAAAATAAACAATTGTCTGATAAAAACAAAGACACCCCCCCACATACACACACACATGGTATCCATTTGTTATTACACAAAACACTGTAGGAACTGTGTTAGTGTTTCTGAACATAGTGTAGGCCTACTCACATTACTGCCATGCTGTTCTATAGGAATCCAGCACTTGCGCTTGGACATAATCCTCAGCTTGTCTGCATTCCCTGCTTCATAACTTTAGGAGATGGTGTTCTTTTTTTTGTCTGTCCAAATTGTGGTTCAAAGAAACACACAAGGGGATTCATTCTATACTCCACTTGGTCTTCTTTCACTGATGGCACTTGGTATGGTCACAGCATTCACAAAACTGAACACACGCACAGGTGAGGAAAAAAAACACACTGTAGAATGGAAAACTAAGAAAACAAAAAAGCAGAAGAGAATGAAATGTGTAACTAAGAAAAAAAAAACACAAAAAAACAACAGATTATCCTACTGCCAATATGCAAACTTGGTGTGGTAGTCCTTGAAACACTGGCCTAAGCACAATCCAGGCTTGGATGGGCAGGAGGGGCAATGGTAGCGGGATTCCTTCCGCACTCTCAGCTTTTTGGTGCAGACCCGGCATGGCTTGGTAGGGGCAACCTTGTTTGGTGTCGGTGGCAGTGGGAACAAAAAGTGGTTTGCACCCATCCTCACCTCGTCATCCGTTTTGCCTTCTTCCACAGCAGGCACCTGGTCTGGCCAAATCCAAGAGATGATGATACTCTCCGTAAAACCTAGGAAAGTTTTACAGGAGTCATCACCTCTTGATTTTTGTAAAATAAAGGCATTGCAGGCTGCAACCTGCAGAAAATGGAAAAACAATTTTTTTGTCCATTTCATCGACTTCCGTGTGCAGTCATATGGATGAAGCAGCTGATCTTGTTTGTCGACTCCACCCATATTCCTGTTGTACTGCGATGAAACGGACGGACGAATGTTGATTCCCCGTCGTCCCCGGTCTGGAATCGGTGCCTCAGTGTGGCCGTGCGCAGAGGACAGCAGGTGCACCACTTTTGTGCTGTGGTACTTTGTGGCGATGATCTTGTTGTCACCACAAAGAGCAGCTGATGATCCGGGGTCCAGCTTCACACCACGTAGCTCCTCTGGAATACCCCGGTTCTCCCGGACGGTGCCGCAGGCCAAGGTGTTCCTTTCCAGGAGGTAGAGGTACAGCCTCAGACTACTGTACCAGTTGTCCGTGTAGACATGGTAGCCCTTTTCCAGGAGAGGGGCTACCAGGTACAGCACCATCTTCTCGCTGATCGAGAGAGTGGGGTTGTCTGCATTCACAGACTCCAGGACAGGCTGCACCTCGTTGATGGGGTCCTCCTTTCCAGCATACACCTTGAAGCGGTAGCAGTAGCCACCACTTCCCCTGACACCGCCGTCGGACTCACAGCAAAGATAGATTTTTATACCAAACCGGGCACGTTTCAAGGGTATGTATTGACGAAATATCAATCTACCCTTCCAAAGAAGTAGACTTTCATCAACACACACCGCTTGCCGGGGCTCATACACCTCCTGGAACTTCTCATGCAGATGATCCAGAATGGGACGAATCTTGTAAAGACGGTCATACCCTGGATCACCTGGTGCTGGCATGGCTGCATTGTCATTGAAATGCAGAAATTGAAGAAGAATCTGAAATACAGAATAAACTTTCAAGATAAGTAAGCAGACCCACAACTGGGCACACACACACACACACACACACACACACACACACACACACATCACACACACACACACACACACACACACACACACACACACACACACATGTACACATTTACACAAACACACACTAACAGTATTACACACACATGAATATAAAAACACCACACTGGTACCAAAAAAAGTGCTTTTGTGTTTTACAAAATGAACAAACTTGTATGGAAAACTTGCACACAGAAATGAATAATGCTTATGCACACTCATGCGTGCATGCACACACACACACCACACACACACACACACACATGTACACATTTACACAAGCACACACACACACACATGTACACATTTACACAAGCACACACTAACAGTATCACACACAAGAAGAATATAAAAACACCACAATGGTACCAAAAAAGTGCTTTTGTGTTTTACAAATTGAACAAACTTGTATGGAAAACTTGCACACAGAAATAAATAATGCTTATGTGCGCACACACACACACACACACACACACACACACACACACACACACACACACACACACACACACACACACCACACACACACACACACACACCTATCCATACAGTTATTATTTCCCATACTTTAGTAAAAAAAAAAAGAAAAAAAAAGAAAAACAGAGCTACTTGCCTGGAACCGGTTTCTGGTCATGATGGAACTGAAGACTGGAACTCTGTACAGCAGCTTCTTGGACCAGTACAGTTCAATTGAAGGCAAGCGCACAATGCCCATCAGCAGAACCAGGCCCAGAAACTTCCTCATTTCTGCACCATCAACTTTCTCCCACTTGTTGGCCCTTGAAAATTCTGGAAGGTTGGGGTGTGCTTCCAGAAACTGGTCAGCATATAAATTTGTTTGAACAACCAGATGGTTGATCAGGTCAGAAAAAAATAATTCTATGTAGTCAACTGGCCGAAAATTAGCACAGTTGACTTTCAACCCTGGATTTCCAGTGAAAACAACATCAGGGTTGGGGGGCTGTGCATCAGCTTCTCTCCATTCTCTGATCAGCTCTTGCTGACCACGCCTCACGCCACGCCCCCTGCCGCTTCCACGGGATCCTCGCCGTCTTCCAGAGCCCCTACCACGTCCACGACCCCATCGCCTCATGACAGGAGGGGGTGCAGTGCTCGTTGATGGCACGGGCTCCGGCATTTCTGCTTCGTCATCCTCGCTAGCGCCGGTTTCCTCACTCGTATCACTCGGAGCGAACAGAGGATCGTCGTCATCACCAGCACCTATCTCGGATAAAAGTGGATGGTGCTGATTCCCATCCGTCTCCTCCTCCTCACCAACATCAGGATCCGATCCTCCGAGGTCTTCGTCACCACTGTCTCGATCATTGAAGATCTCATCTAAAACGTCAAGCGCAGTATATCGCTTGAAAACGGGACGAGCCGACGATGTGCTAGGTTGCGCAGCCATCTTGAATATGATAATTAGCTCCGACCTCTCAACTCGCAATTAGCACACCCTGTGGTCAGTGACCGGTCACGTGAAGGGAACGGGGTCTTTCCTTGACCTCAGTAGAAGAGTTGTAAACACTTTACCCGGTCATCTCCCATTTAGATTTTTCCACTTTCCGTGATGCGGTTACTACGAGACCCACTCGTATACGGGCGTGGTGATTTTTGGTTTTTACTACGAGTGGCACTCGTTCCAAGCAGGGAACGGGTTAAAGTGATAAGAAGTCTAAATCAAAGTGACTGCAGTGTTCAAGCAAATAAGAACCAGAAATACACAAAAATAGAATCAGAACACATGTAACGAGACAATACAGATACAAATTTTCAGCCGGCTGTCCTTTTTCAAGCATTTCAAAAGAGATTTACTTTACTTACTTTTTCCTTCCGCTTGTACCGGTGGGCGTTGCGGGGAGATACAGTCGTCTGTCAGCAGCAAGGCGGGTGGCCTGGAGAAGGGACATCTCGTGAGCTCTGAGGGTGTCTGCCATGGAGTCGCACCATCTTTGTCTTGGTCTTCCTCTGGCTCTCCAGCCAGAGTATCTGGTGTTGTATGCCCGAAGAGCTGGATGGTTTAGGGGCATACGTGTGAGGTGTCCGAACCACTTGATCCTCATATGTTCGATGTGTTATAGGATTGGTGTTGCTCCTACCATGTCTCGTATCACCTCATTTCTGATCTTGTCCCGCCTTGTCTTGTTTACTGCTTTCCTCAGGCATTTCATTTCACAGGTGACCAGTTTTCTCTCGAGGACTTTAGTTATGGACCATGTCTGGCACTGGTATGTCAGCGTTGGTAGAAAAATGGCGATGAGTGAAGCCTTGTGCTGGTGGGAATGCTGGGGTGTTTCAGGAGAGGGGCAAGTTGGTAGCTGACTGCGTTGGCTTTCTGGCATCTGGTCTCGATTTCTCTGTCTAGTTTGCCATTTTCAGTGAAGATGCTGCCCAGGTATTTAAATTCACTGGCTTGCTTCAACTGGGTTCCGTTGATGTTGATATCCAGTTTGTTTGGTCTCTTACTGACAGTCATGACCTCGGTCTTGCTGACGCTGATCTTCATGCCGTATGTCTCGCAGCTTTCATTGAGCTGGTCTGTGTGCTCCTGTAGCTGTATCTTGTCATTGTTCACCATTGCCATTTCAAAAGAGAACAAAAAATAAATCCACAAAACATCATGGAAGAGAAAACAGTACTCAAAGCATAATCCTAGGTCTATAAGTAGAATTCTGTTGCAAAGTCCTGTCTTTAATTTGTAATAAAATGATCATTGTACAGTAAAATTTCATTGCTGAATCTGTCTTAAGTAAAGATTTTTAATAATGCTTTGTTTATTAAGCCTGATTTGTCTTAGGACAGCACGTAATTGTCGCACAGTGTGGACCAAAAGGTATTAGGGCCCATAATTGATTCACCATTGAACTGGATTTGGAACTGAACGTTTTACTGTCAGTTCAGTATGAATGGTATCCCTGCACACACCCCCCCCCCCCCACTTCTCTCTTCCTCCTTCTATCCCTCTATCCCTCTGTCCCTCTCTCTTTCACACAGAAATTGCATTGCCTTTTTTGCTTTTGAAATATTTATTATTATGCCCATACCATTTTATTTCATCTTGGCCTCTGTGTTTCAGGTGTGAGGGCCACAGATTACGGTGATGTCTCTGAGAGACAAGTATTAAGAGAACGCCTGTATTGCAAGTCATTCCGTTGGTACCTGGAAAACATTTACCCAGAATCACAGTTACCTGTAGAGTACCATTCACTGGGTGAGGTAAGAGCAGCTGGTTTTGAATATGTCAAGTCTTGTATTAATTTTTTTCATGAATCCTTTCCCTTCAGCAACAGCTAGGATTGACAGCAGCATTTGCGCATTCTGAAGTCTGCAACTTTTGGATTGATTGTCAGATGGTAGGTTAACTAAAACTGGCTTTGGTTTCATGTATCCCTTGGGTAGGTCTGCTGAAACCAGATTTAGTTCTATGTATCACTTTTACAACATCATTTTTATGATAGAACTGGTTTCTGATGTCATTTCTGTTTGTATTGTGCAAAGCTTGGCAGAGTATTTTTATTACTTTTATTTTTCAAAGTTCAGTAATTTTTTTCATGGAAAATCAGCATCAGAAAGGTGGACAAAGAAGTGTTCTTTTCCATGTTTTGAAATTTTAACAATAAAAGTGTTATTCCCCTTTTTTTGAAATTGTAACAGTAAAAAAGTGACTTGTTAAGGTTTACACCAGAATTATCAGAAGAAATAACCAGTTTGGACAGTGATCTTGACATAGTTGTGTATGTGATCGTGTTTGAGTATTGAGAGTACAGGATAGACCAGTAGAGAAGAGTTGGTGATGATGGCAGCCTTACAAAGGAGATGGGGGAAAAGCAGCATTGATATGTTGCTTTATTTGGACCTCTCCATGACCAGACAGACAGGAAATGCTCAGAGAATGCACTCACTATGGCATTCATATAAAAAGCATGATTACACTGACTTGTGCACTGGCTTATATATATGTAGCGAACTATTAGGACACACAGTGAAATTGCACATGAGTCGGCCCTGTAGTTGATTTGTGATAGATCTCTGTTTTTCCAACTCAGGGATGTTTGTCTTCCAGTTCGCTAAACAAACATTAACATATATGTCATAAGAGTCTGTAGAGCATAAAGATTATTATGGGTTAAATCATTTTACATAATTTTAATCTAAATTGGAGCAGCTCTCTGAACCAACATTACTGAAAGGGGACTCATGCTTTTTAAACATATACATACAAAACATTATGTAATAGCGAAATGAATGGTAACTCAAAGTTTCAGTAAAAATACTTTTCAGTAAACAAATGAGTTAATATGAGCAGAAATCACCGACAAATACACAACATAAATTGTTCAGACTGGGCAGTATCATTGTTTGTAGCTTGCCCACAGTGTCAGGTGCCAAAAGATTTGATGAGTAGGTCAAAACTATTACTGGCCTTCAGAAAGGGAAAAGGTCTATGATGACATCCTGATGGCTGATAATGACCAGAGAAATTGCTGTTTGAAATGGAACAATGAAGCCTTAACCCTTTGGCTCCCACACCCTATCCCCAACTATAAAAACTTGATTGTATGACTCCCTCATCCTCTAGGGTGAGTGAGTCAAAGGGTTAAGTTTTTGCTTTGCTCTCGTGGATGAGACAGTGCAGGGTGGTGGTGGAAAGGGCATGGAGGTCAAAGCATTAGGTGACAGCGACTAGAACACAGTATTTTACAAAATAGAAAAAAATGAAAGAAACTGAGTGGTGTCATAAGGTTTTTGATCAGATGATTGCAACGAACATTACTGTAGAAATTATGCTAATAACAACAGACAAGAACAATTGGCGAAATATGTAGATTACAGACAGTAACAACTGTGCACTCTGTGATATAGAAAGAAAAACAGTGGTGCATTTGGTTTGGTTGTACAGCAAATTGATGCATTACAAAACTTTAGGCTGCTGCAGAGGGCATGGCAGGAAGCACGCTTCTAACCCTGGCCTCAGCCCCACCCCTACCCCACCCCTCCATAACTCCCCAGGACCAGAGCATTCCTGCACCCTCCATACCCCCAGTCATCCCAACATGAGAGTAGGAGGAAGAAGGGTGTGAGAAATCCAGCGACTGCTATGGATGTCTCTGGTACTGCCCTTTGCCATCTTACTCCTTTCCCTCCAGCTGTGAAGAATATTATTCTTCTCTCCTTGGAGATCTCACCTCTGTGAGGAGTCTCTTTATCAACTCTCTTCCTCACATGTTAATTGCCCATTAACTTCCGGAAAAGAATTGCTTTGTTTCTTTCTGGAACCTGACTGAGAATGGAGAGGCAAATTTTGCCTGAGTCACCAGTCACAGCTACAAACGCTGATGGACAGGGCTTCCATATCCGTCAGCGGCTGCTCTGCTTTACAGGAGCTTTGAACATCCTTTCTTTCTATCCCTGGGGCAGTGCCTTTAGGCTGGTACATAAAAATGCAAAGGGAGACATCTAGTCCCGCTTTGAAATGTCTTCTTTCCTCCACAAGCCCGCAGACTGGTCCTCTCAGGAATTAGTCCTTTTCCTGAGGCCCATTAACCCCTTCCAAATTCTCTTTTACCACAGTGGCTGACCTGGATAAACAGGCCCATGCAGACCAGTATATATTGAAAAAGAAAATTTGATATAAAAATAGAAAAACTTTTGTTCATAAGCTTGATACATAGAAAGTCGATTCCATGAAAGTCGATTCCATGACTTTTTGACAGTTTTTGTTTCAGACTTTGTAATAATGAAGATACAGATGGTCTGGAATATCAAACTGATTTTGAAAAAAGTTCATTAGAAATGATACACGACATGCATTGAGGGGAACAATAGATGGTCATAACTATGAAAATGAGTTTATAAATATTGTCAGAAGTTCCTAAGAAAAATGTTCACACACCTTCCTCAAAAAGCACTGAGTGTGGGTGCTTCTTGGTCCATGTGTAGACCTAAGTGCCTTACCTTTCAAACTTACCCTTTCACCATTCCCCGGTGGTCCACACCTTTGAACCAGGTTTGGTACAAGATATCCATAAAGACCTGAGAAGCTTGTGTCCATACATTGTCTGAGATGTACTCAGACACAAATACACACACACACACACACACACACACACACACACACACACACACACACACACACACACACACACACACACACACACACACACACACACACACACACACACACACACACACACACACACACACAAAACACACACACACACACACACACACACACACACACACACACACACACACACACACACACACACACACACAACACACACACACACACACACACACACACACACACACACACACACACAACACACACACACAACACACACACACACAACACACACACACACACACACACACACACACACACACACACACACACACACACACACACACACACACCACACACACACACACACACACACACACACACACACACACTATTTCTCCAGTTCATAAGAAGTAAAGGGAGATTTTAAAAAAAGGGGGCAGGGCAGTCATACGGCACTGTGGTGAAGTTGTTGTTTTTTTCAGTGTAAAAGCAACCTGAATTTTTGCATGGTAAGTCCATTGTGTCAAAAAGAAATTAAACACTGTCACAGAAATGTAACGTGAAGCAAGTACATTTTGTCGATGTGTGTGTTTTTATTTTTTGTTTGTTGTTTGTTGTTTTTAATATGGTGATTAGGCAGTTTTTTCCCCCAGGCAGTACTCAGTGGTTTTTTTGGAAGAACTTATTGGAACAGTTGACATAGGATATTTGTTATTGATAAAAATGTATATATTTTGTATATATCTGATAATGAATTTTGATTAGATTTAACTTAATTTTATTTTTGAAATGATGGGGTGATTGTGTATCAGATTCGGAACAAGGCGACCAACCAGTGTGTGGACACTATGGGACGTAAGAGTGGAGAGAAAGTGGGCATGGTTGGCTGTCACGGACAGGGAGGAAATCAGGTAAGATGACCTAGGGTCACTGACCAGTTGTGCATGCGGTCTGGACTGCCTAGAGGGTCAGCACTGTCTTAAATAAGAGAGATAGAGGCATGGGTACTTAAGAACATCGACAGTGTTTCTCCTCTTGCCACAGATGTGAGACGGGCAAGGGGGTGTGTGAGTATTTATAAGGATAAGGGACTCAAATGAATATAGATATGTGGAGTAAGTATCCATTAGATTTTCAATACAGTGTATGCTAAAGGATAAGCAGTTGAACTGTATTTATTAGGTTTTCATTGTAGTTTATAAAAAAAAACTGAATAGTTTGTTGAATACAATTGTTGAATACAAAAACTGTGTAATAAAGGATGCATTCTGGCATCACGCTCTTCTTCATCCTCTTTGTGGACAAAAACTGTATAACAAAGGATGCATTCTGGCATCACACTCTTCTTCATCCTCCTCGTGGCAATGCTGATTAATGAATTTTAAAAAATTTAGAATTTTGAAGAGGGTGCAGAGACTTTGACAAGGGTGTAGAGACTTTGAAAAATTGTGTACATCCAGTTCTGTCAGATGGAAAATTCTTCAAGTTGCAGAGAGACATTAAATCATGACCGAATTACTGAAAGCCATCCTGTGGGAATTTCTCTTCATAGATGACTGTGCACTGGCTGTACACTTGCATGAGGATGTCCAGACCATCACTGACCAGTTTGATGTGGCCCGTGAATACATCTCCAAGGCTTGCTCTACCTTTGGAAGGCTGACATAGAGATTGTGGCAAGACCATTTCGTCAGGCTCAGTGCAAAAATTCCAGCAGCACATCCAGTAGCTGAAGCAGTTCCACTTAAGATATCTGCATAAAATCTGCTATATACTTGGGAAGATTGAATATCCAGCCTTCAGTTTGAAGATCTGTGGCTTGTCAAGTGTATAGTTTATACTCATCAAACGCTAGCTTCATTGGACAGGACATGTCCTTATGGAAAGCATCTGCATTTTTTCTAAGATGTTCTTGTACGGAGAGCTGAAGTAAGGATGCTGTGACCAGGACAACCACTAGAGTGAAACACAAATACTCTGATGGCCAACCTTATCAGCTGTGGCATAAACACCACCAACTGAGAAAACAATCCCTGCAACAGAGTAAACTGGTGACAGCAGTGAGTGTGCGGCACAGTCCAATTGAACCGTGCTGAACAGCAGCTGTTCAACAGAAGATGGTCTGAAAGAAGCAGTACCCAAGGTGCAGAATAACTTCCCATGCATTGCTTGAGAAAACCGTACGCCTCCAGAATTAGTTTTGTGTCCTACATGAAGACCCATGCAAGCTGGATCGACATGGTGTATAAAGGTTAAATTATCATTGTTTTTTAATTTTTTTTTTTATTAAATGCAAAGTCTCCATATATAGAAGTTCTTTGATGATTCACTGTCAGTACTTTCACATAGTTTTGGAGGATGAGGAGGCATTTTTGAATACAAAGACCACACTTTTTTATATTGACTAACATGAATAATTTCTTTTAAGTGTGCTGATGTAGAAAAGGTTTGTTGCATATCAGCATAAAAGTGTGGATGTTCTGAATAACACATATTGAGTAATGTTTCTTTAGATGATGTAAAGTGTTATATGTTCCTTTGTTAATATGCATTTCTTGTTTTCCATACAGGGATCATGTTCTAATCCTGATATAAATGGTGACATTTCATTCATTGTGAGTGACGATGGGCTTTTCTTGTAAGTAATTGCAGTTCTGACACTTTTTCAGATCTTTTCATACACAAAAAAGAAAGCTTTGCAGACAGACGACCTGTGTCTGGATGTATCAGCACTGGGAGGTCCAGTCAAACTGTTTCAGTGTCATGGACTGGGTGGAAACCAAAAATGGGAATATCATCCGCAGGTAGAAGGATCAGTCCGCACCTCCATCAATCCATCCCTTCCTCCCCCATCCTCACTGCCCAGAAGAAGCGTGTATATGCCACACTCTGTTCCCCCTTCATTGTACCCTTGCAGTTCACACCAGCACTGTAGAACATGTTGTCTTACAGCTGTGCATTGTAGCATGGTTTTGTGTTGTGCCTATACAAGTGACTTCTCTGTGTGTGTGTTTTATTTTTGATGTTCTGTGTATTGTTGATGATGTATGTCTGAACCTGGAAAAATTAAAACAAGAACATGTTGTCAGATGTCTCTAGAGTGAACGCTGTTTCTAGAAATCTGATATAATGAACAAGATATTTTCTGCAGCACATTTTCTGATGTAAAATGATGAATACAGAATTATGAAGTGTATGTGTTCGAAAGACAACAGGTGTCTTGTTTTTCTTGTTTTTATTTTTATCCATGGATCAGTTCAGGCATGCATGATTCTTCAGTGTTTTTGACGCACTAGTTTCTCCTCTTGTGTTTAACGTTTATGTGAAATCACCATTTGTGGATTGAAAAAATAGCATTGATATTAGAACCTTGGCTTTCCCTGAACTGTACATATATTATCAACAAACGTGGGCTGTATTCATGGAAACCTAACAAAATCAGAATAAAAACAACACTAAAATCCTCAAAAACACATGTATTATTATTTGTGTGACTAATGATACGGAACATTGGGACTTATTTCCTAGCCTGAGCTTGCACAAGAGGTTAAACTTGTGGGTCTGGAAACAATATTGTATGCTGGCTTGTATTTACTGTGCAGGCAACAGGAAGTGAGTGAATCCCCACTTCTGCTCGGCTTCATGACTGAAAAACACAAGTGTAAACAATTACCATGTATATTTTTATGAGAAACTAAGGGTTCTAGAACTGAAGAGATTTGATCATGCTTTCATTCAGTTTTGCTTTGAGTGTTCAACAAACGTTTCGTGTAAAAAGCACTTTTTGTGGTTCTTTGCATTGAAACAGCTGTTCTGTTTTAAAGATATCATTGTGGAAAGAGCTCTGTGAAATTTCGGAATTTTTTCAGTCATGTTCGCCTGTCAGAAGGGTTTTTTTTTTGGTTTGTTTGTATGTTTAGAGATTCATTATGTGGCTGTGCATGTGATTGATTGGCATTAGAATGCTGCACACGGGAATGCATCCAGCTGAAGGGGAGGCTCACAGCCTGCGGAGACAAGGGAATGCTGACTGGCTACTGCATGCTTTGCAGCAGGCACAGCCCTGCGCTGTCCTCACTAAACATGATAAAAACCGGCGTGTTGAACTTGGCTTTTAGTTTCTATGGTGTGTTTGTTTGCATGACGCAGGTCTTCTCCTACACAAAGAAGAAGAAAATTATGACGGACGATAACATGTGTGTGCAAGCAGGCGCCGGTCAGGTTGTGTTTGCACGCTGTGACTCGCCCAGCATAGAGTGGGAATATAGCCAACAGGTATCCTGAGCTCATTCCTTCCACAACTTACCTTTGTCCCTTACTTCTTTCTGTATTCTATTTTTTTTCTTTTTCTTTAAAGGTGTTGACAGTAGCACAGCATTTCTTTTGTATTCAACCTCTGTGGTTATAGGGCATCAGATACTTCTGAAAGGCCTGCTGTTCTGGTTACTTTGTCAGTCATTTAAATCTGAATAAAAGTGGAAAAACTGCTTTTCCAACTGCGTGTTTTTTAAGATGGTGAATATTTGCAGTCAAATTACTGTGGTGATTTTGAAACAGTTCCCACAAAAGTCATCTGTATGTAATCAATATGCCTATACTTGCATGCTCACATATTTATGAAAAGCCACACTAAAACCAGTTGAGCCGCAGAAAGGCTTGTTCAGATAATGGAAGTTTGAGGGGTTCTTTTTCATTTGTTTGTTTCTTTCTTTTAACCTCAACTAGTAAAATACAGAGCAGGGAACAATCAGCAACAACATGCAAGCATGCACATGTAGACATGCACATTCATAGTTACGTATGCATGCATAGTATAATTATATGTGTATGCATAATAAAAAAACACAAGTTAAAAACTGTCAGTAAATTATATTCTTGCAGTAATAACCCTTCCTCCCCCACAGTGTATTTACATACAGTGCAGTCCACTTGTAAGGAACCTGCTACAATGACTTTACAGCAATAACATTCTCTTTTGTTCATGTAAAATACTGTCTATAAAGAACAAAGTCTATTATCAAGCATAACAAACTTCTCTTTATACAAATGAGGTGTTTTTTCCCAAAAGCTTGCTATGTAAAGTCTTGCCATACAATGAACAGGTGCCTAAGACTGGTACATCTGCTCAGCAATCAGTGTACTGGGCAAGATTTCTTCAAACGTCATAATGATGATATATAAAAGGAAATGTAAATAACGTCGCAGCTCCACCAGACAGGCAACAGTCGGCACTGTGTAAGGTCACTGATTTTGAGCAGTACAGACTACTGCTGTGACGGACACATACTTGTCTCCCTTGAATGTCATTGTAGGTGGACTCCATTGAGTGTGTGTGTGTGTTTGTAGATAGACAGATAGATAGGCACATCTGTTGATTAATAGGTACATCTATTGATTGATATACAGTTATCATTTTGAGACAAGAAAGAAGGTTCCTTACGGAAACACCAAACAACTTTTCATATTGTATACCAAATTTTGGTTGCTTTCTTTAGCCCAAACAAAGTCTGAAAAGTAGCACTGTGAATTCATCATCGATTAATCCATTGAGACTGATGTTTACTTGTATTATTAGCAAACATAATGGTTGTGGTGCATGCATGCTGCTTTAACTAAGGTTTTAGTTTAACATCTTTGTACTTCTTGGTTAGATTTTTTTTCTAGCTGTTTTAATGAAATATTTTATTGTCAGGGGGACGTTTCAGCCATAGCCTCCTGTTTACTACCTTTCTTGATATTATTCAGTTGTTTATGTATTTATTATGGAAGTACTAGCATACATCTTAACGATACCTGTGACATGGTTATGATTGTGAGCATAATCAGTTGGTCATGTATGGTTGTGAATGTTGTTAAACTGCCAGTGTTAGGGACAAATCAATAAACTTTGAAAATTAGGTTACTGTTGTATGGAAAATGCATGTAAGGTAGGCTATATCTCTATTTCATTGGCATTCAGAACATTATTCTTATAAAAGCCTGGAATCGATAGGTAGACAGATATACATGACAGACATAAATACTGCTTCACAGATGATAACAACCCTAGTTGGAATTGAAAGTCAAGTATTGTTCAGGTAGCTAGAGAGATTCCCAGTATGAGTTAGTTGTTTGATGAATATACTTATTAGCAGTTTGAAGGGTGTCTTTTAGTCTGTTTGGGTCTTTATAATTTCTAGCTGTTGTTTTTACATTTAAGTGTCTCTTTTTGTCTCTTGGGGTATTTAGTATTGGTGTTTGCGCTTTTTGTTGTTGTTGTATCTTTCTGTAGTTGCATGTGAACTGGATATGTAACTAAATGTGTGAGTACATGCTTATAGTTTTTCCTGTTCCTGCTGTTAATCTTTTCAACCTTTTTGATTTACTGACTACTGCTTCTGCTTTTGAGCAATCCTAGCTTGTACAGTCATTGTGATTCACTATCAGATAAAAATCAAATGTGCACTGTCTGATACATGGCAGATAACTAAGCAGACTGAATAGTTTGAATGCATCCTAAGAGCATTTTGAGAGAGAGAGAGAGACTCTGTGTGTGTGTGTGTGTGTGTGTGTGTGTGTGTGTGTGTGTGTGTGTGTGTGTGTATATGCATTTTCAGATAAAAATCAAGTGGGTACTGTCTGATATATGGCAGATAACTAAGCAGACTAAATAGTTTGATTGCATCCTAAGAGGTTTTGTGAGGGAGGGGGAGGGGGAGGAGGGGGAGAGAGAGAGAGTGTGTGTGTGTTGTGTGTGTGTGTTTGTTGTGTGTGTGTGTTGCACACATGATTGCTTGCGTGTGTGTGTGCATTTGCGTGTGTAAAAGTTCATTCTTTCTTTTCTGTAGTGCTTGGATTCTGTCATCTCCATCTCAAAATGCACAGCAGGTTTTTTGGTTAATTTTCTCATTATATACCTCTTTAGACTCATTCAGTTATAGCTCACTGTAAACACAGCACCATATATCTCTGAGTTTCAGTGAATCATAAATCTTGTGTATTGGGCCTTACTTTTACAGAGTATGATGAAATATTTTATGAATTTAGTATTCAAGAAGATAACAAATGTAAGATGATCTTCTGTTGTTGGCATAAGAGAAAACAATCATGTTAACTATCTGTTCCTGGATTTTATCGTGTCAGTGGTCTGTCTGTTTCTGAAGGCCTGGATGCTTGTGACAAACGTATAGACCAGGTGGAAAAGCATTTGTGACAATAAGTGAACGCAGACTTATAGTTTGGGGAATATTGCAGGTAAACGTAAAGCAGTATTACTTCTCTCATGATAAGTAGGACCCAGGTGCCCAATATGTTAGATCTCTTAGAAAAATTCTAAACCAGTTATACATGAAAATAGAATGTTGAGAATGCTGTTTCATTTGGCCTACTAACCTTTGGTAAATTAGACGTTTCTCAGAAATTATCAGTCGATATAAAATTTGTTTGTGTGTTCAGTGTGATAATGTGACTGTGGAAATTATTCTATTAACTTTCTGCCACATACAAAGTCAGTGCTGATGTTTGTTAATTAAGTCTGAGAACAAAAAATCTCATTGATCATAGAAATGAGGTGTACCATGTACATTGAGTCCTGGTGTTTGTTAGTTAAGTTGAAGAACAAAGTCTCTGATCACAAAAAAATATGATATTGAAGAACAAAGTCTGATCACAAAAAAATATGGTGTATCCATTTAAACATCTATGACTTTCTGTCGGATCAGATATGTCAACCAGAAACCATTAATGATGCATTCATAACCAGTTGTGCACACATGCTGACAGACACACACACTTTTACACACACACACTTTCATGCACACACAGACACTCACACAGACACACACACACACACACACACACACACACACACACACACACACACACACACACACACACACACACACACACACACACACACACAGAGACACACAGACAGACACACAGACACAGACACACAGAGACACACCAGGGCTTAAAACGTTCCGCGTCTGGGCGGAATTCCGCGATTTCGGTTTGTCAAAAAAAAAACAAACAAAAAAACAAAAAAACAAAACAAAAGCAAGGCATCCCTGATCAGCTTGCAAGCGTTCATAGCAACAGCACGCAAGTTATGGCCCCTGATTTGCCCCCGGACCCCCATAGTTTCAGTGGTTTGCCCTGACATACACAGACACACAGACAGGCACAGACACACACAGACACACACAGACACACACACAGACACACACACACACACACACACACACACACACACACACACACAACACACAACACACACACACACACACACACACACACACACACACACACACACACACACACACACACACACATACACATTCTAACTCTGATTGATACGAAATAACATTTTTTGAAGAGAGATAGAAATGTAGAAAAATTAATGCAGAATGATGAAAAAAAAAAAGTCTGCAATGTTGAATGGAACCTAGTAGAATGATATCTTGACCTTGTTGTCTTCCATGGCTATGAATGGAGCAATTTCTCTGTGTCAACATCAGTGCATTAATGTAGTTTTTCAGCTAAATCAGATGGAACTGAATTCCTTGTAGTGGATGCAAAGAAATAGCATCCTACTGCATTCAACATCTGCTGTAAGAAAAAAGTAGTGCGGTTGGTCATGAGAACATTAAGTAATTACCTGACGATGCCCCCTGTGGGGGATGCCAGGGGCTCTTTCAGTATAAACAGTATCCCCACCTTCTGGAAATTCTTTACTGGAAATTTCCTCTTTTCTGTCACTCTTTGTTTCTGCCTTGTTCCTTTGCTTTCTGTCATTTCTTCTATCATGTTCTGCCTTGCTGGTCCATTCACCTGTATGTGTTCGATAAAGTCTTACGTACTTTTCCCTAGGATTGATAATTGGGTATTGTATTAAGTGCATTTTTGGCTAAAGGGAGGTGAGATACGCAGAAGCAATTGTAGGTAATTTATACCCGTTTTTATATATGTTTTGGTGTCCTTAGGTATGCTTAAATTTGTGTACAGATGTGTTTTTTAAATCCCCTGTATGATAAATTGGGCTGAGTGGTTAGCGCCAGGGGCATGCCCTTAGATTATGTGTGCGAATGCATTGATCTGTGTACTTGATTTTCTTTTCCTTTCTTTTTTCCTGTTGGAAGTTTTGTATGTTTTGAAACAGTAACTGTTGTAGCCCTGATATGGCTCTACGCAGTTGGCTGGGCTTTAAACAACAATAACAATGAAAGGCTAACGATGTGACATTTGTGATCAGGAATGTCATATGTGCAAATGGGTAGATTATGTCCTGCAGTAGCTGTGCTGCAAAAATAATTAATTTCAGGTATGTTTTCATCGTTTTTACACACAATAAAGCATGCACTAAGAGAGAGAGAGGGGTGAGAAGTGTCCTGATCAGGAATATGAATTTTCCTCAGTTCTGTGGATTATGTGGCAGAAAGAATACATTTTCTTGGATAACATGGGCCCTTTACTCAGAAAATCCAAATCTGGTTTTCATTTTTGAGAAGTGTAGGTATGATGAGTATAATTTGTGCTTTAACCCCCTGACTGTTGGTTTTTTTTTACATCTGGTGTTTCCCATATGCCAAGTGAAAAAGTTGTGTCACTACTATGTACACTGAAACTACTGTAGCTAGCTTATTTTTTGGGAATCTGTTACACACAATGATGTATTAGGTATTGTAAGTTGTACTCTCAGATGATTTGTAGAGTAATTCTTGAAATTACTACATATTTGTACTATTTTGTGAATTTTCCACAAAAACCTTCAAAGTGCTCATCATAGAAACAAAAAATCAAAAAAAAAAAAAAAAAAGGAGGAGGTATGCCTGTCCTCAATCGTGACAAAGTCCGAAAGTGTTCATAAATTGTGAATGACAATCTACTGACGGGTCACTGACAGCTGACATGCTACAGAAAGACACTGCCTGAATTAGTGCCTGAAATAGCTTGACTGGGTCATGTCATCCACTGCCGTTTGCAAACCCCCCCTCTCCCCAAACCACCACCCTATTGCTCCCTGGAAGCTGTGAGTGATTTGACAATATCTAATCAGAACTGTGTACTTCCAGCACTTTGAAGGTGTTGTTGGCTGGTTGCCAGAATGGCCTGAGGCCACAAATCCTTTGTCATATGTTCGAGGGTTCATTATTTTCGATGTCTGCTCTGTACGATGCACATTTCACACCAGCAGGTGGTTATTACTGCTGTGTTCAACCTCTTCTTTGGTAGAAGTGTATTCTGAGTCATAACTAAATCAGCCATACATTCTTAACTCACCTCAAGTGCTGTCAAACATTGAACATGCGCAGGATTGTGAGACGGTCCTGTCATTGCCATTTTGGTGAAAACCGGTCTTGATTCTCGGGGGAAAATAAAACCAGAACAAAACCAGTTTGGCAAGAGTTGCTTTACGCTGACCTCAGATGGATAGTGTGTGGTGGCACACTGCTTTTGCAAGCAGCGCGTGGCATGGCCTCAGGTTAGATACTCTTAAACTGTCATAGGTGTGGGATGTCACCGTCAGTTGTGTTCATACTTCATACAGAACAGAGCAGTGTAAATAGGTATATCACCCAGGTTGATTACAGTTGCCTACAGTTGCCTTGACAGCTTGGCAATTGTAGTCAACTACTGTTGTGAACCCTTTGGTTTACTTGAGTCACCAGAAAGCAGCAAGAAAGGTTTTATCATTTATTTTTTAATGTTTGAGTTCTTTCTTTACTGAGGTACACTATGGTGTACTTCATGCACACATCTGTTTGTTATTGAAGGGCACTATAATTGTTTGTTACTGAAGGGCACTATAATCTACATTGAGTTTTAAAATTCTCGGTGCATGGTTTATAGGTTGTGTGCAAAGCTAAGTGGTACAGATGTATCCCATGATCATTGTAAGTGCAATTTACTCTTAGACTGGGTGGGAATGTCCTTGTTTGAGAAATGCTGCGCATGTGAATGCTATACAGTTGGTATGGCGTGGCATGAGTGTGTGTTTGTATGTGTGTGTGTATGTGTGTGTGTGTGTTTACATGAGGTCTAGTGACACTGACACTGATTCTACAATGATCAGCCATTGTGCATACATACACATTTGCCCATTCCAGTATCTGCAATTTGGAAGTGTTTGTGGATAAAAAAGACCACATTAAAAAAATATTGTATTGTATGAGATTTAAATAATCCCCCATATGTCAGTTGTGAAAAAGATTTTTTTCTTCAAAAGGTAGTAAATCAGTTCAGTAATAAAATGAATACATTCACTTAATTAATTAGTCTATACTGCTGCTGTCCATATTACCACACCATTTCATGTCTGCTTGCATTGTTTTTCTAGAATTTTTTTTTGTAACCTGTACCTAGGGCCAGTTCAGAGAATATAATGGAAGGAAGCAATCTGCCAGTATAGTGATAACGATGATATTAATGATATTCTTAGTGTACTTGATATACAAATCAAGTCAGAATTGCACGCTTTTATTATCATTGACTAAAATGTTCACTCACAACGACAGTATCCTAAGGAAAATAAGCATATGTAATTCAGGAGGGGGAGAACAGGAGGGGGTTGGGACGATGGGATGGGTGCATAGAGGATGAGTCAATTAAAAAACGGGCATAATTGTATGTAGTAGGTCACATATCGTTGTCACAAGTATCAGTGCCTTATGATGATAGACAAAAGCCATGTGTGCATGTGAAAATTATCGGAGCAGCAGAAGTAAAATTATCGCCTTTGTTGTGTTACAGAAACTGACTCTGCGCCATATCAACACGGACCAGTGTTTAGGGAAGGCAGCCCTGCATGATAGGGAAACCCCAGCATTAGGTAAGTCTATTTTCCTTCTCCACATGTTGATGATATAGCCCGCGTGTAGTAAACTGACTGACTGACCATTGTCTTACCCCTGTGGGGATACCGGGGGTCTTTCCATATAAATAGTATTGCCAGCTTCTGTAAATTCCATACAGAAGTTTTTTTTGCCCTCGGGACCTGGTTCCTGGAGGAGCAATGGTGGCAAATCAATGCCTGAGTCTGTCTTAAGACTTATGTTATTTCAGTATAAATAGTATCCCCAACTTCTGGAAATTCTGTGCTAGAAATTTCCTCTTTTCTGTCACTTTCTTTGTTTCTGGCTTGCTTCTTCGCTTTCTGTCATTTCTGCCTATCATTTTCTGCCTTGCTATCCATTCACATGTATCAATTCAGTAAAGCCTTACATACTTTCTTTTAGAACTGATAAAGGATTGATAATTAGGTACATGCATCTTTAGCTCTAAGTAAATGTTTAGAAGCAATTTTAGTTCAGTTAGGCCTGTTGTTATACATGTTTTAGTGTCCTTAGTTATGTTTTCATTTGTATTCAGGTTTGTTTTTCAACCCCACCCCTGGTGATAACTTGGGACAGACTGGTCAACACCAGGGTCATGTCCTTAGAATATGTGCACGGATGCATTTATATGTGTACTTAATTTTCTTTTCCAGCTAGATTTTTTTTTTAGTCCATTGAGATATTGTGTACATTGTGAGATGGTTATAGCGCTGATATGGCTCTGTGCAGTTGGTTGGGCTTTACACAATACCAGTAACCATTTTCCTCAAGTCTTGTTTCACAAGTTCATCTCTGTGGTATTTTATTTTCAAATTATACTTGTCTGGTACTGAGATTCGTGTGGTAGTTGAACAGAAGATAAAGATAAATTCTTGTGGTAGTTGAACAGAAAATAAAGATAACTATTGTATTTAACCCACATTCATAAACGATTTCACTGTGATATTATGTCAAACCATCTCGTATGTTTTACTCAAGCATCTGCCAAGAATTGAGGCCCAGATACCAGGCAGACCAAAAGATGCTACCTGTTTGGGAGGTATAACTCTTACCAACAAAGGCCTATCAATTAACATCAGGAAGAGAGTTCTTGAATGTTATATAGAACCAATACTGTTGTACGGTGTGAGGCGTGTACAGTCAAGAAGCAAAGCCAGAACAAGATTGAGGCAGCCGAGATGTGGTTTCTAAGAAGAATGTTGAGAATTCCATGGACAGCAAAGAAAACAAACGAGACAGTCTTGATGGAGGCAGACACAAGAAGATCATTCATAAGGAAGATTAGGAAAAGACAGGCAACATTTGTGGGCCATTTTATGAGGAAAGGGGATTTGGAGCACCTGGTCACAATGGGAAAGCTGGAGGGAAGAAGAGCTCCAGGTAGACCCAGGGAGAAAATACTAGACAGACTTGCAGAGTGGCTGAAGACAAAGAGGGTGGAGGAGATGCTTGAGGCAACAAGAGATAGAGACAGATGGAAGTCCATGATCGCCAATGCCATGCGGCAGGGCACCTGATGATGATGATGAACTCCCTCCCACCCCACCCCCGCCAGTCTCCTCAAAGAGCCTGGACGTGGTTGGCAGGGGGCTTCTCTCCCTCATCTCTACTGAAAGAAAGTACCCCTGACCCTTCAGCACGAGAGCTCATGGAGTCCCCTGCGGACTCCTCAGATATGAAAGAGCTCTGCAGGACCCTGCCAGACAGGGTCATCAAGGCCTCCACGGCTCTTCGGCCATGCTGGAGCCAGTGCAGGAGCTCCTGAGAGAGGCACCCCACGCTCAAGTCTTCCTGAAACTCAGCGTCCGGAACTCCAAACAGCTTGTCTTTAATAGATTGGCTTGCATGTCCAGGTGACCAGATAATCCCTCCATCTAGCCGTGAGTCTGTTACTGCCCTAAGGGCCCTGCCAATGAGGGAATTTCTCAGACACCAAAGTGGGCATCTGGTCCTTCTACCATGGTGAGCATCTGGCCTGTAGAATGGCAGAGTCCTTGGCTCAGGACCAGAATGTTGTGCCTCAGTTTGCGTCCTTCCTTACTTCGGTTGCCCTCTCCTTCAGCACTTCGGAGGAGTTGGACTGCATGGTCCAGAGAGTGATTTTAGAAGTGTCCCTCGTTATGGCTTTCTTACGGGCCATACTGAGGCATACCCAGGAGGTTTGGAATGAGAGTTGGGAGTGCAGTGAGGGTATGAAAGGCCCAGAGAGTCTGTTTGACGACTTCCGCCTCAAAGCCTTCAGCAGCAGGGTGGCAACAGGACTCGCGGCGATGATAGAAACCACCACCAACTTCCATTTTAACACCCTTTTGACCAGAAGGGTTGTCATCCTGCGCCACTCTAGTTTGCCATCGGACGAGGTGGCTTGCGATGCATCCTGCAGGAACACTCAGTGTTTAGGCCATATGCGCTGTATTTCGTAAGCCATCAGGTCAAGGCTAGCCGAAAGGTGGCCTTCTTCGCAGCTCACTCCCCACTGGCTTGGCACCTTTCGCCGATGGGTAAAAGGCCAATCCCTGTTCCACACCCATCACTTCAATAGCAGCCTCAGGCTTCTCAGACCAGGAAGTCAAATCCATACCCCCGTTTGCAGCAGTGGAGACACTTCCCCTGTAAAGAGGGGAAGGGGTAGGGGTCAAGGTTGAGGATGGAGGGGTGCAACCATTCAGGCAGCACCCCCAGTGATATCACTCTGACCCAGCGCCTCCAGTTGTTAGCTCCTTTAATCTGGCAGCCATCTAATGCATACTGCGCAGTAGTGCGAGATTTGACTTGACAACTGTATTGGTGCTGGAATTGGGGTATCACTTGCGGTAGCTGGAAGTCTGGCTCTTAGTTCCTCTTTCCCTCCATGCTGAGCTCAGAAGAGCAGTACTGAGTTCTGGAGGGGGAGATTGCCCAACTCTTCCTGAATGGGTTGATCTTTGAGCTGCAAAACCAGGTCTTGGGTTCGATGTGCATATGTTCGTGATCCCAAAAACCTCTAGGGGTTTGCGGCCAATCATGCACTTCATCTCCCCTCAACTGTTACCTCCAGACTGCCAAGCTTAAGATGGAGACCCAGGCTACTTTCGTATCCTCATCCACCCGGCACATCACCAGTATCTTTGTTTTGTTTTGAGGAACAGGATCATCCAGTTATCACCCTTCCCATTCAGACTGTCATTGGTTTAGGAGAGTCCTAAATGTGATGTCCAACACAAGCTAAGTTTCCAGTGGTCTCAGAAGATTCAGCTCTGGGACACCAAGCTTTTACTGGGGGAGTGGTTCACCAAAGCCACAACCAAGTGGCTTGACGTCACTCACCTGGCACAAGGGATCCCAACAGCATTTTCCACCCAGCAGGTGACTGTGACAAAAGAGGAGTCAGGCAAGGTTGTGCTCTGTCACAGGATTTGTTTTCACTTTACAGCGAAACCATCATGAGAAACCTAGAAGAATGCTCTGGATTAAAAGTTGGAGGAAAGATGTTAAACAACTTTTGTTATGCAAATGACACTGTGCTAATTGCAGAAAATGAAAGGGACCTACAGAACCTTGTGAATATAATAGAAATAGAAATAGCAAAAATAAAGGGTTGGAGCTAAATAACAAGAAGACTGAAATCATGGTAATCAGTAAAAATATGAAATCCCCTTATGCAAATTAACAGCAAATGGCACAACTTTTAGACAGGTTGATAAGTTTGAATATCTGGGATGGTCATCTCACCAGACAGCAGATGCACATCAGAAATGGCCAGCAAAATCAGCCAAGCTAAAACAGCCTTACGTACCTTTTCTTAAGATTGATAATTGAGCACATGTGTTAAGTGCATTTTTGGCACTATGGATATGAGATATGCGGAAGCAATTTTAGGTAATTTATGCCTGTTTTTATATATGTTTTAGTTATGTTTAAATTTGTATTCAGGTGTGTTTTTTAAATCCCCAGTGCAATAAATTGGATGCAGTGGTCATCGTCAGGGGCATGTCCCTAGATTATGTGCGCGAATGCATTGATTATGTGTACTTAATTTTCTTTTCCCTTTTCCCCCTGTTGAAGTATTGTGTATGTTTTGAATTGGTTGTAGCCCTGATATGGCTCTTTGCAGTCGACTGGGCTATAAACAATGATAACAAAGCTAACAAGTAAGAAAGTGCATTTTTAACTCTGGGGCTTTAAACAAAAAAAAAAAAAGAAAGAAAGAAAAGATTTTGTAGAGGTAGGTCCCCTGCTTTGCAGCCCAGTTGTACAGTTTTAGGCCTCACTGGTGGCTTAGAACAGTTGTGAATGGATACTGAGTTTTGGTGATTGAAGATAAGGCTGTATGAGCTTGATTGTAGAGTTCTCTTGCATATCAGCCATTAATAACCAGACAACTTTGAACAACTTTTGCCTTTTCGTACATACCTTTCAGTTGGATAGGTGGGTGTTGAGTAATTATTATATAATTCTGTGATCAAATCAGTTCAAAGGATGAAGCAGGATTTATCTTGCCTTCTCTATCAACAGGTCCGTGCACAGGAGACTTGTCCCAGCAGTGGCTTTTAAGTGACATGAAGTGGTAACCACGGTGATCGTTAACCACCAGCTATGCCATCATCGTCATTATCGTCATCGTTATCAGCATCTTCAGCATCATCGTCAGCATCATAAGTTTGTTCCCGAGTGGTGCCATCATACCCCGTAACTACTATTCATGTTGTCACATGTGTGATTGTAACCAGTAACATGCGTCAAGTCATTTTACAGTGTGTTGTTGGTTAGTTTGGGGTGAATGTGCACATTGCTGAAAGATGAACATGTCGGGGTACAGGTAGGTAACTGGAATTTGGCAGTCACAGAACAGCTCCGGCGGCAGTCTTTGCAGATGAATACGGTGGAGGAAAGATGACCCACACAAGTGACATATACTCCTTAATCTTCTGTTACACAGGAATGTGCGTAACTGTCACTCTTGTCCAGTCTCACTCTGTTACGCACACAAAGTATTGTTTCAGGGTAAGAGAACAGCGCTTGTTCATGTTTTCTAGCGTGTCAGCAACCAGGTAGAAAGAGGTAGAAATTGTTGATTCCTTCTGGTGTATGGAAATGTGACCTCAGCTTTGGAATGAGTCATTCACCATTTGACAGCACTCTGTCTCACAGATCACATATGGTGCCAGGAGATTGATTCATCAGTTTTTACATACAGATTGAAAGCTTCATTGCCACCTCTCCATGACACTCTGTAAAATCAGCCTCCTGTGTAAGACACATTTCAGGTAATCACAACACATAATCTACTTTTGAACACTTTCTTGATTCTTTTGTTTTATCGCAGAATTCTGATTTTTAGAGACCATGATTTTAGTCTCAGATTTTGGATTTTGTGATGATAATTTTTGAAAAAGAAAGTGGAAAAAAAAAAAGAATTACACGATTGACTTTATTGTCTCTTCAGAATTTGTTCTTTTGGCACATCCAGACTTGCTGTAAATAAAAACCATTCCATTAAAAAACAACATCTGAATAGTCATGCACCTATCCTTAGTAAAATACATGAATTTTTTTTAAAATACATGAATTATTAATTTGCAACACAAACATTATAGAAGCAGCCCTGGCTTGAAGTATGGTGCTGAATTAACTGAGTTACTAAAATGAAGGCAACTTTTTAAAGTCATAAGTTTTGAATATTTTGACAGAGAATTGTAGCAGGGCTCACTTTCTGGTAGAAGGTTAGAGAGATGTCAGTGTTGAGGTTGGCCAATCTGTTTTAAAAGTTGATCACAGTGAAAAAGGGAGTGTCAGTGCTTCATCAACCCACATTGTCCTTTGGTTTGACCATTAGTCTTGTTGTTATTCTCTCAGTGTCTGTTGTGGAGTTGTTTAAAATCCTTTTAACATTCAGTGGGATTTACATTTGATTTGTTAATGATAAATTCATATCATCTGTTTATGGCGCTTGTATGTTTGTGTGTTTGTTCAGATAGTTTTCACTCTCTGACCCATTTGAGTTACTATCATTGACACATATAATTATGCTTATTGTTTGGGAGGTAATCATGATTAATACAGGCCCCCAAAAAGTGATTAACTATTCTATCTTTCTGTATCTTCCGTTTGTCATTGTTCTGCATAATACTGTTTTAACTGAGGGAGCTACAGAGAAATACCATTTTCCACTCTGAGTCTGTCTGAAACCCCAGCTTACATAAACCTGTGTCAGCCAGTATGTTGATATATATGAAGGTGGGAATAGTCAGTTCCATGAGAAAAGTTCTGCAGGTGATGAGGAATGTTACAACACGATTAAAGCTTGCTTCTGGTATTATACATCTCTGTCTGACCCACATCCACCCTTGATCCTTTGCTCTCCATTCTGATGTAGTGGTCACTTGACATGGCTTTTTCTTCTCGTGTCTTGCGTGAAATCTGTCTATAAGTGTCTGTTCTAGTATTATGTTTGTCTTTCCTGTGTTTAACTTCATCCTGGCGACCATAACGTGTGTTTTGGGTGAGATTTTTGAAAATGTCATGCTCTTAATGATGGGGCAGTGTTTGAAGAGTTTGGGGCCTTGCAGATCAGATCTTTGAGAAGTCCACAACAGCAGTGTTGTTTGAAAAGTCCAAGGTATTTTTTTGTTTGTTTGTGGTTGATATTCTATGCATTGTAATCAGATATGATTGATCGTATTCATAATGCTTCATTGTTTCATTTTATGTGGGCAAATTATTAGAAATTGCGAAGAAAAACAGAATGAAACCAGAAAGGCTTTTGCTTACGTACATTGTGGCAGCACTAGCCTTTATTAGTCGTCCTTTCTTTTGAATTTTTTTAAGGTTCTTGCTTATTTGTATGAAAGGGAATGACTTTTGTATTTAGATGTTGTCATGGAAGTAACATGCATCTTAGATGTCGACTTTTGATGGTGGAAGTAAACATGTGATTAACTAAAATATGCAACCTAATCATGTATGTTTGTAAATCTAATGTCCGTAACTTACACGATGTGTTTCATTTCACAATTTGTGTGTGGGTGTGTCAGTGTGTGTCTGTGTGTGTGTATGTGCTTATGTAGATTAAATGTTTTTTCTTGGTTGGAGATGGATTCATTGTTTTGACAATAACAATATTATATATATGTTTTGGACTATTGATATGCAATCAGTGAGTCTTTGTGCGTGTTCTTGTGAGCCTCTAAGCAGTAAAGGCAGAGTGTGAAACCAAGTCCTAAGCCTTTCTCCTTTTTGTTTTACAGTGTCTTCCAACTTTCTGAAGGGAGCTGGTGGATAGGCATAGAGAGCGATAAGGTTAATCTGGAGTGAAAATTTTCTTCTCGTTGCTAGTAGTCAGCTGTAATAATTGTCAACCCAGCAGCAGTCATCACATGCGTCCAGAGACATCCCAGTTACTGACTTAAACCTTTGACTCCCGCACCCTATCCACCAACTGCAAACAATTAACTGTTTGAATCCTTCACCCTGTCCGCAGCTTCCTGTAGGATGCTAGTGGATAGCATGAGGGACTCAAAGGGTTAAGTTTCTGCTTTGCTGGCATGGTTCATAGTACAGGTCTCTGGTAGACAGTGTGAATACAGGTCTCTGGTAGACAGTGTGCGGGAGTCAAAGGGTTAAATGTTTTTAGTCCTTCACCCTGTCCATCAGCTTCCTACAGAAAGCTGGGGAATAAGGTGAGATGAAAAGATTTGAAGTAAGTTGCTTATGTTTTCAGGCTTGAAGTCATTGAGGAAAAAGTAGTGCTCATGGTAAATGTGCACAGTGTGCATATTACATCTGCACAGAATCATCTTGTGTAGATGCTGTTTGTTTTGTTTTGGGCCCAGTGCCATGTCTGGCATTTGCTTTGTGCAACATGAGCATTTAGAGGGTTCAAACATTGAACAGTGGATTTGCAAAGATTTTCTTTTCTTTGCCTGCCTGTAGGTTTGGAATACTCTTCATTTGCTTGCCTGTTTAGATGGTAAATGCATTCAAACATTGAACATTGAATGTGGAAAGATTTTCTTTTTTTTTTCGCCTGCCTGTAGGTTTGGAACACTCTTCCTTATTTGCTTGCCTATTTAGATGGTAAATTCCATGTCAGCCTTATTTCTTTTCTTTTTCTTTCTTTCTTTTCTCTCTTGTAGGTTCATCGTAACCAGCATGAATTAGCTAGTTAAGTCATATTGAGAATAGTCATATTGAGAATGTGGTCATTGTGTTTGACATGTAGGCTGCTAGTTGGATTTTGTGCATAGCCTTGCCTAGAAGAAGTTTCAAAAGTTTAAATATTTGAAATGACATGCTTGGTTACCATACTGAAGTTTTTATAGAGCATAGATTTCTACTCAACATCTGTTTGATGGTACTCAACAGTTGTTTGATGGGCGTATTGAATAACATCAATGCTAAGTCATACTCACATGCAGAGGATGCCTCCATGGGGTTGCCAGGGGCTCTTTCAGTGTAAATGGTATTCCTACCTTCTGGACTTTTTGTGCAAGAAATTTACTCCTTTCTGTCACTATCCTTGTTTGTCTTGCTGTTGTGCTTTCTGCCATCTCTTCCTACCATTTTCTGCCATGCTGGTCCATTCCTGTCTGTGTTTTCCATATAGCCATCTATACTATAACTGCATTTTTGGCTGTAAGGAAATGTATGTGCAGGAGCAATGTAAGTAAGGCCAGTTTTTGTATATATGCTTCAGTGTACTTGATTATGTTTATACATTTGTATTCAGTTGTTTTTTTTTAGCCCTTAGTGATATATTGGACAGAATGGTCAGTGCCAAGAGAATATCCTTAGATTGTGTGCATGAATGCGTTGATAGGTTTACTTGATTTTCCTTTCCAGTTCTTTTTTCAGGGTCAACAAGGTGTTATTTATGTTTTGAGATGATTATAGCCCTGATGTGGCTCTGTGCATTTGCCTTGGTTTTAAACAACAAAACTTTGATAATGACAATAATGATAAAGACAGAGGAATTACATCAATACCAAGTCTTATTTTCAAACAATCAAACAAAATTGGAATGAACATCATATTTAAAGTTGTGTAACGTTTTTGGTCAGAAATGCTTCATGTGATGTATGTGGGGTTATGGCGGACTCCATTTCCATTTTAACTTTGTTGCCAAGGATGTTGAAATGATGAATGAAGTTCGAGTGACTATTGCTTGTATATTTGCTTGTCTTCACATTGGTTAGAATGATTTGACTGTATGGGAGATGCTTGTGTTTGTTATTTATTTGATGTTGATGGTTGATGGTGATCACTGCAGTTTTGAGGTCATCCTTGCTTGCTATTAGTATATTTTGAGCAGGATTGTGGATTTTTGAATGTATTGTCCCATGGGTGTATGTAAGTCAACGAGATTGGAGTCCTTAGTTGTTTGCATTATTCATTGCGGCCCATCTGAGCTGCAGCGTTATTGGATGGATTCAAACTGATAGCGACACATGGGAGATCAGTATTTTTGTGTTTCTTTTGTTATGGAAGTATAACCATTTTCACACAGCTTGTACCTTTCACTGTCTGGTGTAAAGACTGAATAAGTGGAACACACTCAGGATTTTCATGGTTTGCAAATTCACTTGTGGAGTAACCTGTTCATCATCTTGATTGTACTTGCCATAAGTGTTGTGTGTCTGGTTATCATTTTGTTCTGTCCTATATTGCATGTGAATATTTGATAGTCGCAAGATCTGGTTAATGGCATTGTATAAAAAACTAAGTGTCTGTCAGTGGTTGTCATTTCTCTGCAATGATGAATTTGAAAATTGATCACTTCTCCATAGAAGTTACATGTAATGTACAATACAATGGGTGGTAGTGTTGCTAGCAGAGGCATGTAGAGCTATATGTGACCCTGTTTTGATGACTGTAAATTTGATTCATTATAACTTGAGTGTATGCAATGATTCTAGAGTACTCAAGTGTAAATTCTCTCTCTCTGTTCAGCTTACATGATACAAATGTTTTGTAGTGTTTCTTATATCATGCTGACTCTGTCTGTAATACATTGCTCCTCTTTTGTGGTAAAATTTAATTTCTGTGTTTTATTCAAGATCTGCTTTTATTTGATAGTGAAGAACAGTGATGATGTTACAGTCCAAAAATTATTGTGTATTATTATTCAGTTGAAAAGTTGAGGTCACATTTTACACATCCATGCATACAGTAACTAACTCCAGTGATGTTTCAAGCCTCTCACATTTCTTTTAGAATTTGAAATGGCATCTGGGAAATGCATTCTGTGGAATACTGGTTACAGAAAAATCTAAACTGATTTGGGATTTGTGGCACAGCTTAAGTACAGTTAATTCTTTGAGCAAAACTTAACAGTTTTTGTATGGTCAGTTTTCTACCCGTAGCAGCTCAGCGAGCCAGTTTTGAAACTTAACATCACTGCATAAATAGTTCTCTGAGTAGTTTCAGAGATTGGCTTGGGTTAGGATGGCAGCAGGTCACAAGACCAAGAGAAAAATAAATCAATAGGCCTTTTAAGAGGCTTGCTAGTCAAAAAAATACTGTACAAACCACACTGGTCACACTTGAATTTTGTCTGCCTGGAGCAGCTGGTTCTTGCATTGACACTGACACACATTTTAAACTGCTAATAGCACACACGCACACACACCACACCTAAACACGCATATACACCATTCACCATGAAAGAAGGAACCAAACATTGTCCAAAATATGTTGGTTTATTGTGAAATGTAGAAGAAGATTGTGACAGAGGTGTCATTTAAACATACGCTTTTTTTTCTCTGTGACCCTGACCGTAGCTGCCTTCTGAAAGCACAAGGCCTTTTGAAGATCAGGCTCTCCAAGTTTGACAAGTAGTCGTCTGGCAAAAGCGTGTTTCTCAAGGATGAAAGAATTTTGTTCTGGGCACTGAAACCTCTCTGACAATTTACTGTCACTGTAGGTGACTGATACAGTAATCACCCATTAGCTCATTTCCCTGTCTTCCAACAGCTTTGACTTTTCTTTTGGGACATTGCAAACTATCAGACCGTGCTTAACACAACGTGAAGCTCCTGCCGAAGTCAACGATCAACAGTGATAAATGGGGTAGGCAGAAGCAGAACCTTCTGCTGCATTGTGTCTCCCTGTGGTGAAACAAAATTATTTGGTTTATGTGTGTGTCGCCACATATTTTTTCAGAAACCAAGTGTCATCTCCTTGGACCCAATCTTGCTTTAGTATTTTTTGAACGGGGCCTACCGACGACATCGGATGTCAACTGGTCAGTTGACTTGCAAGAAGGCAGGCCAGTTGGTTTTTAGGAATTTTTTTTATCGGTTATTGACTGTAGGCTGACTCCCAAGCCAATCCCAGAGTTACAGAGATGAATGAGACAAAAAAATATTGTAAGAAAGTTTTTCTGTTTGCTGTTTTTGGTGATGTTTGGGATAACGACAGTCTGTACCTGAGCAAGATGCTTTAAAGACACTCCATTTTATGTCTCTTTCATCATCAAGTGACTTAAAAGATAAAGTAGTTGTCCCCAGTTTTGTTTTGTCAAGGGAAGGTGGTTCATATCCTAGTCTTTCAGTGCAGTAAGGGTCGTATGATAATGATGATGATTGTAATAGTAAGTGTACCTTTTTACAATTGTAATGTTTATAGTAACATTTGCTACCTTACTGTGACTATCAAATCAAAATGTGTTTTTGTTATTTTGTTCTAACCTGGTCACTCTGTCTAGCTATCACGTAGAAGCCGAATGCCCTTGATGTATTGAGAGTTGGTTGTTTAAACAGTGGATGTTTGAATATACATTGGTGTCTTGCTCGTTTCTGTTGTGTCAAATGAAAACTAACACCCTTGTTTATCGGAGTAAGCAATATTGTATGACTTTGAAAGTGAACAGAAGCACGGCTGTTTGTGGTGTGTGTGGTTGTCATGTAACCTTAATAGCAATCTGTGATTTTGCCTCAACTTGTGTGTGGGCTTGTTGATGGAGTGAAGGGCTGAAAGGGCAGTCTTTGTGTTGATTGAGCTGTGTGACTACAAGTGTGTGTTAGGGGCATCCAGCACCATTTAAAAGTAAATAGAAATGGTGTTTTCTCTTCTGGGAGGAGGGGGAATGCTATTCATCCTCTTCTTTGATGTCTGTTAAAAAAAAGAAGTCCTGTTGCTGTGGCTGCGATTAAATTCTCTGTTCTGTTGTCAATTGATCACTTTGTTTTTTTAAATATCATTGGTACTGAGGAAGTGGTTCAGCTTACATTTATGTCTCTATGTGTGTTCATTTTTTGTGTATGTTGACACACATGTTTCATTTCGTTTAAGAAATGATCATTGCAAACATACGTCTCTGCATGCACTACTCCACATCTGCAGGTAAAATGTCTAAATTCAAAAATAAAAAACACCCTCAACCCATTTTATCTTTACAAGATTTGAGATTTAAATGTATTCTCCTCGAAAGATTTGGGTCATTGGTTTAGGCAAAATATAAATTAAAGACAAATGATTTAGATGGACAAGATGCCCTGTGGACAATCGCAGCTCATGTAGTCCAACTCCTACCCCTCAAAAACAAACAAACTTTACAAGCGCTTAAATTGTAAATGGGAAAAGGACACACAGTGACAATCACAACCCAGCCCCACCCACTCGAAAAGTTTGAAGTATATAAATTGTAAATTGGCAAAGGAAGAACCATATGCATTGACCATTTTTAGTATTGGATTAACCATTTTAACAATGTAGCTAAATGTTGGTGCCTATGTCTTCATGAGATTAAAAGAAAGTTGACCTAAACCCAAGGCTCACAGCCAGCAGTGGTATATGTGCATTCTCCTCATGTGATGAATTGCCAAGTATGTGTCAGAGTACAGACTCTTCATTGCCTGTTTTTAACCCTCTGTACAAATGTGTTTTAAACCCTATGTGTAAATTCTTCTTTGTACAGAATTATGGATTGAAAATGCACCTGTCTGTTTTTGATTCTAGACATATGAATTGAAGGAGAATAGTAAGGCAGAGGAAAAATCCTCTTAAAGAGTATGTTAGCTGAGTAAGAGGTACGCATTTTAAGTGAATCTGTAATGTGTTCATAGATGAAAATTATGAGATAACATTTCTATAAAGTAATGACAAATAGGCCTACAACAAAAACTCTGTGCTGTTTGCTTTTATAGTGCACAGTCACACACACACATACACACGCATGTACACACACACACACACACACACACACACACACACACACACACACACACACACACACACATACACACACACACACACACATGTGCTCGCGCGTGCGCACACACACACACACACACACACACACACACACACACACACACACACACACACACACACACTCACACACACACGTCTGTCAAGGATGCTTATTTGACTGAGATGAAAGTCACAAGTTTTGACAAACTGTCTGAGGTATACCAAAAATAATTTAATTGTTCCAAATTGAGTAAAAGTTTAAGTGCCTGATAGTGATGAAAAACTTTGGAAAAAAGGTCTGGTGTGTGATATGAATACTTGACCTGACATGTCACATATGGTAGAAGGAAAGTAATGAAAAGTAATGAAAATTATGTCTCTTCTATACTGTGAGTTGAGATTAGAAAACTTGCTGTTGCTATTTGGCTTGATGATTGCTGATGTAGAATACTTCAGTTGTTTGAATCCTACTAGTGTCATTGCTAAAGAAACGTTCTAAGCATGGTTACTTTGTAACATTTAAAAACAAACTTTTAATAGTTAGTTTGTAGAAATGTAATTCATAGCCACTGGTGATTCATGTCTTACACATGAAAGTTTGCTCTCCCTCGTAATTCATATAATTAGGGAGCGCTCACAGTAGCGCTAGCCTGCATAAGAAGAAGAGGATTGAGACATTATTGTGCATTACTGAAACATAAACTGCAAATATTAGAAAGACATAAGTGACACTAACATGTGTTTGGACTGATAATTGTAACTCAGTTTTTAACAGTATGAATTAGTTAATGATTTGGTTTGGCATAAATTCATTTTTGCTTGTTGTGGTGGGGACATGGGTAAGAATTGTCATGCAGAAAATTTCAAATATTAATGGTTTAACATAATGAACAGAGGGTGTTAAACGTGATCACTTATTTGCACAGGTAGGTGGTTTAAAATGGGATTAAGCAGATCATTTATAATCAAATGTCTTCTAAGCAAATGTACATACTGTCAGTGTACATGTGTGTACAGTTTTATTGACATCTGGATTACATGTAAATACATTAAACAATTGATTGAGTCAGCTCAGAGGCAAGTGAACATGGGCTTTAACTGTCTTCTGTGTTTTGTCTTTATGTCATGGTAGATTCTGAATGGAGCTTTTTGTGTACATGGCATTGTTTCTATTTTTTGAGCAGCTAGACGAAATCATTTCAATGAAACTTTAACAATACACAGACAGATGGATATGCAGTGTCTGTTTAGAAGTAAATATGCAGTGCATTAGCAAGTTTTCATGCACTATCTGTTGTTTGTATCGTATTCTTGCCTTTCATATCTCACTTCAAACTCTGTCAAAGTTTAAAATAAGTAATAAAAAGGTGTTGAGTCAGTGCCCTGTTGGCTGCATTTGAGCGAATGTGTGTGTTTTAAAAATGGATTTTAATAACACATTATACTGTGATGATAATTTAGAACTGGATTTTAATAACATTCCGTGACGATGATATGTACCTGTGATAACAATGGTGTGTAGACGGCACATATCCCTTTTTCTCATTCTTAGTTTGCCACTGTTTGCCACTTTTTACTTTGGCCCTTAGTTTCTCAATTGCTGTGAGCGGTTTGAACATTAATTGCAACTATTTTTCAACATTCTATGATGTTTTTGTTTTGGGGGAAGATCCATTCATTTTAGTTAATTGGCGATCGTCTAAGTCAGAGTGACTTGGAGTAAGTCAGTCTGATCTTTCATCTGTTGGTCCCTATAGTGCTCAAAGCCACAAGGATGTTCGTGCTGCTTCTGTATACCAGCTACAGGTGCGAAGGACAAGTAGGCCCATGCTTTTCTTAACATTCCTTGATAATAACTCACAGTGCTTTCAGGTGGAAAAGCAACCACATCTTTTATCCAACCATTGCATTTTGAGCTAAGTATAATCTTTGTGGCCTATTGGCAGTTCAAGCAAGCTTGTCTGATGCATTCTGTATTGGCTTCTACTCCAGTAAAGTGTTTTTTGGCATGTAGGATATCCACAGCTTCTAGAGCAAGGAGATCAGCAGACGTATGTATGTGCTTGGGTTGGAGGCTGTCTGCAAGGCCCTAGTGACCTTCGAATAGAATTTCAAAACAAGGTGGTGTGTCTCTTCACAAATAACACCACTGTCACATTCTTCCTGAACAAACACTGGGAGGGGAAGGCACACTCAGTGGACCTCTATCTGTGAGCTCAACCCTCCGCCTATGATGCCATGAGAAGGACATCTCTCTCAAAAGTGGACTCTGAACATACTGAGCCGATGTGAACATACTGACCCTTCATCGGCTGGGTGATCATTCGTTCCACCCCATGATAGACCTGTCCCCATGATAGACCTGTTTGTATCTAAATTCAAATTTCCTGCTGTGAATCTCTCTCCTAAGGCCCGAGTGGTTACACTTTCCATTCTTTCCCATCTCTTATGAAAAGGAAGGCTTGAAACGCAAGGCTGAACTGGACAGCCCCACTGTGGTCAACACTGACCTTCAGTCTCTGTATTGTAAGTCCCTCATCAAAGTACCATTTCATTGGAATCTCCCCCAAACAGCCTCGGACAGCGATGGTACACATGAATTCTGTTGCATCTTTACGCTTGACTACTGTAGGGTCGGGGCTGCCCCCACAACAGGTGGAATCCACCGCAGGAATTGGATCTCAAGACTTTCCCTTGTGGAAGCCCTCAGAAGCCCTGCATTTTCCTCAGTAGCTAGACACTAAGGCTCTGAGGCCTTTATACAGCCACAAATGGAAGAAATAGGCATTTTGATGCGCAGAGTCAATGGACCCAGTTGGTCCATCGAGCAACCAGATTGCAATTTCTAGGCTTATCTTTCCTTCAAGTGGACGTTCTTCTTTGAGCACATTTTAATGTGGGCTAGTTGGTAGAGCCGTGGACTCAAAGATCTGATATCTTGAGTTCAATCCACAACACTGAAAACTGGCCTGTTCACTGCCCATCTAAATGTTTCCATCATTCTGGTGGTGCCAGCTTAGTGTTTGATAGGTTCCTTCTCCCCTTTCTCCATTTCAAGATCTTGCCAGTGCATAGGGTTTTGTGCAGGCCCAGAAATCTGTCAGATAACTGCTGGCGGATTTGGGTGGAGCGCATATGGAGCTGTCCGAGCGCAGTGAATCCCTCTTGAAATAATTCCAGTAACAGCAGTGTACTTGTGCTTGGAGAACCACTTTATGTAAATACATACCGTAGGGATCTCTGCTTGTCTTGGGCAGACATTTCCCATGGAATGTCATTTATGGCTGCATCTCCATCCCTGGGCCCCAAGTGTGAACCTAGGGGGCAACACGCCTCTCCTTCATTATTCATACATGTTAAAAACTAATTGAGCATGAGGCTGAAATGTTGTTGTTGTTTTTCATAAAGCACTTACAACAGTACCTCCTGCCCAGCCATACCTGCTTATTTCGCTCATGAGGGACTTTTTTATGAGGCCAGTGAATGGAACAAAGTCAACTAGAGGTTTACCAGGTGGAAAGGACACTGGCTGTACCAGAACGAGGCCAAGGGACGTCACTCCAATTGAAATTCTGGCTAAGACAGATAATTTAGCTAGCTGGGATAGCACAAATCAGAAATGATAAGGTAAGCGCATATAGCTGTAGAGGGATTTGAAAAAAAGAATCCCCCTTTTTTTATACACACATTACAGTCACATACACTTATAGGACATGACAAGACTCATTAGACTCGGTGATTTAAACAAAACTGGTATCAGTGTGCTACTTCATGGTTTGGTGCTCTTGTTCGTTGGTGATACTATGATCACTGTATCTTGTGATAGCATTTCATTCCTTGCTCTTGAATTTTTCTGTCCAACTCTTCTGTGAGGGTCCATGTCCTTACTGTATGCAGGCAGATGGAATACGCTTTCAACTTCACTAAAATGCAATTTTGAATGGGTACTGTCGATGCGACCTTATCCTGCAACACACACACTGACCCATACCTACACACCCACACCCACACCCACATGCGCACATATGCACACACACTCACGCACGCGCGCACACACACACACACACACACACACACACACACACACACACACACGCGCGCGCGCACATGCTACACCCATACACATGCAGACATGAAGTCAGTCTGAAGGTAATATCACTTACACACACGCGCGCGCGCACGCACGCGCACACACTACACCCATACACATGCAGACATGAAGTCAGTCTGAAGGTAATATCACTTACACACACGCGCGCGCGCACGCACGCGCACACACTACACCCATACACATGCAGACATGAAGTCAGTCTGAAGGTAATATCACTTATAGTGAAAAGACGTTAAATCAAAGAACGAACGAACGAACGAACACACACACACACACACACACACACACACACACACACAGATGTAAGAAAATGCGATCATATATGAAAAAATGTACAGTGTGTCAACTCTCAGATACATATAGACACACACATGCATAATATGCTTATAATATGCACACATGCATGCACACACACACATACATACTCGTACACAGTCATTTGATCAGAAAATTCTGCATAGTTGCACACGCACATACACAGTCTCTTATGTACTGGTCTAAAAATATGAGTGTAAAAATACCAGATGTCCATTTAGATAGGCTGTGACAGATTGGTCTAAAAATACCTGATTGTAAAGATACCAGATGCCCATTTTGACAGGGTGTTAAATATTAGTCTGAAAATACCCGAGTATAAAAATACCAGAAGTCCATTTTGATAGGGTATTACATTTTAATCTAAAAATACCTGAGTGTAAAAATACCAATGTCCATTTAGATAGGGTGTTGCAGATCGTTTTAAAAATACCTGAGTGTGAAAATACCAGATGCCCATTTAGATAGGCTGTTACAGATTGATCTAAAAGAGTATGAAAGTATCAGAGGTCCATTTGTATTTGCAGCAGAAGATGCTACTTGATAGGGATTTTTTGATGTTGATACTTTTCCTTAAAATGATGGCTAGTGAGGTGTGAGAGTATGAGAAAAGGGACGTGCGTTCTAGGCTTGCGCATTCATTTCATACAAGACTGATAACTAAATAGAATGCATATTGTATCTCACTGAAAGACCTGCGTTGCTTGTGGTGCATGCATACTCACATACACACACGCGCGCGCGCGCACACACACACACACACACACACACACACACACACGTGCACGCACGCGCACACACTACACCCATACACATGCAGACATGAAGTCAGTCTGAAGCTATTAAATTGAAAACCCCCCACGGGGATGCTGGGGCCTCTTTCAGTATAAATAGTATCCCCACCTTCAGGAAATTTGGTGCTAGAAATTGCCTCTTTTCTGTCACTTTCTTTGTTTCTGCCTTGTTTCTTTGCTTTCTGTCATTTCTTCCTAACAGTTTCTGCCTTGCTGGTCCATCACCTGTATGTGTTCGATAAGGTCTTACATACTTTCTCTTAGGATTGAGAATTGGGTACATGTATGAAATGCATTATTGGCTCCAGGGAGGTGAGATATGCGGAAGCAATTTTAGGTAATTTGTGCCTGTTTTTATCTATGTTTTGGTGTCTTTAGGTATGCTTAAATTTGTATTCAGGTGTGTTTTTTAAATACCCTGTGCGATAAATTGGACGGAATTGTCAACGCCAGGGGCATGACCTTAGATTATGTGCGCGAATGCATTGGTATGTGTACTTAATTTTTTTTTTTTTTTTTTTTTTTTCCTGTTGAAGTTTTTTACTTTTTTGAAGCGGTTATAACCATGATATGGCTCTACACAGTCAGCTGGGCTTTAAACAAAAATAACAATAACAATAACAAGGTAAATTGAATGAGAAATATTGCACGCTTCGATATCCATCCTACTGAGCAAATATTCTCTTCTGAGTGAATCCCAATGAGCAAATGCTTACAATGTAAAAGCTACACAGCAAACCCTACTGAGTGAATCCTGTCCAATCAGGATGCTGGGCACTCTTTCAGTGTATCCCCATCTTCCGGAAATTCTGTGCTGGAAATTTCCTCTTTTCTGTCATTGTTTCTACCTTGTTTCTTTGCTTTTTGTCATTTCATCCTATCACTTTGTGCCTTGATGGTCCATTCACATGTATGTATTCTATAAAGCCTTACATATTTTCTCTTAGGACTGATGATTGGATTTTTTCTCTTAGGACCGATAATTGGGTACGTGTATTAAGTGCTTTTTTGGTGCTCAGGAAACAGTATGTGTAGATACAATTTTAGGTAATTTAGGCCCGTTTTTATACACGTTTAAGTGTCCTTAGTTATGTTGAAATTCATATGTCAGATATGTTTTTTAAATCCCCTGTGTGATAAATTGTATGGAGGGGTCAACACCAGGGGTATCTCCTTAGATTATGTGCACAAATGCATTGATAAGTGTATGTAATTTTCTTTTCCTTTTTTCTTCCTGGTGAAGTATCGTGTATGTTTTGATACGGTGATAGCCTTGATATGGCTCCACGCAGTCGGCTGGATTTTAAACAAAAATAACAATAACAAGATGGCATCTGTGGCGTTGGTGCATATGGAATTTATTCTGAACATGGAATTGCTGTACTGAAAAACGGAAATTATGTGCATGCTGAATGACAGACCCTTCGTTTATCATCTTGCCCAAAAGTGGAGCACCCAGACAACCACTCTAAGTCTAGTAGGAAGGAGGGGGTAGGGGAGATTCTCGTGGGATTGGGAATCAATCCTCTGTTTCTCACATTGTAAGTGGATGCTTTGTCCTCCAGGCCACACTCTACACCAACTTACATTTTCCCTGTGGGGATGCCAGGGGGCTTTTTCAATATAAATAGTATCCCCATTTTCTAGAAATTCTGTGCTAGAAATTTCCTCATTTCTGTCACTCTCTTTGTTTCTGCCTTGTCCCTACGTTTTCTATCATTTCTTTCTATCATTTTCTGCCTTGCTTGTCCATTCATCTGTCTGTGTTCAATAAAGTGTTAGTATGTTTGCTTAGGATTGATAATCGGGTACATATATTAGTTCAGTTTTGGCTCTAGGGAGGTGAGATATGCGGAAGTAATTTTAGGCAGTTTATGCCCGTTTTTATATATGTTTTGGTGTCCTTTGTATGCTTAAATTTGTAAGCCGGTGTTTTTTTTTTTAAATCCCCTGTGCGATAAATTGGACGGAGTGGTCAAAGCCAGGGACATGTCCATAGATTATGTGCGCGAATGCATTGGAATGTGTCCTTAATTTTTTTTTCTTTCTTTTTTTCCCTGTTGGAGTTTTATGTGTTTTGAAACGGTTATAGCCCTGATATGGCTTTAGGCAGTCGACTGGGCTTTAAACAACAATAACAACAACAATAAGTCTTCCGCCATCATCTGCCGCTGTTTTTGATGGACAAGCTGTTTTGTTTGCTGGTATTTTTTGCTTCCTCTTCTCACAGTCTTGTTGCTTAGGTGTTTGTTGCGAGAAGTGTGGAGTTCGTCATAACGTCAATGAACATGCTGATCTTTATCACCTCCATCAAACTTGTCCTGACGTTCATGATTTACAAAACCCAGGCTATCAGCCACAGTGGTATAGATGGTTTCTTTGAAGGATCTTTTATGCTGTCTCTACATTCTCTCTCTCCCCCTCTCTCCCTCTCTCTCTCTCTCTCTCTCTCCCTCTGTCTCTCTCCCTCTGTCTTTGTCTCCCTCTCTTCTCTCTCCTCTTTCTCTCTCTCTCTTTCTCTCTCTCTCTCTTTGTCCCTCTCTCTCTCTTTCTCTCTCTGTTTCTTTCTCTCTCTCTCTCTCTCTCTCTCTCTCTCTCTTCCCTCCTTTCTCTCCCTCTTCGCTTTCTCTCGCTTCTCTCTCTCTTTCTCGCTCTCTTTTTCTTTCTCTTCTCTGCTCCGTCTTTCTCTCTTCTCTCTCTCTCTTTTTCTCTCTGTCTCTCTCGGTCCCTCTCTCTCTCTTTCTCTTTCTCTCTCTCTCCCCCTCTCTCCCTTTCTCTCCCCCTCTCTCTTTCTCTCTCTCTTTCTCTTTCTCCTCTCTCTTTGTTTCTCTCTCTCTCTCTCTCTCCCTCCCCTCTCTCTCTCTCTCTCTCTCTAAGCTCTGTGTGGAAACTTTCCTGAAGGGCATCTTTGCTGTTGTTCTGGCTTGCCTGTATTGTCTGACCAACACAGGGACGGTTTTTAAAGGGGAGGAGGGAGGGGGAGTGTGCAATCCTCTTGCCTACTGATACGTGGAGTGCGGTGTCTGCCACGTGCAGGTGCAACAGACAGACAGGAGTCAAACAAACAAACAAACAACGATGTTGAAGGCATGTTGACAGTTTCCACTTTCTCATGGCGGTTATGGCACGCTCCGTTACGCTCAATTTGTAGACTGCCTTTTTCAAGGCCACAGACTGGGACAGTCTCATAGCTTGTTTTTCATCTTCCCCCATTTCCATGCATGCGAAACATGAACTTTGACGGTAGAAGTATAGGAAAAGATTCAGGTAGTAGGGATAAGATGAGTCAAAATTGTTTAAGTGAAAGAAAATAGCCCCCAAATCAGAGACACTTTAAAACTCTCAAACAGTAAAAAAAAAAAAAAAAAAAAAAAAAAAAGTTGATGGTATGATCAAGCAAGAAGATCCACTGAACCCCCAAAGATTAGTAAAAGAGAAAAGGAGAGGCGGCCAAAAGAAAAAAAAATCTGGTAGACAACAACCGAAAATTAAATTAAACTCGTGATAAAACCCTGATTTCAGGTCAGAACTTTTGCTTTGAAACAATAGTACGTATGGGTTCATGCCGTGTCCGTGTGATTTTTTTCAGCTCGCGCAAGACTTTTCACTCGTGAATCACGTGTTTGTATGTTTTCCTCTGCGTCCGTTGTATGATATGTGTGTATGTGTCATTCGTTCGCGCAACATCCTTAACGTTAATGTGTCCATCGTGATTGCATGTCGTTTCTCAATCCCTTTTTATGCATCCACCAGTGCTCCACATCCACCTCAGTATGATAATGTGGCGTCATCGTGATCATATATCGTTTTCCCCACACCCACCTCACTTGATAATGTGGTATCATCGTGATCATGATCATGTTCTTTCCCCACATCCACCCCCATTTGGTAATGTGGACTATCATCATGATCATGATCATGTTGTTTCCCACATCCACCTCGCTATGATAATGTGGCTATCATCGTGATCATGATCATGTTCATTTCCCCACATCCACCTCGCTGTGATAATGTGGCTATCATCAGGATCATGATCATGTTCATTTCCCCACATCCACCTCGCTGTGATAATGTGGCTATCATCGTGATCATGATCATGTTCATTTCCCCACATCCACCTCGCTGTGATAATGTGGCTATCATCGTGATCATGATCATGTTCATTTCCCCACATCCACCTCGCTGTGATAATGTGGCTATCATCGTGATCATGATCATGTTCATTTCCCCACATCCACCTCGCTGTGATAATGTGGCTATCATCGTGATCATGATCATGTTCATTTCCCCACATCCACCTCGCTGTGATAATGTGGCTATCATCGTGATCATGATCATGTTCGTTTCCCCACATCCACCTCGCTGTGATAATGTGGCTATCATCGTGATCATGATCATGTTCGTTTCCCCACATCCACCTCGCTGTGATAATGTGGCTATCATCGTGATCATGATCATGTTCATTTCCCCACATCCACCTCGTTGATAATGTGGCTATCATCGTGATCATGATCATGTTCATTTCCCCACAGAGTCCCATCACTTGTTTGCCAAGTCCCAAAAAGTCGTCAGTGCGGGCATTTTTCTGCCATCGGTCAGCGTCACCATTGCGTCTCCCATTGTCCCTTCTCTCTAGTTTTTCCCTTCCTTCGTCGTAACTTGATCAATTCTCAACACTTAAGTTTCCCGCCGCTCTGATTTTTTTGGGGGGATGCAGATAAAACAACACAACACAACACAACACAGGTCGGCTACGCTCCTGGGTACAAAGTCGACTCAGCGGAAAATCTGTGAAGGATTTGGGAGTAAGAGACTGCACGCTGTGTTCAGTGAAGATACGATCATAACGCTGTCTGTCCTAAATATGCCCGACCATTGCTAGCCTTCAACAGGAAAGCTGGAGGGAAAGAGAGCACCAAGTAGACCCAGGGAGAAAATTATTGGACGGACTTGCAGGGTGGCTGAGGACAGAGGGTGGCAGATGTGCTTGCGGCAACAAGGGATAGGTACGTATGGAGGTCCATGATCGCGAACGCCATGCGGCAGGGCACATGATGATGATGATGATTGCTAGCCTTTGCTGTATAGTGGATTTCTACACTGCGTACACACATAGATCTACATACGCTGTTATCATATGATTTCTCGTTGGTCACGGTAGTCAAGTGGGTAAGACGTCAGGCTTACAGTCAGAAGGTCTGGGGTTCGATTCTGCCTGACTACCTGCAGCCAGGTGGGTAAAGGGTAGCTTTTCCCCGATCTCACAGGTCGTCATGTGTGCAGACCTGCTTTGTGCCCCCCCCCCCCCCCCCCGTGTATGTATGCACGTACAGGGAACATCAAATGTGAACGTTAAAGATTTTGTTATTGTTGTTATTGTTATCACTATTTAAAGCCCAGCCGACTGCATAGAGTCATACCAGGGCTACAACCACTTCAAAACATACAAAACTTCAAAAGAAAAAAAAAAGGACAAGAAAAGTAAATACACGTATCAATGCATTCGCGCACATAATCTAAGGACATGCCCTTGGCGTTGACCACTCCGTCCAATTCATCGCACAGGGCATTTAAAAAAAACACACCTGAATACAAATTTAAGCATACCTAAGGACACCAAAACATACATAAAAACGGGCATAAATTACCTAAAATTGCTTTCGCATATCTCACCTATTTAGAGCCAAAAAATGCGCTAAATACATGTACCCAATTATCAATCGTAAGAAAAAGTACGTAAGACTTTATCGAACACATACAGGTGAATGGACCAGCAAGGCAGAAAATGATAGGAAGAAATGACAGAAAGCAAAGGAGGAAGAAAGAAACAAAGAGAGTGACAGAAAAGAGGAAATTTCTAGCACAGAGTTCCCAGAAGGTGGGAATACTATTTATACTGAAAGAGCCCCCGACGTCCCCACGGTGGAAAAGATTTGTCAATCAAGACTGTATGGTATGGTGACTTTTTGGAAGCATGAACACACGCGGCATGCACACCCATTGAAAACGGGAGTATGCAGACCCGTGCAGCAACATGCCGCCGCCTTCAGAACGGGGGCAAAGCAAAGTGCACACACACACACGCATCCGAGAAAATGAGGACGCTGAGGCGGAGGGGGTTGGGTTCGGGGGAAAATCTCACGTAAACGTCTTAATCGCTACAAGTAACTGGACGAAACGTAACAAAGCGTACCACACACAGTTGATAACTAGTAAAAAATATAAGCCTAAGACATGAACAGAATTATAAAACTGTAACCAGAAAGAAATTTTATAATCAAGGAATGGTAATCGTTGCGGGAAAAAAAATCCATTATGTGGCAATCATAGTGCATTTTCCCCTCAGAAGGAGAGACAGAGAAGGGGAAGAGAGAGAGAGAGAGAGAGAGAGTGCGTGTGTGTGTGTGCGTGTGCATGCGTGCGTACAGGCACATAAGAGGGTCGGGCGCATGCATGCATTTGTGTCAGTGTCAGTGAGCTGTCGTGGTGGAAGGAGCAACAGTAGCACGGTGTTTGCAATACGCCAGCAGCAAAACCAATAGCTCCACATGGTGTTCGTTGATCTGACAAATGCATTTGATACCGTTAACTCGAAGAGCCTGTGAAAGATACCTACAAAAGTTTGTGGAAGTTACTACGAAAGTTTTGTTGCCTTCAGAAGCTTATCTCACTGAGTGTTTCCTGTTATAATGGCATGCTAGTTCGGGTGCAAGAGAATGAGTAGGAAGGCATCCGAACCCTTCCCAATGCAGTGAAACAGGGATGCGTTCTAGCGCCCGCACTACTCTTCATCTTCTTCGCAGCAAAGCTGACTGATACGTTCAGAGACTTAGACTACACTGAACTACTTCACGTAACCGTGATAGAAAGTATTGTTTTGCTCTGCGTACACATTGCATCGTGCGTGCTCGTCAAGCCTTTGGAGTCTCACGTGATGGTGGCAATGAAGGACATTATGGTAGAAAGAGAACTTCCTCTCTATGACGTTTAAAACTACGTTTCTGCATGGATCGATGATTGAAAAAACCACACCCCCAGCCCTCTTGTTCACGACGGATGACCACTTGTCTGGACTAGCATTGCAGAGGGTTGAAAAGTGATAACATCTGGACTGCTATCTCTCCCGTGATTATACTATCATCATCCCAACCAGGAACTACGTTCAAATTTCAGTTGAAGGTAAGCCTCGTTAACCTTTTTTTTTTTTTTTAAAGGAGAATAGATGCGTTATCTTTTATGGTTAGTTCAGTCAAATTCAAAATGGCAGTGAACTTACCACTGTTTTAAACCTACCCATAAATGTTTCTTAATGTTTTGTGTTGTTTATGGAACAGTATTATCATTTCCTGTGTCGACGAATTTTTAGTCACATTCTTTTCTATGTTTGGTATGTGTAGAAGGAAAAAGTACCAAAAAAAAAACAAACAAAAACAACACCCAAAAACAAAAACGAAAAAAAACAAACAAACAAAAAACACACACCAAAATTGACTAAAAAGTTGCTAAAACAAAAACTAACCAAATGTCTCGTCCACCTTAATATATCACACGGTTTTGGTGATAAGAGTGTGACTCATTGGT
>CM060309.1:30676424-30696424 GCA_030674185.1 Monoplex corrugatus
AGGCAAAACCAGTTACCAGAGTAAGGTGGCAAAGAAAAAAAGTTTAAGTCAACCGTGTTCAGACTTTTGCAATGTAGAACTGTTGTTGGACCAAAGCTTTGGATAAACGGTCTATGCATAAACATCTATTGTGTTCACACATGCAAGGTCCATGCATAAACATCTATTCTGTTCACACATGCAAGGTCCACGCATAAACATCTATTCTGTTCACACATGCAAGGTCCATGCATAAATATCTATTCTGTTCACACATGCAAGGTCCACGCATAAACATCTATTGTGTTCACACATGCAAGGTCCATTCATAAACATCTAGTCTGTTCACACATGCAAGGTCCACGCATAAACATCTATTCTGTTCACACATGCAAGGTCCACGCATAAACATCTTTTCTGTTCACACATCCAAGGTCCACGAATAAACATCTATTCTGTTCACACATGCAAGGTCCACGAATAAACATCTGTTCACACATGCAAGGTCCACGCATAAACATCTATTCTGTTCACACATGCAAGGTCCACGCATAAACATCTATTCTGTTCACACATGCAAGATCCATTCATAAACATCTATTCTGTTCACACATGCAAGGTCCATTCATAAACATCTATTCTGTTCACACATGCAAGATCCATTCATAAACATCTATTCTGTTCACACATGCAAGGTCCATTCATAAACATCTATTCTGTTCACACATGCAAGATCCATTCATAAACATCTATTCTGTTCACACATGCAAGATCCATTCATAATAATAATAATAATTATAATAATAATTACAATATTTATATAGCGCAAAATCTTGATAAAATCAAATCTAAGCGCTGAAACATCTATTCATAAACATCTATTCTGTTCACACATGCAAGATCCATTCATAAACATCTATTCTGTTCACACATGCAAGGTCCATTCATAAACATCTATTCTGTTCACACATGCAAGATCCATTCATAAACATCTATTCTGTTCACACATGCAAGGTCCACGCATAAACATCTATTCTGTTCACACATGCAAGATCCATTCATAAACATCTATTCTGTTCACACATGCAAGGTCCATTCATAAACATCTACTCTGTTCACACATGCAAGGTCCATTCATAAACATCTATTCTGTTCACACATGCAAGGTCCATTCATAAACATCTATTCTGTTCACACATGCAAGGTCCACGCATAAACATCTATTCTGTTCACACATGCAAGGTCCACGCATAAACATCTATTCTGTTCACACATGCAAGGTCCATTCATAAACATCTATTCTGTTCACACATGCAAGGTCCATTCATAAACATCTATTCTGTTCACACATGCAATTTCCACGCATAAACATCTATTCTGTTCACACATGCAAGGTCCATTCATAAACATCTATTCTGTTCACACATGCAAGGTCCATTCATAAACATCTATTCTGTTCACACATGCAAGGTCCATGCCTAAACATCTATTCTGTTCACACATGCAAGGTCCATTCATAAACATCTATTCTGTTCACACATGCAAGGTCCATTCATAAACATCTATTCTGTTCACACATGCAAGATCCATTTATAAACATCTATTCTGTTCACACATGCAAGGTCCATTCATAAACATCTATTCTGTTCACACATGCAAGATCCATTCATAATAATAATAATAATTATAATAATAATTACAATATTTATATAGCGCAAAATCTTGATAAAATCAAATCTAAGCGCTGAAACATCTATTCATAAACATCTATTCTGTTCACACATGCAAGATCCATTCATAAACATCTATTCTGTTCACACATGCAAGGTCCATTCATAAACATCTATTCTGTTCACACATGCAAGATCCATTCATAAACATCTATTCTGTTCACACATGCAAGGTCCACGCATAAACATCTATTCTGTTCACACATGCAAGATCCATTCATAAACATCTATTCTGTTCACACATGCAAGGTCCATTCATAAACATCTATTCTGTTCACACATGCAAGATCCATTCATAAACATCTATTCTGTTCACACATGCAAGATCCATTCATAAACATCTATTCTGTTCACACATGCAAGGTCCACGCATAAACATCTATTCTGTTCACACATGCAAGATCCATTCATAAACATCTATTCTGTTCACACATGCAAGGTCCATTCATAAACATCTATTCTGTTCACACATGCAAGGTCCATTCATAAACATCTATTCTGTTCACACATGCAAGATCCATTCATAAACATCCATTCTGTTCACACATGCAAGGTCCACGCATAAACATCTATTCTGTTCACACATGCAAGGTCCACGCATAAACATCTATTCTGTTCACACAAGCAAGGTCCATTCATAAACATCTATTCTGTTCACACATGCAAGGTCCACGCATAAACATCTATTCTGTTCACACATGCAATTTCCACGCATAAACATCTATTCTGTTCACACATGCAAGGTCCATTCATAAACATCTATTCTGTTCACACATGCAAGGTCCATTCATAAACATCTATTCTGTTCACACATGCAAGGTCCATGCCTAAACATCTATTCTGTTCACACATGCAAGGTCCATTCATAAACATCTATTCTGTTCACACATGCAAGGTCCATTCATAAACATCTATTCTGTTCACACATGCAAGATCCATTCATAAACATCTATTCTGTTCACACATGCAAGGTCCATTCATAAACATCTATTCTGTTCACACATGCAAGATCCATTCATAATAATAATAATAATTATAATAATAATTACAATATTTATATAGCGCAAAATCTTGATAAAATCAAATCTAAGCGCTGAAACATCTATTCATAAACATCTATTCTGTTCACACATGCAAGATCTATTCATAAACATCTATTCTGTTCACACATGCAAGGTCCATTCATAAACATCTATTCTGTTCACACATGCAAGATCCATTCATAAACATCTATTCTGTTCACACATGCAAGGTCCACGCATAAACATCTATTCTGTTCACACATGCAAGATCCATTCATAAACATCTATTCTGTTCACACATGCAAGGTCCATTCATAAACATCTATTCTGTTCACACATGCAAGATCCATTCATAAACATCTATTCTGTTCACACATGCAAGATCCATTCATAAACATCTATTCTGTTCACACATGCAAGGTCCACGCATAAACATCTATTCTGTTCACACATGCAAGATCCATTCATAAACATCTATTCTGTTCACACATGCAAGGTCCATTCATAAACATCTATTCTGTTCACACATGCAAGGTCCATTCATAAACATCTATTCTGTTCACACATGCAAGATCCATTCATAAACATCTATTCTGTTCACACATGCAAGGTCCACGCATAAACATCTATTCTGTTCACACATGCAAGGTCCATTCATAAACATCTATTCTGTTCACACATGCAAGATCCACTCATAAACATCTATTCTGTTCACACATGCAAGGTCCATGCATAAACATCTATTCTGTTCACACATGCAAGGTCCATTCATAAACATCTATTCTGTTCACACATGCAAGGTCCATTCATAAACATCTATTCTGTTCACACATGCAAGGTCCATGCCTAAACATCTATTCTGTTCACACATGCAAGGTCCATTCATAAACATCTATTCTGTTCACACATGCAAGGTCCATTCATAAACATCTATTCTGTTCACACATGCAAGGTCCATTCATAAACATCTATTCTGTTCAAACATGCAAGGTCCACGCATAAACATCTATTCTGTTCACACATGCAAGATCCACGCATAAACATCTATTCTGTTCACACATGCAAGGTCCACGCATAAACATCTATTCTGTTCACACAGGCAAACACGCACATATAATCCTTGTACACACACAAAAAGATAACACAGACCTGTGTCAATGAAAATGGTTTTATTTAACACGTTGGAATATCGAGAAGAAAAAAACACTATTGTCTCAAGACCGAGTCTACTCCTTAACCCTTTGACTCCCGCACCATGTCCACCAGTATCCTGCATTGTCCACCATGTTAGCAAAGCTAAAACTTAACCCTTTGATTCCCTCACCCTATCCACCAGCTTCATGCAGGAAGTTGGGGGGAGGGGGGGGCAGATTGCGGGAGTCAAAAGGTTGTTCTTTTGCTTTCTGTTGTTTCCTTGTATCATTTTGTTTTGCAGGACGATCCACCTGTGTATCGAGGGTTGACAACCAGAACCAAGTATCTCGAGTTTCTGATAGTGTACAGGAGACAAGTTTTTGATTGGGTTTTCTGGGAGAGGTGTCATGAGCGCAGGGTGGTGCGTGCACATGATTTTTGTGTCGTGTGCATGGAGTGATGTATGCATGAGTTTTTATGTTGCGTGCGGAAGGAAATTTTGTGTGTGCACGTGTGGTATGATTGAGTTTTCGAAAAACAGCTCACCCAAGTTGAAAACTAAAAGTGGAATAGGTTTTGCTAGTCAGTCTCCAAAAAATCCGCCTATAGAAAGGGAAAGGAGAAGAAAAAGAACAAGAAGAAAGCCAAAAAGATAAAGGAAAAGAAGGCGAAACAAAAAAGAAAAGAGAAGAAAGAAAGAAGTAGAAAAAGGAGAAGAAGAAGGAGAAAAGGAAGGAGAAGAAGAAGGAGAAGAGGAAGGAGAAGAAGAAGGTGAAAAAGGAGAAGAAGAAGAAGAGAAAGAAATGAATTAAAAGGAGAAACAGAAGAAGAAGAAAAAAGAAGAAAAATAAAAAGAAGGCTGAAAAGGATAAGGAGAAGAAGAATGAGAAGAGTAAGGAGAAGATGAAGAAGGAGAAGAAGGAGATGAGGAATAGGAGACGAAGAAGGAGGAAGAAACGGAGATGAGGAATAAGAAGACAAAGAAGGAGACGAGGAAGAAGAAGACGGGGAAAAAGGAGACGAGGAAGAAGGAGATGAGGAAGAAGGAGATGAGGAAGAAGGAGACGTGGAAGGAGGAGACGAGGAAGAAGGAAAAGAAAGAGGAGCAGGGGATGAGGAATAGGAGACGAAGAGGGAGGAGAAAACGGAGGACAGAAAGAGTATGAAGGTGCGTGGTTGTGTATGTTGTATGAGTGATGGGTGAAAGTCAGTAATAATAAATGTAAAAAAAAAATATATCGCAGTTTGTTTAGTGCCATTGGTTGGAAGGAGAGCGTGCTATTGCGAGACGGACGAATGCTTTTTGCATTTGTTTGAGTGCGTGAACATGTGTACATCAAAAGCATGACAGTGGTGACCCTGACTTAAGGATAGGCTAGATTTGGATTTCATCCCCTGATAAAATAAAAAATTTTCTTTGGATACTGATTTGTATACCTTGGTGAAACATTGGGATTTGTACCCCCCCTGACAAGTGTTTCATTTGTATAATTTTATGCAGTTTTTTGATTGAATGCTGATTTCTCTTTAAGAATAATGGTTGTTACAAGCTGTTGTTTGCTTCATTCATGGCGCTTTGTCTTTCGTCGTAAATACACTTAGAATTCGTGTGTTTATTTGTGTGTTGCTTACTTTCCTTTTCTTTGACATTTTTCATTTTGACAATCTTGTTTCCCCCAGATAGTAAAAATGGATAATTTTGATAGATATTTTGAACAAGCTCAGCGCTTGCAACTCTCTGGGGAACAAGTCAATAATTATATACAACAGTGTATTGAGTGTGATGAGCGCCAGAAACAAAGAGAAGTTTCAGAAAGACAGAGAGGGAGAGAGAGAAAGGAAAGGGAAAAACAAAGAATATGAGGAAAAACAAAGTGAAAAACGAAGAGAACATGAGGCAAAACAAAGAGAATATGAGGAAAAACAAAGTGAAAAACAAAGAGAAAATGACAAAGAAATGAAGGAACATAGCTTTAAGTTGTGTCAACTGGAATTGGAGGCAGAGGTAGAGTTAGAGAGGCTAAATTTCAAAAAGAAACCAAAGATTCGCCCTCTAAAACTTCTTCCAGTAGCTCTCAGCCCAAGTCCTCATATATCCCAAAACTTCCTCCATTCGGTGAGCATAGGGACGACATCAATTCGTTTCTTTTTTGGTTCGAGAATCACGCGACTTCTTGCAGTTGGCCTCGTGAAAAATGGACTTTATACGTCGCGTCGCTTTTTAAGGGAAGTGCATTAGTACTATATCATACCCTTGCAGCAAAAGACGGACTTACATGGGACCAATTGAGAGAAGAACTTTTGAAAAAATTTCAGTGCACCGCAGATGGTTTCCGTGACAAATTTCGCGCAGTCCGTCCTGAAAAAGAGTCTTTTCCATCGTTCCTTATCAGAATGTCCCATTATCTGGATCGATGGATTGAACTTTCGCAAACTGACAAAGATTTTGATAGTCTTCAGGATCTCCTTTTGAAAGAACAGCTTTTACAAAGTGTCAGTAAAGATCTCGCTGTCTTTTTGCGTAAAGAGAAATTCACACTGCAGAAGAAATGTGTCGGGCCGTGGATCAGTACCGAGTTGCTCATTCCAGAAAAAACACTGCCCGAAAAGGTGATTTTTCTGTTTTCGACGTAAATGTCTGTCTATTCGCCAAATAAAAACCACTTTGTCCGGAACTTTGGTCGCGGTGGGTATAACGCTCCACCACTTCGTTATCAAAAACCATCGCCTCGTTTTGGCAATCCATCTCATTTTGGTAACACAACACCTCAACAGAGGACGTATGGCCCTCAGACAAACCATTTCGGTCATGGTGAATATAAAGGACAATCCTTTTCCAGACCTAACCCTGATGAGAGATAAAACTTTTCCCCAACCCCACGTTCTCCCGTTGCTACAGGTAAATCCCATACCAGTAGACAAAAACAACAGAACTGGTCCAATGTAGACACTTATTGCTGGCACTGTGGATGTGCGTTTCACAAACGAAACACTTGTCCTTACATTGGCTCAAATAAAAATGTAGCCTCACAGGTTGATGATGAAAATGTAGGGGCAGTGAATGTAGCTTCACGTGGGGTGAGTGACAATACTGTTACACAGGAGGGGGGCATCAGACCTTAGTTTCACAGCATCTACTGCTGGATTGTGTGTGGAAAAATGCAATGTGAACGGGTATGATGCTACTCTTCTGAGAGATACAGGCTGTACTACAGCAGGGGTCAAGAAGTCTCTGGTGCGACCAGAGCAGTACACAGGTGAAATAGACATGCCGTTCTTTCGGGGGCAAAATCGAAAGATTTCCTCTTGCAGACATTGAAGTCTCAACCCCTTATTTCGCAGGAACACTTCTGGCCTGTGTCATTAAAGAACCAGTCACTGATTTGATACTAGGTAACTTACCTGGGGTAGCAACTATGCATGGGGATCACAGAGGAACATTTTTTCCATGTAATGTATCCACTAGGCGACAGGTATGTGCTTACCATTGTGGATGTAGCCACTTGCAATCCCAAAGCCATACTACTCAAAAAGATGGACACAATCTCGGTCGCAGAAGACTTGGTAACCGTTATCAGTTGCATGGGTTTGCCAAAGAAAGTCCTCTTGGATTGTGGGATACAGTTCACTCCAGATATAATGAAAGAAATATGCACATTTCCTCTCGAGGGAATGGGTAGCTGACATATGACGTAGCATCAAAGTCCACTGATGTTGATTTTGAACACGATTGTAGTTACGTCAGACTTCTTTTCATACCTAAGAATATGAGAAATGATTTTTTAATTGTTTTCTTATGGGTGTGAATGTGTTGGTTATTGGTTCGTGTTTCATCCTAATGATAAATTTAGATTTCTCATATAGACAAAGAGTGTGATGCTTTTTGTATTAAAGTTATGAGAGGCGAGAATTTTGATCTGTGCGACTTGAGGAGGCACAGGTTTGTTTGGGATGTAACCTGATCACTTTACTGTCCATTATGATTGCGATTGTATGGCATTCAAGATTTTGGAGTTAGTTGTGAATGCAGCTGGCACTTTGATGATATTGTCCATTTTGCTCCTTTTTGAGAGTATGTCAGTGATTCTGATATTATTTTTCTTTGGATTTTGTACAAACCTAGTGAGGTTTGTTTGGTGCTTAATGTGTGAATGGATCATTGCAGAAAATACAAGTGTTTCATTCTGTTGTGAAAAAAAGCATCTTAAGATTTGACGATTTTTGGAGAGCAATTATGAATGAATTTTTGAAATATCATTTCTGGAAGGGAATTATGAATTTCTGATTAACTGTTTGATATTTTCTTCATGGTGCATACTACATAGGTTTTATCTATTTACCAGAGACAAATATTTCGTAATCAATCGTTTTGTATTTGGTTATTTGGTGCTGGTTAAGCACTTAGTATCTTGATTGTCATAATTATAAAACAATATTTTTATCTTTTGCTAATTTTGAAATATTTGTTGGCTTAGTTTCCAAAACTTTTTCTGGTCTTTGACCAAAAAAATTGTTTCCCTGGGATGGGGGGGTGTCATGTGCCCAGGGTGGTGCGTGCACATGATTTTTGTGCTGTGTGCATGGAGTGATGTATACATGAGTTTTTATGTTGCGTGCCGAAGGAAATTTTGTGTGTGCACGTATGGTATGATTGAGTTTTCGAAAAACAGCTCACCAAGTTGAAAACTAAAAGTGGAATAGGTTTTGCTGTCAGTCTCCAAAAATCCGCCTGTAGAAAGGGAAAGGAGAAGAAAAAGAACAAGAAGAAAGCCAAAAAGAAATAAAGGAAAAGAAGGCGAAACAAAAAAAAAGAGAAGAAAGAAAGAAGTAGAAAAAGGAGAAGAAGAAGAAGAGGAAGAGAAGAAGAAGAAGGAGAAGAAGAAGGTGAAAAAGGAGAAGAAGAAGAAGAAGAAAGAAAATGAATTAAAAGGAGAAACAGAAGAAGAAAAAAAGAAGAAAAATAAAAAAAAAGCGGAAAAGGATAAGGAGAAGAAGAAGAATGAGAAGAGTAAGGAGAAGGTGAAGAAGGAGAAAAAAGGAGACTAGGAATAGGAGACGAAGAAGGAGGAGGAAACGGAGACGAGGAATAAGGAGACGAAGGAGACGAGGAAGAGGGAGACAGAGAAAAGACAGGAGGAGACGAAGAAGAAGAAGACGGGGAAAAAGGAGACGAGGAAGAAGGAGACGAGGAAGAAGGAGACGTGGAAGAAGGAGATGGGGAAGAAGGAGAAGGAAAAGAAAGAGGAGCAGGGGATGAGGAATAGGAGACGAAGTGGGAGGAGAAAACGAAGGAGGACAGAAAGAGTATGAAGGTGCGTGGTTGTGTATGTTGTATGAGTGATGGGTGAAAGTTGGTAAAAATAAATGTAAAAAAAAATATATATATATCGCAGTTTGTTTTGTGCCATTGGTTGGAAGGAGTGCGTGCTGTTGCGTGACGGACGAATGCTTTTTGCATTTGTTCGAGTGCGTCAACATGTGTACATCAAAAGCATGACAATTGGGTATATCTACATTTTGAGATACTGGTTTTTGGTTTTATTGAAAAACCGACCAAAAATCAATATGGCAAAAACAAAGTCCACCAAGTGAAAGATCACATCAAAAACAACAATTCAATATAAAAAGTGAAAATTGACAAAAAAGTGAGATACTGGGTTCTGGCTGTCAACCCTCGATAATATATGTTCTAAAAGCCTTGCACACGTTGTGTTAGGATTGATACTTGGGTAGGCCTTAACTGTAGTTTTGGCTCTGAGGAAATGTGATGCGCAGGAGCAGTTTGCAGTAATTTCGGTCAGGTTTTATTTATGTTATAGTGTGCTTAGTTAGATTTACGCATGTTTTATTCGGCTTTGTTTCTTTAAGTCCTCTTGGAGATAAAGTGGGCGGAATGGTCAACGCCAGGGTCATACGAGCGTAGCTTTACATTATGTGCGCGAATGCTTTTATATGTGCACATACGTTTCTTTTCTCATCGATTTTTCAGGGTCAGGGAGGTATTGTGTGTGTTTTGAGATGGTCTGTCGGCCGAGCTTTACACATTAATAACTTTAGAAGTAATAATAGGTTAGCCATTTGATTAGCCCAACTCAACATGGATAAATGATAATTGATTGTTTCGGTCTGTCCAACAACAGCAAAACAACAACAATAACAATAACAACAACAACAACAACAATAACAATAACGACAACAACATCAATGTCAGTTTTAAGTGATACAGCTGCATTGTTTCAACGGTTATTCAATCTACTTTGGCTGTGTTCTTGCTATATTAAGTGTTGTGTTGATTTATGTTGTGTTGTGATATGGTGTAGTGTCTTGTGTTGTGTTATGGTGTAGTGTCTTGTGTTGTGTTTTGTTGTGTTGTGTCGTGTTGTGATATGGTGTGGTGTCTTGTTTGGTGTCTTATATTATGTTGTGTTATGTTGTGTTGCGTTGCGTTGCGTTACGTTGTGTTTAGTTGTGTTGCATATGTTGTGATGTGGTTTGTGCGTTATGTTGTGTGTGTGTGTGTGTGTGTGTGTGTGTGTGTGTGTGTGTGTGTGTGTGTGCGTGCGCGCATGTGTGTGTATGCGTGGACGCGACTGTGTGCATGTGTGTGTATGCGCGTGTACGTGTGTGTGTGTGTGTGTGTGTGTGTGTGTGTGTGCGCGCGCGCACGTGTACTGGTTGAAAAATTTCGCACAAAAGGTATATTCACCCGTACAACAATGAAAAACACATCTCTCGATCATGACCTTAACCCTTTGTACCCTACGATAACCCTCACCCTATCCACCAGCTTTCTGCAGCCGGTGGCTATAGTGAGAGTTATCCAGCAGACCTGGCGTCTTGGATGTCCTCTAGAGGGCAGGTGTTTTAGCTCTTCACAAGTAGGCATAACAGTGTGTGGCAGGCTTGGTTTGAGTTCTATTGCATGCATAGTCGTACACTTGTTCCGTCACTAAAAGGCAATCTTGAAGGGGTACTGGGGATGTGCTCCTGCCCTGAAACACACATGTACATGTACATATCATGTGGAGGTATATGCTTACATGAGATACTCATTTTGTGTGCAGATCTTACCTGTACGTATACACACACACACACACACACACACTCACACACACTCTCTCTCACTCACACACACTCTCTCTCTCTCTCACACACACACACACACACACACACACACACACACACACACACACACACACACACACACACACACACATATATATACAATGAGAAAAAGAGAATATGCATATGCATACCAAAATATTCATTTCGTGTTCAGATTTTACCTGTGCGTATATACTCCTAATCATAATTTAAGGGCCACTTCTTCCTTCCTCTCTAATTTTAAGTTGAAATAATTGACAATGTTTAGAATTGATTCTGTTTTATTTCATCATTTCCACACCTGTTTTGGAAAAAGAAATTAGCACAATGACCCATTAGTGAACAGCCACATGCATTTAAAGGAACATCCCCCCCCTTTTCAAAAAACAAAGTGTCAGATTTGGCCAATCTGTTTTCAATATCGCGTGTGTCCGCCCCGAGCCTGGATGCATGCTTCACAGCGCCGATGCATCGACCCCACAAGGGTACGGAGTGTGTCCTGAGGGATGGCCGCCCACTCGATCTGCAGGATGTCGACCAGCCTGGCCAGGGTGCCCGGTGGGGGGTGGTTGTCCCTGATGCGCCTCCCAAGCACATCCCAGAGGTGTTCAATTGGGTTCAGGTCAGGTGAGCACGCTGGCCAGGCCATACGGACGACTTCATGCTGCTCCAGGAAGTCGGTCACAAGGCGTGCTCGATGCGCAGGTGCATTGTCGTCCTGGAAGATGGCGCCTTGACCAAGGTCCACAAGCGCAGGCAGTGCCACGGCCGCCAGAACCTCGTCCCGGTACCGGACCCCGTTCAGGATGCCGTCAATGGGGAGCAGGGGGGTCCGGGTACCACGGCTCATGCCACCCCACACCATCACCGACCCGCCGCCGTACCGGTTATGCTCTTGGACAGTGGCGTCAGCGAACCTCTCCCCTTGACGTCGCCACACCCGAGCCCGGCCATCGTTAAAGGTCAGGGTGAACCTGGACTCATCCGAAAACAAGACCCGGGCCCACTGTTGCCTTGTCCAGGTCACGTGCTCCCTGGCCCAGGTCATGCGGCGCACTCTGTTGACCGGTGACAGCACGGGTCGGACGGCCGGTCTCCGTGACCTCAAGTTTGCCTCATGTAGCCGTCTTCTCACCGTGCTGCAGCTGATGTTAGCACCTGTTGCGTCCCTCAGCTGACCCCTCAAGGTCACCGCAGTGGATGCCCTTTCCCTCAGGACGGAGAGGGCAAGGTAGCGGTCTTGCTGTCTTGTCGTTACTCTGGGTCGACCCGTGTGACGCCTTTCCTGGACTGCTCCAGTCTCATTGAAGCGCTCCAGCAGTCTCTGGATTGTGGAATGCGACACTTCAAGTCGTCTAGCAACTTCCCGCTGCGCTAGGCCTTCATCAAGCAGAGCGAGGGCTCTCCCCCGCTGCTCATCCGTCGTCTTGCAAGCATGGTTAAAACGAACCAAGAACGGGTCCTTTTTATCCTCGTTTGCGGGCAACTTTGGCTGGAGTAGTGTTCAAAAAGGGCTTGCCTTGCACGTGCAAAGCGAATTTTGTCGCTACCTTGCCTGCGTCGTCAGAGAGACCCTGCTGAAGATTCGACAATTTCGTGTGGAAATTGTCTTCCTTGGGCCGCCCATTGCAAATCGGCAAATCCCCAAACACGTGCCAAAAGGAAACTGCAATGTTGTCTGAGCTCTTATCCATTCAGTTACGGCAACGAATTGGAGAAAAGAGTAAGAGAAAATAGGTTATTTCTCCTTTCAAAAATTGACTCAAAAACGTTCCTGGCCCTTCAATAATGACGTGTAGTATATATGTGCTCTTGTGAACACGGGCACAAACATGCAAGGACACAAACACACACACGCACACGTTCACACACACATATACTACACAGAGAGAAAGAGAGAATATGCATATGCATACGAAAATACTAACTTTGTGTGCAGATTTTACCTGTGCGTATTCATGCACTTATGCACACAGACACAAACATGCAAGAACACACACACACACACACACACACACATACACACACACACACACACACACACACACACACACACACACACACACACACACACACACACACACAGAGAGAGAGAGAGAGAGAGAGAGAGAGAGAGAGAGAGAAAACATCAATAGCATTTATTGCCTATGATGTCATTGTATTGAATGATGTCATAATATTGGAGCAACCAAGTTGCTAGGAAAGATAAAAAGAAATTACTAGATCTATGCTTCATCTGTATCGATAAATAATGGCTGAAAGTTTTGATTATATATAAATACATATTTCTGTACTTTCATTTAATGCTAGCAAGGAAGAACAGGAATTGTTTATAAATTCAGATTGTAATTAAATCAATTAAGTACATATTTTGCACTGTAATCAATAACTCAGTCTTTGTGCACACACACACACCACACACACACACACACACACACACACACACACACACACACACACACACACACATACATACACACACACACACACACATACATACATACACACACACACACACACACACACACACACACACACACACACACACACACACACACACACACACACACACACCACACACACACACCACACACACACACACGCCCGCTGGCACGCACAAATCATGCACTTGCAACACACTTTCCATGTGACGAAAATATTCACTATGTGGGCATATGAATTCTTTATTGTGACAAAATGAATCTTGAATACTATTCTGAAAGATTATACAAGTTGTGAGACATAAGTTTTTGTTTTTGTTTTTTCTACCATGAAGACGATTAATTGGTTAAAAAAAAACGTAACGTGTACAAAACAATCATTTTCCTTTCTCTGATCTTTGCTTATTGTTTAATGGCATAGATCTGCTCAGTTTGTGTTATTTTTTAGAAAAACCTTATGATCTTTCTATAGCGTTCAGATTTTCTCACATGTGTATATGCGCAGTTTTGTCCACGCTGTGCAGGCAGTATACTGGTGCAATCTGCATAATCTGATTTGGTGGATATGCTTATTGGGCCAAGCTTCCATAAGCCACCAAACACACAAGACATGATTTACAAGATCTTTATAGTGCATATGTGATTTTCTGCATGAGCATGCACACAAAGGGGTTTCAGACACTGGTAGGTTTGCACACATGCTGACCAGAGAACTTAACAAATTCTCCACCCTTTTTCACCAGGCAGGAGGTACTCAGAAGGGACCAAACCCGGACATTCTTATTACAAGTCTGACATTTACCTGCTTGATTACCGCACCTGTCATTTTTGTGATTTCATAATGGTGTGTTTCCTCGTACGTGTGTATGTGTGTGTGCATGGAAAATGGGAAAGGGTGGGGGGGGGGGGGAGACAGGGTTGGAGCTGGGAGCGTATCCTGTGCAGAGTTATGGCATATGCCATTTGGTGATCTCCACTATGGTGCCATGTGCAAGAATAATGAAAGATGTGTTTTTTCTAACATTCTATTTGGTACTGTTCGAGCTATCTGATTTTACAATAGCATTAGGGATAAGTGTAAGTACAATGAACATAAATAAGTGCTTTTCCTAACATTCTTCTGCTTAACACTGGTTGAGTATAAATCTGCTTTTACACAACATTAGAGATGAGTGTAATTACAATGAAAGATAAATGATTTTTTAACATTCTGCTGTCTACCACAGTACCATAACAGCATTATGGATAAGTGTAATAATATCCTTTCAAAGAACACCAGTCCTTAAACACTTAAAATGTACTGCCACATTTTTCATTATATACATTAGGTATAATAACTCCGCAATTTCTATTTTAACTAGCAAGCCAGATGCTTTTATCATACTTTTGTCTAGCCTATCTGCTGGGCCCAGTGAGAGGAAACCTGATTTGATTGCCCATATATATGTATGTATCTGAGAGCAGGTTATGTATGTGTGTGTGTCTGTTATGGTGTATAAACATAGTGTCACTTTAAAATCTAATCACCTCTCTCTCTCTGTGCCCTCCACCCTTCCTTCTCTATCTCTCCCTCCCTCCTTTTCTTTCACACACAACCATGATGACCAGCCAATAGGTCTTACCTCATAATTCTAATCGATAAGCTAATGAAATGATGGTGCAATTCATCATGACCACCACAGCAGGGGGATTTGTTGTTTCTAATACTACCATCCTATTGGTTCCAAATCAAACAATAAATCATTGGCAGTCTTGAAGTACAAGAACTCAGGCTTGTATCTTCAATTTGGTGATCTCTACTGTGGTGACACGTGCAAGAAGAGCAAGAACAATGAAAGATAAGCGTTTTTTCTAACATTCTTCTATTTGATACTGTTAGAGCTATCTGTTTTTACAATAGCATTAGGGATACATGTAAGTACAATGAACATAAATAAGTGCTTTTACTAACATTCTTCTGTTTAGCACTGGTTGAGTATAAATCTGCTTTTGAAACCACATTACAGATGAGTGTAACTACAATGAAAGATAAATGTTTTTCTAACATTCAGGCAATTGTTTGCATCCTCCAGCTTCTGGACTTCTGTATTTTCTCTCTTCACATTAATCTTTCTGAATGTCAAAATCAGTCTTTTTGCTTCTTCTTGTTTGTATTTAATCTTGCCGGTACTCCATGGTTGTAGACCACCCTGCAGCTGGGCTGTGTGATTTCTTGATTTGGCATGGGGAACACTTAGATCTGAAAAACAGGAAGAAACTTACTTCATTTGTCTTTTTATTTGTTTACATATATATGTATTCGTTATGATGATGATGATGGTGTTGATGCTGCTGCTGCTGCTGCTGCTGATGATGATAATAATAATAATAATTACTGATGATGATGATGATGATAAATAAATAAATAAATAATATAATCATCATCACAACTATCAGTTTCTGCTGCATGTACACAGTCAGTAGACTCTTGCTCCCACCAGCTTCTCTTACCAGGGTAGGCCTATGTGGCCTTGACCTTGGTGACAAACTGACAGCGAACTGACAGTACAGATCAAAGTCAGCGCTTGGAGTTAGATTTCTCTAAACACCGCATCCAATATACATTTCTCGTTCGAAAATTTATCAGCAACTAATCAAAAACAATTAAAAAAAAAAATTACGTCACTTATGACATTTAGAACGTTTCGCGTCCACAAAATAGCATTTCATAGTTCAAAATTGCAGTCGAACTGGGCCTGTGAGCTGAAGTCTCGTTCGACATTTTAATTATAGCAAAACTGGGCGATACGTGTTTCCCAGCAGCAGGCTTTTGTTTGCTGACACATGGTGCATTTGGTTGACTCGTACATAAATTGTTTAAAACTCAGTGACACAAGACATACATAACAAGGTAGAAGGGGTTTCAAAACACAACCAAAATATTACTTACCTTGAAACTTGAGATATGCAGTCCCAAACTAGATACAGGCAAGAGCACGTATTTGTGGGTTTCCATACGTAGACACGTCCCTATCGAAGTGATACGTATAGATAAAATCGCGCGAGAAAATGCGACACGAAGTCGGTACGTAACGTATCTGACCTGTATTGGATACGTGACGTGTAATCTAAAGGTCTCTAATGATACTTCGAACGTTAGCTAACGTCACCAGCTAAAAGCCATTTGTGAAACGTGAAACTTAAGTTGTTGATCTAGCCTGTGCATATTTGACACAGGCTACAGACGCCTTACTGGTTTATGAATATCATGCGCAGTAGAGTTATTCGATATGTCAAATGATTCTTATTCACAGTTTCAGTTTCAGTTTCAAGTTGTCAAGATAACGTCTCCGCGCTTGGAATGAATTCCATATGCACTAACGTCACAGGTGCCATGTGATGGAGAAGATCCAGAATGATCACGACAAAAGCCTTAAGCCTGCACATAAACCCACGAGCTGGCCAGGTCCTCAGGTCCTACCTAGATAGTTCCATAACCCTGGTGTCTAAGGGGAGTGAAGTGGCAGAGACCTCAACTTTTCCCGGGGCCAGCACCACGAGGGCAGCGCCCATCCTCTCTGCCTCGCTTCAAAATCATATTCATATCCACATTTTTTTCTACCAAGACTTCAGAGAGCCAAGAAGGTTAGTTGGTTTTCAAGGGGAGGGACCTGGGAAATCAACCTATCTCACCAACGTTTTATATCAGGGCAGCCGGGCAATGCCCTGCTCTTCACAATTTTCAACTGCCATGGGATCTTTAGCGTGGGCAGCCAGATGGCACATGGGTCCCACTCGTTTTTCGTCCCCTTCCGAAGGACTAGACGTTCAGTTCAATTTTCTGGTCAAACTGAGGAGAAAAGTCGAGGCCTCTACGAGGAGTGAACCCTGGAACCTTGGGTCTAGCTATTGGCAGGCGAACGTCTGAACCATTCTGAATCACAGAGAAGATGTAAACTATACGTAACGTGTTTTGACATCAGGCCTGAAGGCTGGACAGGCCACACTTACATCTTATGAAAATTGAAGAATCGATGATTGTTGCGTAGTTTGTCGATGGCCTGCATGTCTTCCGGTGTCAAGGTGAAGTCAAAGACCTGCAGGAAAAAAACGATGCTCAATTAGCTTTCACTGTCTGATCAGGTAATCCCGTTATATTGAGTATTTATTGTCTGATCAGGTAATCCCGTTATATTGATGATTTATTGTCTGATCAGGTAATCCCGTTACATTGAGTATTTATTATGTAATCAGGTAATCCCATTAAACTGAGTATTTATTGTCTGATCAGGTAATCCCGTTATATTGATGATTTATTGTCTAATCGGGTACTCCCGTTATATTGAGTATTTATTGTCTGATCTGGTACAGCAAAAATAAAGGGTTGGAGCTAAATAGCAAGAAGACTGAAGTCATGGTAATCGGTAAAAACATGAAATCCCCTCATGCAAAATAACAGCAAATGGCACAACTTTCTGACAGGTTGATAAGTTTAAATATCTGGGAACAGTCATCTCACCAGACGGCAGATACACATCAGAAATAGCCAGCATCAGGATGAAAAGCATTTTTTACCAACAAATGCCTATCAATCAACATCAGGAAGAGAGTTCTTGAATGTTATGTAGAACCGATAATGTTATATGGTTGTGAGGCATGGACAGTCAACAAGCAAAGCCAGAACAAGATTGAGGCAGCCGAAATGTGATCTCTAAGAAGAATGTTGACGGTTCCCTGGACAGCAAAGAAAACAAAGGAGACAGTCTTGAAGGAGGCAGACACAAGAAGATCATTGATAAGGAAGAGTAGGAAAAGACAAGCAACATTTATAGGCCATTTTATGAGGAAAGGGTAATTGGAGCACCTGGTCACAACAGGAAAGCTGGAGGGAAAGAGAACATCAGGTAGACCCAGGGAGAAATTATTGGACAGACTTGAAGGGTGGCTGAAGACAGAGAGGGTGGATGATGAGCTTGTGGCGACAAGGGATAGAGCATATGGAAGACCATGATCGCCAACGCTATGCGGCAGGGTACATGATGATGATGATGATGATGATGAGGTGATTCCGTTCTACTGAATATTTATTGTCTGATCAGGTAATCCTGTTATACTGACAGATAGAGGTCCGGTTAATAATAATAATAATTACAATATTTATATAGCGCAAAATCTTGACAAAATCAAATCTAAGCGCTGAAACAGACACGCACGCACGCACGCACACACACGCACGCACGCACGCATACACACACACACACACACACACACACACACACACACACACACACACACACACACACATACGCATGGCTACAAATGGGGAGAAAGAATAAAAGCAATAAAAGCAAGAATAAAAGCAATGGAAAACCATAGAGCATAGCATATACAATTATATATTATAACCATGTGATTCCCCTCCGAGCGGAGACAGGCTGCAAAAGGGGGGGGGGGGGGGGGTTGAGTGAGGTTAGGATTTTATGCAGAGGAGAAAAGGTGAGTTTTGAGAGCGGACTTGGAGACAAAAGTAGGTTGCTGACGGACTGAGAGAGAAAGTTTGTTCCAGGAGAGTGGACCAGAAACAGAGAAGGCTCGTGGACCATAGGTATTGAACTTAGTGCGTGGAAAGCGAAAAGTCAGAGGATCGGAGGCAGAGCGGAGGGTACGTGAGGGAACATAGATCTCAAGTTGGCTTAGTGGTACAGCTCTAGCATTCCATTCTGACAGCACATGTTCAACCCTGGCTCCAGAAAAACAAATTGCCCATGGCCTCCAGCTCACCAAGCTTTCAAAACATTTTTTTTCAGCTTTCCGATTTTTTCGTTCCGGAGACATGTATGCACGTTGTTTTGCCCTCACTGTGAAGTTGATATGTTGCTGCACAGTCTGCATATTCTGTCTTCGGTGGGCGTGCATGCTGGGTGTGTTCATGTTTCCATAAGCCACCGGACACTAACATGAATGACAGGATCTTTAACATGCATACTTGATGGTCTGCTTGCGTACACACACAAGGGGGGTTTGAGCACTATCAGGTTTGCACAGGTGCTGTCCTGGAAGAGAAGAAAAACCTCCAAGATTTACCAAACAGGTAGGAGGTATCTAGGCAGGGTCAGACCAAAAAATCTTTGGACAGAACGTCTGAAGTCTTAACCACATGCCTACCGTGCCGGTCATCTAGATAGGAGAGGGCGTCTAACTCTGTTCAGGGTTGGGGAAGGTAAAGCAACGAGGAAGAAGAGATGGGAACCACCCTCGTACTATTGGCCCTGAGAAAAGTCGCCTTCACCATCTCACTTCCCTACGACCTCAGGATTACGGGACAACTTTTACCTGTCTTTGATAAAGAGAACAGCTTCATATTTTGCATGACTGTTATAAAGATCGCTCAAAATCAGTCAAATGACGATTCATAGGTTGCATTTTCTCTGTTAAATTACCAGTATTACCAGACATAAGAACCTTTCCCAGTGCTGGCCAGAGTGCCAGAGAATGGGTAGACATAAGAACCTTTCCCAGTGCTGGTCAGGGTGCCAGAGAATGGGCAGACATAAGAACCTTTCCCAGTGCTGGCCAGAGTGCCAGAGAATGGGCAGACATAAGAACCTTTC
>CM060309.1:30701424-30706424 GCA_030674185.1 Monoplex corrugatus
CATGTCCTTAGATTATGTGCGCGAATGCATTGATATGTGTACTTACTTTTCTTTTCTTTTTTTTTCCTGTTGAAGTTTTTGTATGTTTTGAAGCGGTTATAGCCCAGATATGGCTCTACACAGTCGGCCGGGCTTTAAACAACAATAACAATAACAATAACCAGCTGCAAAAACTTAACCCTTTCACTGCCTCACCCTATCCACCAGCTTCCTGCAGTCAAAGGGTGCTTCGGTATCATTGATGATGATGCAGGATACTAGTGGAAAGGGTGAGGGAAGTCAAAGAGTTAAGATATTCGATACGCTCGGATTCCTTGCATGTAATGTGTGCATTGACAAGCACAGATAAAAGCTTAAAGAGTTCGCAGCATGAAGGAGTCATCTTTGTCTTAAACTAATGCTTACAAAGGATGAAAATATACACAGGTAAGAAGAGGGGTGTTGGTGCGCTGTGGTGAAATGCTCTATCTTGTTAACCATTTGACTCCCACACTCTTGTCCACCAGCATTCTGCATTCTCAACCATGCTAGCAAAGCAAAATCTTAACCCTTTGACTCCCTTAAGGGAGTAAGGGAGTCAAAGGGTTAAGTTTTTACGGTCAATGGGTAGGGTGCGGGAGTCAAAAGGGTTATCTAACTATTCCACCCCTACATAGTTATATCATGGCATATTGTTTGAAATACTAAGTTTTTGCAGTTAATGGGTAGGGTGCAGGAGTCAAAAAGGTTGAATAACTATTTCACCCCTACATAGTTATATAATGGTATATTGTTTGAAATACTAAGATTACGTTTTTGCGGTTAATGGGTAGGGTGCGGGAGTCAAAGGGTTAATTAACTAACTATTCTACCGCTGCATAGTTATGTAATGGTACATTGTTTGAAATACTAAGATTAAGTTTTTGCAGTTAATGGATAGGGTGCGGGAGTCAAAGGGTTAATTAACTGTTCCACCCTGACATAGTTATGTAATGGCATATTGTTTGAAATACTAAGATTACGCTTTTGCGGTTAATGGATAGGGTACGGGAGTCAAGGGGTTAATCAATGAAATATTCCACTCTTACATAGTTACATAATGGTATACTGTTTGAAATGGTACACTTTGTCTTTGGTGTTGTAACTTACAGCGTGGATGTTCGATAATAACATATCATTTACATCGTATGCAACAAAACAAAAGGTCCCTATGGCAATGTTCACAGACGCACACACACACACTGACGTGTGTTACCTGTGCCGGTGTCTTCTTGTACTTGGCTCCTATTGTTTCCAACACTCCTTCCTCCAGCAACACCGGTTCTCCGTCTGTTACTCTACACACACACACACACACACACACACACACACACACACACACACACACACACACACACGCACGCACGCACGCACACACACACCACGCACACACACACACACACACACACACACACGCGTGCGCGCAAAACACACACACACACGCACACACACAACACACAACACAGCGCACACACAACATACATGCACACACACACACACACACACACACACACACACAGCAACACACACACACGCACACACACACACACGCACAGCACACGCACATACATAACACACACCTACACACACACACCACAACACACACACGATCACAGCACACACACACACAACCACACACACGCCCCACACGCACACACACACACACACACACGCACACACCACACACACACAACGCACTCACACACACACACACACGCGCGCGCGCACACACACCACGCACACAGCACACACACACACACACACACACACACACTCACACACACCGCGCGCGCGCCCACGCACGCGCGCACGCACCGCACACACACACACCAACACACACACACACACACACACACACACACACACACACACACACACACAACACACACACACACACACACACCGCCACATTAAGAGTACAATGAAATAGGGTAAGAGGAACGTGAAGAGGGGGAGAGGTTTCTGAAATGTCAAAGATTATGCATCAACTTGGACTCAATCTGACTCACCTGACTCATTTTGTACACATTCAACTAAACATTAAACCAACATCTTCTGACTCACTTTGAACACACTCAACTTAACACTAAACCAACATCTTCTGACTCATTTTGAACATTTCAACTAAACATTAAACCAATATCTTCTGACTCATTTTGAACACATTCAACTAAACATTAAACCAACATCTTCTGACTCATTTTGAACATTCAACTAAACATTAAACCAACATCTTCTGACTCATTTTGAACACACTCAGCTTAACACTAAACCAACATCTTCTGACTCATTTTGAACACATTCAACTAAACATTAAACCAACATCTTCTGACTCATTTTGTACACATTCAACTAAACATTAAACCAACATCTTCTGACTCATTTTGGACACATTCAACTAAACATTAAAGGAATATCTTCTGACTCATTTTGAACACATTCAACTAAACATTAAAGGAACATCTTCTGACTCATTTTGAATATTCAACTAAACATTAAACCAACATCTTCTGACTCATTTTGAACACATTCACCCAAACATTAAACCAACATCCTCTGACTCATTTTGAACACATTCAACTAAACACTAAACCAACATCCTCTGACTCATTTTGAACACATTCAACTAAACACTAAACCAACATCTTCTGACTCATTTTGAACACATTCAACTAAACATTAAACCAACATCTTCTGACTCATTTTGAACATTCAATTAAACATTAAACCAACATCTTCTGACTCATTTTGAACACATTCGACTTAACACTAAACCAACATCTTCCCAAAAGCACTAGCAGAGTTCCAGAAAACCAGACATTCAATTCGATTCACTTTAAAAAACAGTGCAGTATTTTCTCAATGGGAAACGCGGTTACAGAAACCAAGCGACGAACAACAAAATACAATGATTAGGAAGAAGAAAAAAATCCAGCACTATTAGATATATCCACTTTGGCAAGGATGGCACTCCCATGCACCTATAGATACCTGCTCTCGCTTTATTTTCTTATACAGTACTTTCGCTTTCACATAATACTCCCGCGAGGATGCCGGGGGCTCTTTCAGTATAAATAGTATCCCCACCTTCTGAAAATTCTGTGCTAGAAATTTTTTTTTTTCTGTCACTCTCTTTAATTAATTCTTTCTTGCGCTTTTGCTTTTTTGTCGTTTCTTCCTATCAATAATTTTTCTGCCTTGCTGGTCCATTCACCTGTATGTGTTTGATAAAGTCTTACATACTTTGTCTTGGGATTGATAATTGGGTACATTAATTCAGTACATTTTTGAAATGAGATATGCGAAAGCAATTTTAGGCCTGTTCTTTATGTTTTAGTGTCCTTAGTTATGTTTTAGATTTGTATTCAGGTATGTTTCTGAAGTCCCCTGTGTGATCAATTGGACGGAGTGGCCAACGTCAGGGGCATGTCCTTAGATTATGTGTGCGAATGCATTGATAGTGTGCTTAATTTTCTTTTCCTTTTTTTCCCTGTTGAAGTATTGTGTACGTTTTGAAACGGTTATAGCCCTGACGTGGCTCTACGCAGTCGGCTGGGCTTTAAACAACAATAACAATAAAAAGCTCTCCCACGCACCACCCACCACCCACCACCCACCACCCAATAAAATGCTTGTTTATACACGCTGATATGATCCGAATTCAAGGAAAAACAAGATGATCAATCAGTTCCAGCAGTCTCCTTTGTCATTCAACAATTATTGCAGAAAATCCCGATTTTGTACTTCTCAAGATCACTGTGACCTTGAAGAAACATGAAATGAAATAAGTCATTGTCAGTTAAGGACAGAAATAGACTGTCTTGAGTTGGAGTTAAACATAGAATCCTGAAAATCTTGATTTGGCCTGTTTTAACCCTTTGACTCCCGCACCCTGTCCACCAACATCCTGCATTGTCAATCATGCTAACAAAGCAAAAACTTAACTCTTTGACTTCCTCATCCTCTCCACCAGCTTTCCTGTAGGAAGCTGGGGGAGAGGGTGAGGGAGTCAAAGAGTGAAGTTTTGCAGTTGGTAGGTAGGGTGTGGGAGTCAAAGGGTTAATGTATGGTAGCCAAGCCTGGACACACAGAAAAGACGAAGAAAATAGAATCAATGCTGCAGAAACGTGACTCTATAGACGACATCTCAGAGTCAAGTGGACAGACAGAAGAACAAACGATAGCGTGTTAAAGGAACTGAATGTCAAAGCACCAGCTCAGCGCTGACAGATATCAACAAAAGAAAGCTGAAACACGTGGGCCGTACGATCAGAAACACCAAGACAGATCTTATGTCAACGGTCCTGCAAGGGAAAGTTGAGGCGGGGAGATGGGGGGGGGGGGAGGAGGGGGAGGGGAATGCCGCTCACCACCTATTTCAACGGCATCGCTGAAGTTTGTGGCCTGGAGAGATCCAGGAGATCGCCTACAGATATCTCAATCGTGTGACCTGGAGAACACTGGTGACGTCGAGCGTGGCTCCTACCGCCGATCCTGGCGAAGGAGAGAGATGAGGTGAGAATGGGGTGGAGTTGCCTTCTGATCAGATGACCAAGAACACTGAATTCTCTGCTAATGAATAATTATGGTGGTGGACTAGTATTGTTCATTCCATTTTCTTTGAAATCAGTGTTTTTCGATCAGGTCGCGTCTCAGTCTTAATAGACAGAAAGAAACCTTATCACCGAAGGATAACTAAATGATAAAGCCTGATCAGGAAGTATCTCTCTGTCGAAACAACTGGAAAACTCGTTCTCTCCTTCATAATGTCTCGCATTGACTATTGCAATTCACTCCTGTCTGGTCTTCTTGCCTCCGCCATCCACATCCTACAGCGCATTCAAAACAATGCTGCACGCCTTGTACTCAAAAAGAAAAAAGCTGACCACATATCTCCTCTCCTGGCACAACTTCACTGGCTCCCTGTATCAAAACGCATACAGTACAAACTAGATACCATGTGCTACAAAAGCCTCAATAAC
>CM060309.1:30716424-30721424 GCA_030674185.1 Monoplex corrugatus
CACACACACACACACACACACACACACACACACACACACACGCAAATACACACACACACGTATCAAACTTTCTTTCTCTATCGCACACACACACACACACACCCACACATACACATACACACACACACAACACACACACACACACACACACACACACACACACACACACGTATGCACACGTATGCACACAAACAAATGTATAAACATACACACACACACACACAACGTATGCAAACTCTTTCTCTATCACACACACACACACACACACACACACACATACACACACACACACATACACACACACACACACACAACACACACACACACACACGTATGCAAACTCACTCTCTCTTTCTCTCTCTCACACACACATGCACGCACCCCCCCCCCCCCCACACACGTATGGACACAAACAAATGTATAAACACACACACACACACACACACACACACACACACACACACACACACACACACACACACGTATGCAAACTCACTCTGTCTATCTGTCTGTCTGCCTGTCTGTCTCTGTTCTCTCTTTATTTCTCTCTCTCTCTCTCTCGCACACACACCACACACACACACACACACACACACACACACACACACACACACACACACACACACACACACACACAACAATTGTACTGTCAAGCAAAGATAATGTGTTTCGTATAACTGACCTTGAAGCCCCAGGGGGCATGAATCATGACCAGATCCACATAATCCAACTGCAGTCTTCTTAGACTCTCTTCCACACCGCCTCTGACGTCATCCTTGCCAAGGAATCGTCACCCACAACTATGTCATCAACACATACACACAAGCATCATCAATAAGTACAAGCTTGTAATCGTTGGTATCCCACCTACGAACACACTCACAAACACACTCACACACACACACACACACACACACACACACACACACACACACACACACACACACACACAACACACACACACACATACACACAACAGCACAACATACAGATGATGCACAATGATATGCACGAATCGTATATACACGCATACTCGTATATAGATACACGTGCGCGAGAGCCAGCACGCGCAGAGGTTCTACTTAAAATGCAGACATTGGGGATTCTCATTTGAAAGAGGACATGTTTTCGATATGACTGTCATCCGTTCGTCGGCCTCTTTACATCTCAGGAGATGATAGTCTGCACCAGGAGGCGTTGTGGTCATGACGTGCACTTTCTGCTGTGGCTGTGCAGGCCGATTCTTGAGTGGCAATCTCTGTCACATCTGCCACATACAAATTGAGTCGCTACTGTCTGGTTTCTGGAACGTTGCTTGCGAAGAGCCCTTTTCTCATCTGCGCTTTCTGTCTCCTCCTCTCCGCATTCACAACGCCTTGCTGAACGGCTGTCCGCCACGCTGCCCTGTCTTCCGCCAGAGTCTCCCAAGAGCCTGGGTCAATCCCTGAGCTTCTAAGGTCCCTTTTGCATGCGTCTACAAAGCGTAGCTGTGGGCGTCCTGGAGTTCGCTTCCGGTTTGCCAGTTCGCCGTAGAGAACGTCTTTTGGTATGCGTCCATCCTCCATTCGACGCACATGGCCAAGCCAGCGTAGTCGGCGTTGGCTTAGAAGGGCAAAGATGGTCTGTATGCCCGCACGACGGAGGACCTCTGTGTTGGTCACCTTGTCTTGCCATTGGATGCCGAGGATGCGTCGCAAGCAGCGGAGATGGAAAATGTTGAGCCTCTTTTCTTGGCTGGCGTATGTGGTCCAGGCTTCACTTGAGTAGAGAAGTGTGCTCACACACATGCTCTGTACACCTGCATTTTGGTGTTCGCAGTGAGACTGCTGTTGGACCAGATCCCCCTTGTTCAGTTTAGCCATAACAGATGAGGCCTTTGCAATTCTGGCGCCAATTTCAGCGTCCAGAGAGAGGTTGTCACTTATGGTGGACCCCAAGTACTGAACTTGGTGGACAGTATTGAGGTCGTAGTCTCCAATGTGTAGAGATGGTGGTTCTTCACAACCTTGGCCTAAGATCTCAGTTTTCTTCAAGCTGATTGTGAGACCAAACTCTCTGCAAGCGTGGGCGAAGCGATCAACGAGCCTCTGGAGATTTGTTCACTGTGGGAAGCCAGCGCAGCATCATCTGCGAAGAGAGCTTCTCTGATGGTCTTCTCTTCCACCTTAGTTTTGGAACGAAGCCTGGCAATGTTGAAGAGCTTTCCATCGGTCCTTGGATGAAGATATACTCCTTCTTCAGATCTGCAGAAGGCATAGGTCAGCAACATCGAGAAGAAGATCCCGAACAGAGTTGGGGCCAAAACACATCCCTGTTTCACTCCGCTGCTGATTCTAAAAGGCTCTGATGTGGCACCATTATAGCACACAGTGCTATGCATATCCTCGTGAAAAGACTCGATGACAGCTGATAGTCTTGGGGGGCAGCCGATTTTCTTCAAAAGCTTGAAAAGACCACTCCGACTGACCAGGTCGAACGCTTTCGTGAGATCAATGAAGGCGAGGCAAAGGGGCATGTGCTGCTCGCGGCACTTTTCCTGTAGTTGCCGGACAGAGAAGATCATGTCGATGGTCGATCTTCCGGCCCTAAAGCCGCACTGGGACTCAGGGTAGATGCGAGCTGCCAGCCTCTGAAGACGGGTTAAGACGACTCTGGCGAATGCTTTCCCAACAATGCTGAGGAGAGAGATTCCGCGATAATTATTACAGTCGCTGCGGTCGCCCTTGTTCTTATATAGAGTCACTATCCTGGCGTCTCTCATGTCTCTCGGAATGAAGCCTGCCTTCCAGCATAAGCACAAAAGTTCATGCAACTCGTTGAGAAGAGCAGGCTTCCCGCACTTGATGACCTCTGGAGGTATTCCGTCTTCACCAGGGGCTTTTTCCGTCGCCAAACCGTCAATCGCCTTGCTTAGTTCTTCAAGGCTTGGCTCAGCATCCAACTCCTCCATGACAGGCAAGTCCTCAATGGCATTCAGGGCAGCATCGGTGACAGAGTTCTGCGTGGAGTACAGCTCCAGGTAGTGCTCTACCCATCTCTCCATCAGCTTTGCTGGGTCTGTGATGCTCTCTCCTGCTTTGGACTTAAGGGGAGCTGATTTGGAGGCTGCTGGACCAGTCGCTTGTTTGATGCCAGTATACATGCTGCCAGTGTTGCCTGAAATCTGCAGACTGCTGAATACTTGCGCTTAACTGTAGCCAATAGTCGTTGGCGCATCGCCGAGCAGTTTGTTGGGCCTTGTTGCGGGCAGCTCTGTAAGCGTCACGAGTAGTTTGGGTATTGTTGTTTTTATACGCAATAAAGCCTTGCGTTTCGCTTCCACCAGTGGTTCCATTTCCTGCCAGTTTGCCTCAAACCAGTCGGGATTCTTTCGTTCTTTTTTCCCAATATACTCAGGGCGGACTGATAGATTGTGTCCCTCACGTGATTCCTTTCTCAGCGTTTTGGATTTCTGAGCCACTCTTGAGCGCTTCTTTCAGGGTTTCTACAAACTCCCCGGCCTTGGTCGGATCGGACGTGCGACAGGCATTAATCTTGGGACCTTTCTTCTTTGAGTGGTGCAGTCTTCTGGGTAGAAGCTTGATCTTGCTGCGTACCAGAGTGTGGTCTGTGTCGCAATCAGCGCTGTGGAAACTCCTCGTGTTGAGGACATTGTTAAGGTCCGACCTCCTTGTTAAGACGAGGTCGAGCTGATGCCAGTGGTGGGATCTGGGGTGGCGCCATGACACCTTGTGCTTCGCCTTATTGTTGAAGAAGGTTTTGGTGATGGCCAGCTTGTGGTAAGAGCAAAGTTCCAGGAGTCTTTGACCGTTCTCATTTTGCTTCCCAACACCATGATGTCCATTGCTGGTTGACCAGGCCTCAAAATCAGCACCTACGCGTGCGTTCAGGTCTCCCAATATGAAGAGACCTTCCTTGCTGGGAACTCCACTGACAACAGCATCCAGGGCCTCATAGAACTAGTCCTTGACGTCGGGTGAGGAGCTTAATTTTGGGGCATAGGCATAGATGAAGTTAACTGTGCCTGAACTGGTCGTCATTTTCAGAGTGAGCAGTCTCTCCGTACCTCCCGTGGGGAGCTCTACGGTTGCTAGGAGGGAGTTCTTTACAGCGAAGCCCACACCATGAATACGTGGCTCCTCTGGGTTCTTCCCCTGCCAGTAGAACGTGTAGTTCTTCTCACGCATTGATCCGTCCCCAGGTAGCCTTGTCTCCTGTAATGCAGCGATGTCGATGTTGAGTCGCTGAAGCTCCTGTCTATCACGGCCGTCTTCCGGTGTGTCGTCTAACAGCTGTAGGTCGCTGTCAAATCCAGGACACATTGTCCTTACATTCCAGCTTGATATCAGAAGAGCTGGCATCTTCTTTTTCTTCTTTGTGTTGCCTGGTGTCTGGTATTTACAACCTGCTGTCGAGTTTCCTCTAAGCTCCAAGCACCCATTGGAGCAAACAGGTTGTGGCGGGGTAACACCTTACTGACTGGGGGCTGCCCAGCTTGAGGCGGGCGGTAGCTACCCAATGGAATGCGAAGATTCCTCCCACCGTCGAGAGTAACCCCTGGCTCTACGCCAAAAAAGCCTAGGCTTTAAAACCGGTATCTGCTACTCTCCGTGTTGTGTCGATGCTGTGTTACCAGCGAAGCTGGAGTGACCTCTCCAGGTGCAGGCCTGGGCAAGTGAATATGTTGCCCATGCAGCAGATCCCCCCTCTCCTCGCCACTAGTAGAATCCACAATCATGTAATCAAACACACATAAGTATCATCAATAATACAAGCTTATAATCACACACACACACACACACACACATAGAATCAGTACAGAGCATAAGGAATATGCAGGCATGCGTGCACACACACACACACACTCGCACATATATACACGCGCGCGTGAGCGAGCACATGTATATGTTCTGCATTAAAATGCAGACAGTGGGGATTCTCACTTGAGAGGATATTCTCAATATAAAATACCACCTCTATTGCTGAGGAAATATATGATG
>CM060309.1:30738924-30798924 GCA_030674185.1 Monoplex corrugatus
ACAGCTGAACGCCATAAATCCCATCAAATACACAACACACATACTAACGTTGTATATTCCACATCACTTCACAGTCAAAGGCATCTCAAACAAATACCTTGTACAAAATTCATCCCCGGGTCATCTCAAAGAGACACACAAAAAATCATCACAAAATAAACTTGTGAAACAGGGCATCTCGAAGACAGGTATACAATATCATCCACAGGGCACCTCGAAGAGATAAGGGCACTTTCAATCATAACCCCCCCCCCCCCCCCAGAAAAAACATAAACCCTTGAAACTTTTGTTGATCTGTCAACCAAAATGAACTTGAAGTCGGGTATAAGTAACCATCACGTTGCACAAGGCAAGGTAAATGGTTAAACTTAGCCCTGACAAAAGCTTATGAATACACGGAGGTAATAATTTCGTTACCCAAAAGTTTTGTTAGACTGTCAATCGAAGTGGGTTTTAAATCATATATAAGTAACCATCGCATTGCCCAAGGCAAGGCAAATGATTAAACTTAGCCCCGATCAAATTTTATGAATATATGAAGGTAACAATTTCAATACCCATCACAAGGCCCACATAGTAGAATCACATAACATAAAACCATAGAACGTTACCACGACATGGGCCCAAACTGCAAAACATCAACCGGCCCTTGACAATAGCCACACACTCATACTGGCACTCAATAATAAAGTTACGATATCCATTTTATCTTTAACTTCCTCGTCAACTGTCTGTCAGTCTGCCACACAACACACAATCTTATCTCCAAACGGTAACCTCCTCTACGTTTATCCCCAAACGGTAAACAGCCCAATGAACTTATCAGTAAATTAAATTGGTTATCTTAACCTCGCGGCTTGGATTCACATCGCCAGACCTAATCAACAACCCAAGGCGCAGAGAATCGAAAATAATCGCGAACTTACATCTCAACGACGACGAATAAACCCTGACCCAAACCTACGTTACGACGCCACACAAACCAGTTGGGCAAGCCTCTCAAACCAGTTTGGAACCTAAGGAAACCAGAAATTAAAACATAAACGCGAACAACACACCACCACACAACGACCAACAACGCAACTCCCTCGAAACGACATAATTGAAAAGCACAGAACAGCACAGAACAGGTACAGATGCCACATCACCCTTGCCAAGTTCACTCAACTGGACTACGGGGTGAAACATAGAAACATAGAATACATAGACTAATCTCGAAAGTGAACCAGAACTACATCTTAAAAGGCTAATTGGTCTTGAAGGGGTGGGACCTGGGAAATCAATCTATCTCTCAATGTTTTATACCAAGGCAGCCAGGCAATGCCCTGCTTTTCACAATTTTCAAATGCCTTAGGATCTTTAGCGTGCACAGCCAGAAGGCACACGGGTCCGATTCGTTTTTTTGTCCCCTTCCGAAGGACTAGACTTTCAGTTCGATATTCCGGTTAAACTGAGGAGAAAAATCGAGACCTGTACGGGGAGCGAACCCTGGAACCTCGAGTTTAGTTATTGGCAGGCGAACGTCTGAACCATTCTGCCACTCTTCTCCCTCAGGCAGAGTTTATGCACGGGCTTATTGCACAGACCAGTAAGACATCAAAGTTTATGTACAGGCTTATGGGACAGACCAGTAAGACATCACAGTTTATGCACAGGCTTACGGAATAGATCAGTAAGACATCACATTTATGTGCAGGTTATGGCATAGACAAATAAGACATCAAAGTTTATGTGCAAGCTTATGGCACAGACCAGTAAGACATCAAAGTTTATGTGCAGGCTTATGGTACAGCCCAGTAAGACAATACAGTTTATGGGCAGGTCTATGGCATAAACCAGGAAGGCATCAAAGTTATGTGCATACATATGGCACAGACCAATAAGACATCAAAGTTTATGTGCAGGCTTATGGCACAGACCAGTAAAACATCAAAGTTTATGTGCATACATATGGCACAGACCAATAAGACATCAAAGTTTATATTTGCAGGCTTATGGCATAGACCAGTAAGACATCAAAGTTTATGTGCAGGCTTATGGCACAGACCAGTAAGACATCAAAGTTTATGTGCAGACTTATGGCATAGACCAGTAAGACATCAAAGTTTATGTGCAGGCTTATGGCACAGACCAGTAAGACATCACAGTTCATGTGCAGGCTTATGGCAGACCAGTAAGACATCAAAGTTTATGTGCGGGCTTATGGCACAAACCAGTAAGACATCAAAGTTTATGTGCAGGCTTATGGCATAGACCAGTAAGACATCACAGTTCAAGTGCAGGCTTATGGCACAGACCAGTAAGACATCAAAGTTTTATGTGCAGGCTTATGGCAGACCAGTAAGACATCAAAGTTTATGTGCAGGCTTATGGCACAGACCAGTAAGACATCAAAGTTTATTGCAGGCTTATGGCACAGACCAGTAAGACATCAAAGTTTATTGTGCAGGCTTATGGCATAGACCAGTAAGACATCAAAGTTTATGTGCAGGCTTATGACAGACCAGTAAGACATCAAAGTTTTATGTGCAGGCTTATGGCATAGACCAGTAAGACATCACAGTTTATGTGCAGGCTTATGGCACAGATATCAAAGTTTATGTGCAGGCTTATGGCATAGACCAGTAAGACATCAAAGTTTATGTGCAGGCTTATGACATAGATCAGTAAGACATCACAGTTTATGTGCAGGCTTATGGCACAGATATCAAAGTTTATGTGCAGGCTTATGGCATAGACCAGTACGACATCAAAGTTTATGTGCAGGCTTATGGCACAGCTCAGTAAAGACATCACGCGTTATGTACAGGCTTATGGCATAGACCAGTAAGATATCACAGTTTATGTGCAGGCTTATGGCATAGACCAGAAAGACTTCACAGTTTATGTGCAGGCTTATGGCATAGACCAGTAAGACATCACAATTTATGTGCAGGCTTATGGCATAGACCAGTAAGACATCAAATTTACGCGCAGGCTTGGCACAGACCAGTAAGACATCACAGTTTATGTGCAGGCTTATGGCACAGACCAGTAAGACATCACAATTTCTGTGCAGACTTATGGCACAGACCAGCAAGACATCACAGTTTATGTGCAGGCTTATGGCACAGACCAGCAAGACATCACAGTTTATGTGCAGGCTTATGGCAAGACCAGTAAGACATCACAGTTTATTGCAGGCTTATGGCACAGACCATAAGACTCACAATTTATGTGCAGGCTTATGGCACAGACCAGAAGACATCACAGTTTATGTGCAGGCTTATGGCACAGACCAGTAAGACATCAAATTTATGCGCAGGCATATGGCATAGACCAGAAAGACATCAAAGTTTATGTGCATCATATGGCACAGACCAATAAGACATCAAAGTTTATGTGCAGGCTTATGGCACAGACCAGTAAGACATCACAGTTTATGTGCAGGCTTATGGCATAGACCAGTAAGAAATCAAAGTTTATGTGCAGGCTTATGGCAACCAGTAAGACATCAAAGTTTATGTGCAGGCTTATGGCACAGACCAGTAAGACATCACAGTTTATGTGCAGGCTTATGGCATAGACCAGTAAGAACATCAAAGTTTATGTGCAGGCTTATGGAAAGACCAGTAAGACATCAAAGTTTATGTGCAGGCTTATGGCATAAGACCAGTAAGACATCAAAGATGTTATGTGCAGGCTTATGGCAGACCAGTAAAACATCAAAGTTTATGTGCAGGCTTATGGCATAGACCAGTAAGACATCAAAGTTTATGTGCGGGCTTATGGCATAGACCAGTAAGACATCAAGTTTATGTGCAGGCTTATGGCAAACCAAGACATCAAAGTTTATGTGCAGGCTTATGGCATAGACCAGTAAGACATCAAAGTTTATGTGCAGGCTTATGGCACAGATATACATAAAAAGTTTATGTGCAGGCTTATGGCACAGACCAGTAAGACATCAAAGTTTATGTGCAGGCTTATGGCAACCAAGATATCAAAGTTTATGTGCAGGCTTATGGCATAGACCAGTAAGACATCAAAGTTTATGTGCAGGCTTATGGCACAGATATCAAAGTTTATGTGCAGGCTTATGGCAGACCAGTATCAGTTTCTTAGTACAAGGAACAACAAACATCAAAGTTTATGTGCAGGCTTATGGCACAGAATCAAAGTTTATGTGCAGGCTTATGGCACAGACCAGTAAGACATCACAGTTTATGTGCAGGCTTATGGCACCAGATATCAAAGTTTATGTGCAGGCTTATGGCATAGACCAGTAAGACATTCAAGATTATGTGCAGGCTTATGGCAACGATAACATCAAGTTTATGTGCAGGCTATGGCACAGACCAGTAAGACATCAAAGTTTATGTGCAGGCTTATGGCACAGCCAGTAAGACATCACGCTTTATGTCAGGCTTATGGCACAGACCAGTAAGATATCACAGTTTATGTGCAGGCTTATGGAAGACCAGAAAGACTCACAGTTTATGTGCAGGCTTATGGCATAGACCAGAAGACATCAAAGTTTACGGCAGGCTTATGGCATAGACCAGTAAGACATCACAGTTTATGTGCAGGCTTATGGCACAGACCAGTCAGACATCACAGTTTATGTCGCAGGCTTATGGCATAGACCAGTAAGACATCACAGTTTATGTGCAGGCTTATGGCACAGACCAGTAAGACATCACAATTTATGTGCAGGCTTATGGCACAGACCAGCAAGACATAACAGCTTATGTGCAGGCTTCTGGCACAGACCAGTAAGACATCAAATTTACGCGCAGGCTTATGGCATAGACCAGAAAGACATCAAAGTTTATGTGCAGGCTTATGGCACAGATATCAAAGTTTATGTGCAGGCTTATGGCAGACCAGTAAGACATCAAAGTTTATGTGCAGGCTTATGGCACAGACCAGTAAGACATCAAAGTTTATGTGCAGGCTTATGGCATGTGCAGGCTTATGGCATAGACCAGTAAGACATCAAAGTTTATGTGCAGGCTTATGGCAGACCAGTAAGACATCAAAGTTTATGTGCAGGCTTATGGCATAGACCAGTAAGACATCAAAGTTTATGTGCAGGCTTATGGCACAGATATCAAAGTTTATGTGCAGGCTTATGGCACAGACCAGTAAGACATCACAGTTTATGTGCAGGCTTATGGCACAGATATCAAAGTTTATGTGGAGGCTTATGGCATAGACCAGTAAGACATCAAAGTTTATGTGCAGGCTTATGGCACAGATATCAAAGTTTATGTGCAGGCTTATGGCACAGACCAGTAAGACATCAAAGTTTATGTGCAGGCTTATGGCACAGCCCAGTAAGACATCACGCGTTATGTACAGGCTTATGGCATAGACCAGTAAGATATCACAGTTTATGTGCAGGCTTATGGTATAGACCAGAAAGACTTCACAGTTTATGTGCAGGTTTATGGCATAGACCAGTAAGACATCAAATTTACGCGCAGGCTTATGGCATAGACCAGTAAGACATCACAGTTTATGTGCAGGCTTATGGCACAGACCAGTCAGACATCACAGTTTATGCGCAGGCTTATGGCATAGACCAGTAAGACATCACAGTTTATGTGCAGGCTTATGGCACAGACCAGTAAGACATCACAATTTATGTGCAGGCTTATGGCACAGACCAGCAAGACATAACAGTTTATGTGCAGGCTTCTGGCACAGACCAGTAAGACATCAAATTTACGCGCAGGCTTATGGCATAGACCAGAAAGACATCAAAGTTTATGTGCAGGCTTATGGCACAGACCAGTAAAACATCAAAGTTTATGTGCATACATATGGCACAGACCAATAAGATATCAAAGTTTATGTGCAGGCTTATGGCATAGACCAGTAAGACATCAAAGTTCATGTGCAGGCTTATGGCACAGATCAGTAAAACATCAAAGTTCATGTGCAGGCTTATGGCATAGACCAGAAAGACATCACAGTTTATGTGCAGGCTTATGAAATAGACCAGTAAGTCATCAAAATTTATGTTTAATCTTATGGCACAGACCAGTAAGACATCACAGTTCATGTTCAGGCTTATGGCACAGACCAATATGACATCAAATTTATGCACAGGTTATGGCATAGACCAGTAAGAAATCAAGTTCACTTCTCAGATAACGAAAGTTAACATCGACGGAAAGTGGAAATAAAACGAAGGCAAGATAATGGAACATGCTATACGCACGTGACTGACACCTTACTAATATCAGTACAGATCACGTTTTTTTTTAAAATACAATATTTTATTTATATAGCGCAAAATCTTGATAAAATCAAATCTAAGGCTGAAACAGACACACAGGCACGCACGCACACACAGGCACGCACGCACGCACGCACGCACGCACGCACGCACACACACACACACACACACACACACACACACTCACGCACACGGCTATAAATGGGGAGAAAGAATAAAGAGCATATTATATATAATTATATATTACAATGTGATTCCCCTCCGAGTGGAGACAGGCTGCAGAGGGGGTTGAGTGAGGTCAGGATTTTATGCAGAGGAGAAAAGGTGAGTTTTGAGAGCGGACTTGGAGGAGACAAAAGTAGGTTGCTGACGGACTGAGAGAGGAAGTTTGTTCCAGGAGAGTGGACCAGAAACTCGTGGATCATAGGTATTGAGCTTAGTGCGTGGAAAGCGAAAAGTCAGAGGATCGGAGGCAGAGCGGAGGGTACGTGAGGGAACATAGATCTCAAGTAGGCTTGACAGGTAATCGGGGGCTGCGTTGTCACTTCGTAACCTTGAGGTTGTGGAGGAGTGAGGTGGTAGAGACCTCAACTGTTCTCGGGGCTAACATTACTAGGATGGGTGACCAGCACCTCTCATTTCCTCCTTTACCTTCTCTGACTTTGAACAAAAGAAGTCATGTACCCAGTCACAGCTGGGTGGACCGGGTAACCCATGTACGTTATGTTAACTCTTTGACTTCCGCACCCTGTACGCCAACCGCTAAAACTTAACCCTTTGATTCCCTTACCCTATCCACCGGCTTCCGACATCTTTTTTTTAAAGGAAGGAAGATGAAACATTCATCAGTCGAAAATTAGTACTTCTGCCAATCGATCTGTGTGTGTTTGTGTGTGTACAGCAGTAACGTCTGTTGTTGGTGTAGAGTAGTTTTTACCTTTGTGCTTTACATAACAACAAGCGTGGTGTTTACAGAACAACAAGCGTGGTGTTTACATAACAACAAGCGTGGTGTTTACAGAACAACAAGCGTGGTGTTTACATAGCAACAAGCGTGGTGTTTACATAACAACAAGCGTGGTGTTTACATAACAACAAGCGTGGTGTTTACAGAACAACAAGCGTGGTGTTTACAGAACAACAAACGTGGTGTTTACATAACAACAAGCGTGGTGTTTACAGAACAACAAGCGTGGTGTTTACATAGCAACAAGCGTGGTGTTTACATAACAACAAGCGTGGTGTTTACAGAACAACAAGCGTGGTGTTTACATAACAACAAGCGTGGTGTTTACATAACAACAGGCGTGGTGTTTACATAACAACAGGCGTGGTGTTTACATAACAACAAGCGTGGTGTTTACAGTACAACAAGCGTGGTGTTTACATAACAACAAGCGTGGTGTTTACATAACAACAAGCGTGGTGTTTACATAACAACAAACGTGGTGTTTACAGAACAACAAGCGTGGTGTTTACATAACAACAGGCGTGGTGTTTACAGAACAACAAGCGTGGTGTTTACAGAACAACAAGCGTGGTGTTTACAGAACAACAAGCGTGGTGTTTACAGAACAACAAGCGTGGTGTTTACAGAACAACAAGCGTGGTGTTTACAGAACAACAAGCGTGGTGTTTACATAACAACAAGCGTGGTGTTTACATAACAACAAGCGTGGTGTTTACAGTACAACAAGCGTGGTGTTTACATAACAACAAGCGTGGTGTTTACATAACAACAAGCGTGGTGTTTACAGAACAACAAGCGTGGTGTTTACAGAACAACAAGCGTGGTGTTTACAGAACAACAAGCGTGGTGTTTACAGAACAACAAGCGTGGTGTTTACAGAACAACAAGCGTGGTGTTTACATAACAACAAGCGTGGTGTTTACAGAACAACAAGCGTGGTGTTTACAGAACAACAAGCGTGGTGTTTACATAACAACAAGCGTGGTGTTTACATAACAACAAGCGTGGTGTTTACATAACAACAAGCGTGGTGTTTACATAACAACAAGCGTGGTCGATCATTTCTTCCTGATCTAGTGGAAGATCAAGGTCACTGGTGAAAAACCGATCAACCTTACAACGAAACAAACAAAACACGGTCTCTTCCCCTCACGTAATTTGCCACCCGCGTGCGGACACACACACACGCACGCACGCACACACACACACACGCGCGCGCGCGCACACGCACACACACACACACACACACACACATACACACACACACACATATACACGCAAAGACAACTTGCACACTGATGCAGACACACATGGACATATGCGCATCTGTATGCAAGCACATTTTCGAGCCAACACACACACATGGACACACACGCACACACACACACACACACACACACACACACACACACACACACACACACACACACACACACACACACACACACACATACACACACACATACACACACACGGACGTACACAACCACGCACGCACCCCACACATCTTTTTTCAACGAATTTCTTTTCAAAAGAAGAATGGAAGAGATTTTTATCTTAGAGAAGGAGATTTTGTTAGATGGCTTGGCTACTGTTTGTGTAGTGCGTGCGTGTGTGCGTGTGTGTACGTTGCATGCGTGGTGTGCGTGTGTGCGTATGATGGATGTCCGAGGAGTGTGGTAGTGAGCACGAAGAAGTAGTGAAGACAAGCAATGGCGACCACAAGCTCCCACGTAACCTGCACACTGATCGTGCCCACGCCCCTGCTCGCAACGGTAAAAAGCCCTGCGCACGCGTATTTTCTGGTTTGTCCCTTGTTTAACAAGTGTGACTCGCCATTCGTTTAAAAAGCAATAAGCAACACCGACAACAAAACTAAACACAAAAAAATAGACCAGGAAAACCGTATTGTTCTGGTTTTTCATGCGTTCGGTTTTCAACATAGTGTGTTTCCATTTTCGTTGTGACTGCATAAAGGGAATTAGAACACCTGGTCAAAACAGGAAAGCGAACGAAAAGAAAACACCAGGTAGACAGGGAAAAAAGATTGGACGGACTTGCAGAGTGGCTGAGGACAAAGAGGGTGGAAGATGTGCTTGCGGCAACAAGGGATAGATGCATAAGGAGGGCCATGATCGCCAACGCCATGTGGCAGGGCACTTGATGACGACTGGAAAAAAAACAAACAACCTCAGCTCGAATTTAAATTTGTGGGAAAATAAAACAGCGTGAAGAAAACGAGCGGACACCTGTTTGATACGTGTGCTTATGCAGTGCTGGGAAAACCCAGAATGTTCCAGGATCGTGCTTATCAATGACTTGATCAAAGTGTGCTGAGTGACTGAATAACAGTTGTTGCCGGGAGTGTGGACGGTACTGGGTGTGTGACATTCTGGTGCCAAGCAGGTTGTCTTGGATATCTTTGACGTTCGCAAGGCCACCATCAGAATACTGTGTGTTAAAGCCTTTTGGTCTTTTCGCCAACGTTTCTCCTTCTACTACGTAAGTTTGTGTTGTTTGTGTGTGTTTGTTGTGTGTGTGTTTGTGTGTGTGGTGTGTGTGTGTGTGTGTGTGTGTGTGTGTGTGTGTGTGTGTGTGTGTGTGTGTGTGTGTGTGTGTGTGTGTGTGTGTGTGTGTGTGTTTGGTGGTTGTGTGTTTGTTTGTGTGTTGTGTGTGTTGTGTGTTTGTGTACGTGCGTGCGTGTGTGGTGTGTGGTGTATGCTGTGTGTGTCCGTGTGTTGTGTGTGTATGTGTGTCACGAAGGAGTGTGGGAGAAAGAGGCGACAGAAGCTCTCACGTAACCTGTTACATGAACTGTCGCCTGACTCGCAACGGTTAAAGCCTGTGCGTGTGTCGTGTTTGTTTTATCAGTGTGACCGCCCCGCGTTTAAGGCAAACAGAATCAGATAAAAACAAACACAAAAATAGCTCAAACCGCGTATTTTTTTTTTCTGGTTTTTGTCATGCCCGTTTTCGTTTTCATCATGTGTTTTCCATTTTCGTTTGTACTGCAAAAAGGGGATTTTAAACCTGGTCACAACATAAAGTGAAGCGAAAAAAACACCATGTTAGATCCCAGGGAAAAAAATTGACAGGACTTGCAGGTGTGCTGAGACAAAGTAGGGTGAAAATTGTCTTCGTCAACAAGATTAGAATCATAAAGTGGCATGATCGCCCCACACTCTATGTTGCAGGGCACTTGATGATCGACTGAATAATAAAACCAAATAAACCTTCAGCTTTGAATTTAAATTTTGGGGAAAATAAAAAGCGTGAAGAAAACGAGCGGACACCTGTTTGATACGTGTGCTTATGCAGTGCTGGGAAAAACCCAGAATGTTCCAGGATCGTGCTTATCAATGACTTGATCAAAGTGTGCTGAGTGACTGAATAACAGTTGTTGCCGGGAGTGTGGACGGTACTGGGTGTGTGACATTCTGGTGCCAAGCAGGTTGTCTTGGATATCTTTGACGTTCGCAAGGCCACCATCAGAATACTGTGTGTTAAAGCCTTTTGGTCTTTTCGCCAACGTTTCTCCTTCTACTACGTAAGTTTGTGTGTGTGTGTTTGTTGTGTGTGTGTTTGTTGTGTGTGTGTGTGTGTGTGTGTGTGTGTGTGTGTGTGTGTGTGTGTTGTGTGTGTGTGTGTGTGTTTGTGTGTGTGTTTGTTTGTGTGTTTGTGTGTGTGTTTGTGTGTGCGTGTGTGTGTGTGTGTGTGCGTGTGCGTGTGTGTGTGTGTGTGTGTGTGTGTGTGTGTGTGTGTGTGTGTGTGTGTGTGTGTTGTGTGTGTTTTGTGTGTGTGTGCGTGTATGTGTGTGTTGTGTTGTGTTGTGTTGTTGGTTGTGGTGTTGTGTGTGTGTGTGTGTGTGTGTGTGTGTGTGTGTGTGTGTGTGTGTGTGGTGTGTGTGTGTGTGTGTGTGTGTGTGTGTGTGTGTGTGTGTGTGGTCGGTTCTACGTTCTTTCGTGTGTGTGTGCGTGCTTGCGTGCGTGCGTGAGTGAGTGAGTGAGTGTGTGTGTGTGTGTGTGTGTGTGTGTGTGTGTGTGTGTGTGTGTGTGTGTGTGTGTGTGTGTGTGTGTGCGCGCGCGCCCGTAAGTGTGTGTATATGTGTGTGTTTGTGTTCGTGTATGTGTGCGTGTGTATGTGTACATGTATATTTGTTTAGTTTAGTTTAGTAATAGGGACATAACACATTAGCCGTTTGGCTATTTCAAGTCCCATCATTTTTCTTTTTCTTTTCTTACACTCATAGTCAAGGGTTTCTGTCGTACGCCCAGATTTTTTGATGATTCATTCATCATATTCGTATTTAAGTTCAATGTAATGTTTCCAATGGTCAAGCTGGTTTTTAAACGAGTTTGTGTTTTGTGCCTCTTTTAATTTCGCTTGGTAATTTATTCCATACATGTGCAATTCTATTTGTAAAATAAAACTTTCTAATGTTAGTCTTGCAATATTCTATAAATATTTTATCAGTACTATTTTTTGTTTTGTCATAATTTGTCAGTTTGAAAAATTCTGTTCTATCTACGTCATCTATAAAGTTAAAAATCTTGAAACTTTGGATCAGATCTCCCTCATTCTTCTTGCTTTTAAACTGGGTAAATTGAGTAATTCTAATCTTTCTCTATATGAATAATTTTGAAAACCATGAATTAATTAAAGCTCTTCTTTGTATCTTCTCTATCAATGCTGACTGTCTTTTAAGACGTGGAAACCAAATAATGTTACCATACTCCAAATGAGGCCTCACTAAGCCTTTGTACAAATATAAAAATGTCTCCCTGTTTATGTATGTGTTCTTTTTATGATTCCAAGTAACTTGTTTGATTTATTAACAACATTTTGAATGTGATTATCAAATTTGAGACTTTTATCAAATATTACTCCTAAATCTTTTTCTTCTAAACATTCTATTATTTCACAGGTAATACCATCATTTATCATAGAATATTTGTTACATGGGTTACTTTTTCCTAAATACAAGACTTTACATTTTGAAGCATTAAAGAAAAGATTCCAAGTTTCTGACCAATGGACCAATATATCTAAATCCTTCTGCAATATACTATGATTAGAATGTATTGTATATTTTAGTGTCATCTGCAAAAATCTTACAAAAACTATTAATTTTCTGAGGTAAATCATTTATGAAAATAGTAAAAAGAACAGGACCAAGTATACTCCCTTGAGGTATACCACTCAGTACATCTGTATATTTAGAGTAATCATTTCCAACTCTAACTGTTTTCTGTCTTTTAAAAAGTCTCTAATCCAAGCTAGTAACTATAATAATAATAATAATAATTACAATATTTATATAGCGCAAAATCTTGATAAAATCAAATCTAAGCGCTGAAACAGACACACACGCACGCACGCACGCACGCACGCACCACGCACACGCACGCACGCACACACACACACGCACGCACACACACACACACACACACACACAACACACACACACACACACACACACACACACACACACACGCATGGCTATAAATGGGAGAAAGGATAAAAGCAATAAAAGCAAGAATAAAAGCAATGGAAAATTATACCCGTAATTTACCCGTAATTCCATAATACTGCAGTTTGATAAGCAATCTTTCATGCGGAACAGAATCAAACGCTTTTCTAAAATCCAAGTAAATAATATCTATATTCTCTCCTTTATCCAATAGATTAGTAAAATAATTCATTACTTGTAATAACTGGGTAATGCACGATCTATGTTGTCGGAAACCATGCTGACATTCTGTGTAAAGTTTACTGAAAGTCATGTGATCAACTATAACATACCTTATCATAGATTCCAATACTTTGCATGGTACTGAAGTTAGGCTAACTGGTCTATAATTACCAGGATCACTTTTTGTATCCTTTTTGAACAAAGCTGTGACGTTGCATTCTTCCACTCTGTAGGTACTATTTCCCTTTCCAGCGATTTATTAAACAATATGCTGAGTGAAACAGTTCTTTTAAAATCCTCGGATGAATATTATCAGGTCCTTGAGCCTTATTTACATTTAACATCTTTAACTTATTTTCAACTGCTTCAGGTGTAACTACCAAATCTGTTATTGTTTTGCCATCTGACCAATTTGCTATATATATAGATGGTTAGATTTTCCAAGTTCTCTTTTGTAAATACACTAGCAAAAGATTTATTTAAGGTATTTGCTTTATCAATGTCGGATAATGCAGTGTCACCATCAGCCTTAGTCAATGGGCTAATACCTACTTTTACTTTGCATTTTGATTGCACATATTTCCAAAATCTTTTAGGGTTAAACTGACAGTATTTTGCTATGTTTTTTTCATATTCTTTCTTTGCACGTTTAATTTCTTTGGTACAACTGTTTCTTATCGCTATATAATGAAGATAGTCTTTCCCCACTTTAGTTTCTAAAAACCTCTTAAAATCTTTTTTTTTTTTATTAATCTCCAAACTTTTTTGTTAATCCACAGTAGTTTAGTTTTTACATTATCACTGGTTTTTATTTTTGGTATATTTTGTGTGTGTGTGTATGTGTGTGTGCGTGTACCTGAATGTGTGTGTGCGGTCGCGCACGTTGGTTTGTGTGTATGTGCGTGCTCGCGTGCGTGAGTGTGTGTGTGTGTGTGGGTGCGTAAGTGTGTGTATGTGTGTGTGTGTTCCTGTTTGTGTGTGTGTGTGCGTGCGCGCGCGCGCGTGTGTGTGTGTGGGTTTGGGTGTCATAATCATCATCAGGTGCCTTGCACATGGCGTTGGCGATCATGGCCTTTCATCTGTCTCTATCCCTTGTTACCTCAAGCACCTCTTCCACCCTCTCGTCTTCAGCCACGCCGCAAGTCCGTCCAATATTCTCTCCATGGGTCTACCTGGTGCTCTCTTTCCCTCCAGCTTTCCTGTTGTGACCAGGTGCTCCAATTCCTCTTTCCTCATATAATGGCCTATAGATGTTGCCTGTCTTTTCCTAATCTTCCTTATCAATGATCTTCTTGTGTGTGTCTGCCTCCATCAAGACTGTCTCGTTTGTTTTCTTTGCTGTCCATGGAACTCTCAACATTCTTCTTAGAAACCACATCTCGGCTGCCTCAATCTTGTTATGGCTTTGCTTGTTGACTGTCCACGCATCACAATCGTATAACAGTATTGGTTCTATATAGCATTCAAGAACTCTCTTCCTGATGTTAATTGATAGGCATTTGTTGGTAAGAATGCTTGTCATCTTCTTGAATGCTGTTTTGGCTTGGTCGATTGTGCTGGCTATTTCTGATGTGCATCTGCCGTCTGGTGAAATGATCGTTCCCAGGTATTTAAACTTATCAACCTGTGTCAAGGTTGTGCCATTTGCTGTTATTTTGCATGAGGGATTTCATGTGTTTTTTTTTTACTGATCACCATGACTTCAGTCTTCTTGCTGTTTAGTTCCAACCCATTAGCTTTGCTTTCTATTTCTATTTCTAGTATATTCACAAGGTTTTGTAGGTCCCTTTCATTTTTCTGCAATTAGCACGGTGTCATGTACGTGGGCGTAAGTGTGTATGTGTGTGTGTATACAAGTACAGTGCAAGGGACCCGAAGCTGAATCCTCAAGATAGACCTGCTCCCCCGAGTTGATTTTCCGCCCCTGGATGAGAGCTGATTTAAGGGTTAGGGTTTGGGACCGTGTTGTCAGAAGAAGTGAACGCCAGCCCTTCATACTTACACGTGACATACGAGAGAGGAAAATACCTGAACTGCACGTTTACCGATACATGCTAACCTCTTTCTCCCCTTCCTCCTGGGCACATTCTAAAGAAGGGCTGGCTGGCTGACTGGCATCCTGGTCAGATGGCCATACCACTTGGTCCACTGTTGTGCTGTGTAATGATTGAACGATACAGTTCCATGTTTAGGGTCTGTTCGTTTCTAATCATGTCTCATTTGGTCTTGCCTGTTGCTGTGTAATGATTGAACGATACAGTTCCATGTTTAGGGTCTGTTCGTTTCTCAATCCATGTCTCATTTGGGTCTTTTGCCTGTTATGGCTGTGTGAATGATTGAACGATACAGTTCCATGTTTAGGGTCTGTTCGTTTCTAATCATGTCTCATTTGGTCTTGCCTGTTGCTGTGTAATGATTGAACGATACTGTTCCATGTTTACAGTCTGTTCGTTTCTAATCATGTCTCATTTGGTCTTGCCTGTTGCTGTGTAATGATTGAACGATACAGTTCCATGTTTACGGTCTGTTCGTTTCTAATCATGTCTCATTTGGTCTTGCCTGTTGCTTTTCTGTGACATCTCATCTCGTGGGTTGTGATCTTTCTGTTAAGTGTTTTGTTTAACCTTTTGACTCCCGCAGCGTATCTACCAATCGCAAAAAAACTTAACCCTTTGATTCCCTCACCCGATCCACCAGATTCCCGCAGGGTGAGGGAATCAAATGGTTACGTTTTTGCTTTGTTAGCATGGTTGACAATGCAGGATGGTGGTGGACAGGGTGCGGGAGTCAAAGGGTAAATGTGTACCTGGCGCTGGTACGTCAATCAGTGTGGACACAAAGATTATAGTGACCAGCCTGGCTTTTGTTTCCATAGCGATTCTTGGTCGTTTTACAAGGGGTAGAAATTAACACAGGAAGAGAGTTCTTGAATGTTATATAGAACCGATGATATTATACGGTTGTGAGGCGTGGACATCAACAAGCAAAGCCAGAACAAGATTGAGGCAGCCGAAATGTGGTTTCTAAGAATAATGTTGAGAGTTCAATGGACAGCAAAGAAAATAAACGAGAGTCTTGATGGAGGCAGACACAAGAACACCATTGATAAGGAAAATTAGGAAAAGACAGGCAACATTTATAGGACATTTTATGATGAGAGGGAAAGTAGAGCTCCTGGTCAGAACAGGAAAGCTGGAGGAAAAGAGAACACCAGGTAGACCCAGGGAGAAGATATTGGCCGGACTTGCAGGGTGGCTGAGGACAAAGAGGGTGGAAGATGTGCTTGCGGCGACGAGGAATAGATACATATGGAGGGCCATGATCGCCAAAGCCATGCGGCAGGACACATGATGATGATGAAAAATTAGAAGTCTACTGCATTTACCTTTTGGACTCTGGTCTCAAGGCAGAAGTCCTCACATGAATCATGTGCTCTGGCAAGCTGTTAAGAAATTCATGTGACCCACAAAAAAGCAAATCCACGACCTCATTACCATCACAGTGTTCTAAACAAGCGAATGGATGACTGGATACAGTTGACTAGATACGGACTCTGCTTTCCTTCGCTGTCTCTTCAACTCTTTGTGCGTTGACTTGGTGGTGGTGGTGGTTGTGGGGGTGGTGGGGGGTGGGAGTCTTTCTGTCATGTGAGATGAGTTTATGCAGAGTAGCTAGTTGTGTTGTGATTCAGACATTTAATGATTAATTCATTTACTTTATACATACAGGTTCCTTCTTTTTTAAGATACGATACACAGATACACATGTCATTTACACGTAACCAAGATTATTCCAGTAGTAGGCTGATACAGTACCAGTGTAAAATATAGACTAGGTAAAACATAGGCTAGATAGGGACTCAGGACCTGGCCAGCTCACGGGTTTATTTGCAGGCTTAAAGCTCGTGCCATGATCACCATACACATGGCACATGTGACGTTAGTGCATATGGAATTCGTTCCGAGCGTGGAGACGTCGTCTTGAGAAACTGAAACTGAAACTGTCTCTTCAGCCTCGTTCATTTGATCACTAGATGGCGTAGGACAACGCGTGGCCGAGTGGTCAAGGTGGCGAAACATGGGCAGTGGTCACTTTGTGGTTTACATGACAAGCAGAACCAAGACGACAACAAGCAATGTCGTGAACTTAGAACTGATCCAAACAAGTGTGACTGCCCGCGTTCGAGCAAACAGGAACCAGGAAAAAAAAAACCCACACGATAAAAGAAAATCAGGACGTGTATTTAATACAACCAGACAAGACAGGCGCAACTTTTCGGCCAACTGGCTTTTGTTCAAGCAAACAGGATTCAGAAAAAAAAAAACACGAAAAAGGACAAGCGCAATTTTTCGGTCAAGTGGTCTTTGTCAAGCGTAAGATCACAAACAAACAAGCAAACAAACAAACAAACAAACAAACAAACAAACAAACAAACAAACACCAGATTCAAAAATTAGGAGAAAAAGATTTGCGCCTGTCTTGTCTGGTTGTATTAAATACCCGGGGTTCATATTCTTTTTCTCGTGTTTTTTCTTCTTCTTCTTCTTCTGGTTCCTTAGAACTGATGGTCAGTAGCAGACACATGAATTCGTGATCATCCTCATCCTTGATGACAGAACAACCTGGCAAGAGTTTGGAGTTACGAATACGTCCATGAGGGATTCATCGCATTAGACAATTCCATGTGCGCTCTGTCAGTAAATCTGCCAGCAATGAGACAAACTGTCAGACACCTTAAGTCTCCGCAAAATCCAATGAGCTGCAAGTCTTGAGATAGGAGAGGGGGGGGGGGGGGGGAGGAGGACAGGAACCTATAAACGACAAAGCTGACGTCACCAGAATGAAACGTTAGAATGGGAAGGGAGCAAACCCCCTCACCCCATCACCTTCTCCTGTGTCTATCGACCTCCACCTAGCTCTGCCAACAAGCTCACCACATCCATGTTTCTCTCTGACTTTGACCAACTAATTGATTACTACTGCCTCTTACCTGGAAATCTCATCATTCTAGGTGACATCAATGTCCACTACGACAACACTCACCATTATGACACAAGACATATCATCAACTCTCTGTCCAATCACAATATGACACAACATATTTCTGAACCAACCCATAAAAAAGGTCACATTCTTGACTGGATCATTTCTCGTGATCACCACAATTCAGCTACTGACAACTGCTTAGTTCTTTCTACCCGTCTAACTTCAGCCCTTCCATCTGACCACTCTGCAATTCTCTGTTCTCTCGACATTTCTTCTCCTTCCCGTACCATGCGCACAGTGACTCGACGCAATCTCAAATCTATCGACCTCTCCACATTTTCATCTGATGCCTCCCGTCTCCTTTCTGAAAAGTCACATAACCTTGCCGATGAATTCTATACTACTCTCCACCATCTTCTGGACACTCATGCTCCAGCCACAACCCGTCTTTTACCTGACCGCCCCCCTACCCCCTGGCTCACTCATGAGATTGCCTGTGCAAAACGTGCCCGCCGCAGAGCAGAGCGCCGTTGGCGCAAATCCAAACTCACTGTACACAGGCAACTTTTCCAAGCCTCTAAAACAAAAGTATCCACCCTCACTGCATCATCAAAAACAAGCTATTTCCAAACCAAAATCCTGAATGCCTCTTCTTCAAAAGAACTCTTTACAACCATGAATCATCTCCTTGGCACACGAAAAGATTTACCTCTCCCAACAAAACATACAAATGAAGAACTCCCATCTGTATTCTCCAAGTATTTCACCACCAAAATACAAACTCTTCGTGACAGGCTTGACAGGACACCCTGTCAACCATGCCCACCTGACCCTTCCTTCTCTGGCACACCTCTTACTACTTTTACCCCAGTCTCACAAGAACAAATTCTCAACACAATCAGATCCATGTCGTTCAAAACCTGCGAACTGGATCCTCTTCCAGGTTCTCTCTACTCTGATTGTCTCCCTACTCTCCTCCCATTCATCACTGACATCATCAACACTTCTCTTCAAACTGGAACTGTCCCAGATTCTTTCAAGTCTGCTATTGTTCACCTTCTCCTCAGGAAACACAATTTAGACCCAAATGAACTAAAAAATTACCGGCCTATCTCTAATCTCTCTTTCTTGTCAAAACTCCTTGAAAAAGTCGTCCTCAACCAGCTGAACTCTCACCTGTCTGCCAACAATCTCCTCAATCCTTTCCAGTCAGCCTACCGCCAGTGCCATAGCACTGAAACTGCCCTACTACACATTCTCAACAATCTCCTCCTTGCAACTGATACTGGCAAAGTCTCTCTCCTCACACTCCTTGATCTGTCTGCAGCCTTCGATACCATTGACCATGGTATTCTCCTTTCTAGACTTCATCATACTTTTGGCATCTCTGACATTGCTCTCTCCTTTTTCACTTCGTATTTATCAAACAGAAAACAAACTGTTCTCATCAATGGCACTTACTCTCAACCTGCATACCTGACCTGTGGTGTTCCACAAGGATCTGTCCTTGGCCCTGTTCTTTTCACTCTTTACACCTCCCCCCTGTCCACCATCATCAACTCCCACTCTATAAAACACCACTTCTATGCTGATGACACCCAACTTCAAGACAGTGACTCACCTGATAATATACAGCGCCTGTTGACTCGCACCACTGAGTGTTACTCGGACATTAAGAACTGGATGACGTTCAACAAACTTCAGCTTAATGATGACAAGACAGAAGCTATCCTCATTGGCACCGGTCAGAAACTTTCTCAGCTGCCTCCTCTTTCTCTCCCATTATGTAACACATCAGTCCCAATTTCTGATTCAGCTAAAAACCTTGGTGTCTGCATTGACTCTACCCTGTCCATGAACAACTTTGTTTCTCAAACTGCCAGATCTTGCTACTATCATCTCCATCGTATAAGGCTGATCAGGAAGTATCTCTCTGTCGAAACAACTGCAAACTCGTTCTCTCCTTCATAATGTCTCGCATTGACTATTGCAATTCACTCCTGTCTGGTCTTCCTGCCTCCACCATTCACATCCTACAGCGCATTCAAAACAATGCTGTACGCCTTGTACTCAAAAAGAAAAAAGCTGACCACATATCTCCTCTCCTGGCACAACTTCACTGGCTCCCTGTATCAAAGCGCATACAGTACAAACTAGACACCATGTGCTACAAAAGCCTCAATAACGCAGCCCCCGATTACCTGTCAAGCCTACTTGAGATCTCTCTTCCCTCACGTACCTCCGCTCTGCCTCCGATCCTCTGACTTTTCGCTTTCCACGCACTAAGCTCAATACCTATGGTCCACGAGCCTTCTCTGTTTCTGGTCCACTCTCCTGGAACAAACTTCCTCTCTCAGTCCGTCAGCAACCTACTTTTGTCTCCTTCAAGTCCGCTCTCAAAACTCACCTTTTCTCCTCTGCATAAAATCCTAACCTCACTCAACCCCCCCACCCCTCTGCAGCCTGTCTCCGCTCGGAGGGGAATCACATGGTTATAATAAGCTACGCACAAAAAGTTAAGGATCACTATGAGAAAACAGGTGCGTAATAAACTCAGTTCGCTACTGTTATTTATTTCTCAGTCCAGCCAAATTGTTATGAATTCTTGTTCAGCTGTAAGTGGGCGATGTTGTGTTAGTGCGAAAATTGCACGGGATTCTCTACTACTGAGCTTGGCCGCAAACGGAAAAGCGGAAACTTGCGAAAAAGGACCTTGTTTTGGACCGTTCTGCCTGAACACATTGCACAAGCCAGATGGAAAAACCATTATGCACGTGCAAGCACTGCTGTTTATGTGTGAGATGCTGTCTCTTGCTTGGCTTTATAAGAAGACATTCCACCAGTAGTAGGCCTGATCTGACAATGCCTCCACGACGAAAATTGAGCGAGTTTGAGAGGGGACGAGCTGTTGCATGGTTCCAAGATGGTGTTCCCAAGCGAGAAGTGGCCAGGCGACTTCATGTGTCCATCTCGGTCATTGTCAGACTGATTCAACGCTTCACAGCCACTAGGAGGGTCCATGAAAGACGCAGATCTGGTCGACCGAAGAAGACAAACCCACGTGAAGATCGTCTCATTGAACGACAAGCCCTGCAGACAAGAACAGCCTCTTCCAGCATCATTCGAAGGCAGCTGAGGGTGGCTACTAACATCAACATCAGCCAGCAGACCATACGGAACCGCCTTCATGGGTTTTAACCTCCGTTCTCGTCGCCCAGCTGTACGGCCACGCTTAACTCCAGCCCATAGGGCAGCACGCCGCGCCTTCTGCAGACGTCACGTGAGGTGGACACGTCAGCAATGGTCCCAGGTCCTGTTCAGTGATGAATCACGCTTCACCATGAACCACAACGACGGCCGACTGAGGGTCTGGAGGCGCCCAGGGCAACGCTTTATTGACACCACTGTCCAAGAAAAGATGGCCTTTGGTGGAGGTTCTGTAATGGTCTGGGGGGCCTTCAGCCTTCACCACAGAACACCCTTGTATCATGTACAGGGTAACCTGACTGGCCTCCGATACCAGGATGAGATCCTTCGACCGCTGGCTGTGCCTACACTGCAGCAGATGGGACCGACGGCTGTCTACCAGGATGACAACGCTCGCCCCCACAGGACAAGGGTGGTCAACGACTTCCTGCAGCAGTCTGGAGTCAACAGAATGGAGTGGCCAGCATGCAGTCCCGATCTCAACCCGATTGAGAACCTCTGGGATGAGCTGGATCGCAAAGTGAGGAGCAACACCCCCCTCCCAGGGATGCCCAACACCTCTACCAGATGCTGCAGGCTGAGTGGCAGGCGCTTCCACAGAGGATCTTCACCAACCTGGTCAACTCGATGAGGACTCGCTGCGTCGAGTGCCAGAACAGCCATGGCGTTTACACGCATTACTGAACTTTTGGGAGCATCAAAATGCCCTGTCTTGTGATTTCAATGACTTTGGGAAATCAAATTTCGATATGTACCCATTTTGATCAAATGTACACACCAAGCGATTGCTCGAAATTGAAGGCAATTGTGTATCGTTATCACTAAAGCATGGAATTAAATGTTTGCCAAACTTCAACGCATTGGCTTTCTTATTTTGAAAGTTATGAATTTTTGTGCAAGTGATCCTTAACTTTTTGTGCATAGTGTATATAATTGTATATGCTATGCTCTCTATAATTTTCCATTGCTTTTATTCTTGCTTTTATTGCTTTTATTCTTTCTCCCCATTTATAGCCATGCGTGTGTGTGTGTGTGTGTGTGTGTGTGTGTGTGTGTGTGTGTGTGTGTGTGTGCGTGCGTGCGTGTGTGTGCGTGCGTGCGTGCGTGCGTGTGTGTCTGCTTCAGCGCTTAGATTTGATTTTATCAAGATTTTGCGCTATATAAATATTGTAATTATTATTATTATTATAAACCAGTTTTTAAAGTTACGGGCTGGGATTGAACTCGAGATATCAGAGATCTTGAGTCCGCCTGCAGGCCTGTTGATGTTGACCACAGGTCATGAACAGACAGTCAGTGCGGCTTCGTTGTATAGACCTTAACAACTGGTCATGGCCAAAATCTTCAGTGCCCATCATCATCATCATCATGTACCCTGTCACATGGCGTTGGCGATCATGGCCCTCCATATGTATCTATCCCTTGTCGCCACAAGTACATCTTCCACCCTCTCTGTCCTCAGCCACCCTGCAAGTGCGTCCAATATTTTCTCCCTTGATCTATCTGGTGCTCTCTTTCCCTCCAGCTTTCCTGTTGTGACCAGATGCTCTAATTCCCCTTTCCTCATATAATGGCCTATAAATGTTGCTCGTCTTTGTTCCTAATCTTCCTTATCAATGATCTTCTTGTGTCTGCCTCCATGAAGACTGTCTCATTTGTTTTCTTTGCTGTCCATGGAACTCTCAACATTCTTCTTATAAACCACATCTCGGCTGCCTCAATCTTGTTCTGGCTTTGCATGTTGACTGTCCACGCCTCACAACCGCACAACATTATCAGTTCTATTATAACCCATTCAAGAACTCTCTTCCTGATGTTAATTGATAGGCATTTGTTGGTAAGAATGCTTTCCATCTTCTTGAATGCAGTTTTGGCTTGGCCGATTGTGCTGGCTATTTCTGATGTGCATCTCTATTGTCTAGTGAGATGATCGTTCCCAGATATTTGCCAGGACCAGACAGTATTACTACTGAGATCATTGAAGCCCTGGAAGAATTTGGTATTGAAAAAATACATTAATATGTATATAAAGCGGTAGAGAGAAAATGTTTTTACAAAGTTGTACAGTCTCACACATCTCCAACATAATGTTTTCATTCTATTGTCGTGTCAGTGTACGGTCGTGACCTTCATCGTTTGTGTCTGGTATTTTGTTGACGAGACAGATTAGTTCAGTCTCACGTGAATGGATATGTATTCATACCGTGAAATAATGTGTGCGTGATGAATGACCTTCACCCTTCTTTCTTCGCGCTTCATTCATTCCATCCCATCTCATACTATTCACATTATATTGTATTGTGTGGCCTAGGGCCGGTGTACATGAACACATTCTGAGTTCCCTGCACCCCCCTCTCCTCTTTCTCTCTCTCTCACACACACACATTCTCTCTGTCTATCTCTCTCTCTCTCTCTGTGTGTATGTGTGTGTGTGTGTGTCTCTCTCTCTCTTTGTCTCTCTTTTGTCTCTCTTCTCTATCTGTCTATCCGACTCTCTCTCTCTATGTCTCTCTCTTTGTCTCTGACTGTCTCTGTCTGGCTGTCTCTGTCTTTCTATCTCTTTCTCTGTTTCTGTCTGTCTGTCTGTCTCTGTCTGTCTGTCCTGTCTCTCTCTGTCTGTCTGTCTCTGCCTCTCTCTGTGTCTGTCTGTCTGTCTGTCTGTCTGTCTCTCTCTCTTTCAGAGATCGCATTGCCTCGCAACGTTGTGAGAAAATTCACGCTATCTTCCCTCACCCTGTCTGTGTCTCGTTCATTTCTTTGTTTCACCTGTGTCATCTTCTGCACAATTCAAGACTACCTTTGTGTAACTTTTGAATTATGATTGTTTTTGTAAGATCTTTGAGGCATAATTTCTTGTTTGACATATTGACTTTGATATATATTTTCTCACTTTGTTTTAGCTCAAATTTTTTATTCACGATGATTTGGTTTTAAAATGTCTGTGTGGGTTATTATTATTCAACTTATTGTTCCCAGAAAGTTCGGCACAGCAAGTATTATGTAATTACAATGTTATTCTCACAATGACGGGTTTATGACCATCCATCATCATCATGTGCCCTGCTGCATGGCGTTGGCGATCATGGCCCTCCATATGCATCTATCCCTTGTTGCCTAAAGCACATCTTCCATCCTCTCTGCCCTCAGCCTATGACGATGAAATGAAAAAGGTTGCCGTCTCATAGTCGCAAACCAGAAAGGGAATCGATTCATTTGTTGAAACTGGGATGATCAGAAACTATAACAGAATCTTTATAGCAAATGTGGTTCAAAGATCATTTTGATATAGATGAAAATTTGGTTTTCTGTGGAGTTTGCGGTTTATTCAAGAGGGATTCATTACTTACTTTACGTTTTCTGTCCTCTTGGGCCGTTAAACGGCGAGGGGAGACGCAGCTTTTGGACGTGGGCCAGATGGGTAGCGTCTGCCATAGTTAGATTGATTCTTTCATTTGTTTCTTTCATACCGTCTGTCCATCAACTGTGTAACAAAACCGCAAAGATGGACTTCCCCAAACACTTGGTGTCACTTACAGCAGCATTCTACGAGGACCAAAAAGTGACCATCAAATGGAACGGTGCACAATGAATATTTTGGCATCAAAAAGGGAGTCAGGCAGGGCTGCATCCTTTCGCCTCATCTTTTAAGTTATATACAGAGCAGGTCATTAGAGAAGCAGATTTAGAAGAGATGGGAATAAAGATCGGAGGAAGAAACATCACCAACCTGAGACATGCAGACGACCATTGCATGAATAGCAGATAACATCACAAGCATGAAGACAGTTCTATACCGAGTAGGTGCAGCAGGTTCTAGGGCATGATTGAAACTGAATGCTAAAAAATCAATAAAAAACAACAAACAAACAAACAAACAAACAAACAAACAAACAAACAAACAACACGCAAGATCATGCACATAGCGAGAAAAGAAAGCCAGGAACAACCAAACATTCAAATAAATAAAACAGACTCAGAAAATTTCAGGTATCTAGGATCAGTAAAAGCAAATGACGGCTCCTGCACCAAAGATGTGAAAACAAGAATTGGCATGGCAAAACAAAAATTGTTCCAGTTAAACAACGTATGGAAAGACGAAGGCTTCCCAAAGATTTAAAACTAAGAATCCTGAACATGTTGATTTGGCCTGTTTTAATGCATGGTTGCAAAACCCGGCCACTAAGAAAAGATGAAGAAAATAAAATCAGTGCAGCAGAAATGTGGCTCTGTAGACGACTTCTTATAGTCAAATGGACAGACAGAAGAACAAACAATAACGTATTAAAGGAACTGAATGTCAAGCGCCAATTGCTAACAGAGATCAACAAAAGAAAGCTGAAATATGTAGGCCACGCGACCAGAAACACCAAAACAGATTTGATATCAACGGTCCTGCAGGGGAAAGTTAAATTAAGGCGAGGAGAGGAAAGCGACGACCCCTCACCTATTTCAACAGCATCGCTGATGTCTGTGGTCTGGGGATCCAGGAAGTCGCCCACAGATGTCTCAGTCGTGTGACCTGGAGAAGATTTGTGACGTCGAGCGTGGTTCCTACCACCGATCCCGAGGAAGGAGAGAGACGAAGTGATCTATCATTTACTAGGATGCTTCCTTCCTTTGGAGCCTTGCCTGTTCATGTTATAAGCTTTGTATGCTGGCTGTTCGCTGGGAAGCTTCATGAGGTGACCGAACCATTTCAGCCTCTGTTTTTCTGTATGTTCTAGTTCTTGTGTGTGTGTGTGTGTGTGTGTGTGTGTGTGTGTGTGTGTGTGTGCGTGCGTGCGTGCGTGCGTGCTTGTGTGTTTATGTGTGTGTGTGTGTGTGTGTGTGTGTGTGCTTTTTTAAAAAATTCTTTTTTAGCATGTTGAAATCCAGTATCGACTTGCTAGAGATTCATTACCCAGAGACAATTATTTATGCGCTCCACCCAAGTCTGCCTGCAATTATCTTGCAGACCCCCTGAACCAACATAGAACCGCATGCACTGGCATGGTCTTGAAATGAAATGGGGGAGGGAAGGAGGGACCTATGAAATTATGAAACATTCAGATTAGCTGGAACTGAACTCAAGATATCAGATCTTGAGTCCGTAGCTCTATCAAAAGGACCAACTAGATCGCGTAAATGACAAACACACACACACACACACACACACACACACACACACACACACACACACACACACACACACACACACACACACACACACACACACACACACACACACACATACACAAACAGACAAACAACAAATACGCCAACCAACCTAACAAACAAACAAAAAAGAATAAAACAACCCCCCCCCCTCCCACAGTAATAGCAATGACGTATGTTTGAGAAACGGAAACAGAGGGATTCAGTTTTTGTTTGTTTGTTCGTTCGTTCGTTCATTTGTTTGTTTGTTTTGATTAATCACATTTTATTTGCCCGTTCATTCCCTTGTTTGTTTGTTTTTTGTTTGTTTGTTTTCTATTTATTTTAATGAACCACACACATTTTATTTCCACCTGCGGTCTGATGGCTGGCCCTTTCAGCTGTAACTGTCACGTGGACTGGCTTGCTGACTGGCTGACAAACCGTTCATGTCATCACTCCACACACCTTGAAACATACTTGTATGCAGAACGTCAAGAATAAAGACGTCGTCCATGAAGGTAAATCGCACACACATGTACACACACACACACACACACACACACACACACACACACACACACACACACACACACACACACACACACACACACACACACACACTCACACACACACACACACACACACACACACACACACACACACACACACACACCACACCACACCACACACGCGCAAGACACACACACACACACATAGTTCGAAAAACGCAGGAACCATTTCAGAACCGATATACAGTTGAAGGGAAGCAACTGCTCTATTTTTGTGATATGTAGTAGCAACCTGTAGTCGTCTTCCTGAAGATGAGTCCGGCGGTATCACTTGAGTGGTACCGCGGTGATTTTCACTCGTTTCTTCCATCGTTGTGTTGTTGTCTATGTTTTCTCTCCTTTTGTCTAGACTTGATTTCCTGAACAGTAGCCTGCACGACGTACACTGAGCGACTGGTGGAAAAAAGTGTCATTGTCAGTAAGAAAACAAAAACAAACTTACCAGATGGTGTAGTGGTTAGCGCAACGGACTACCGACTGAAAGGCTGTGGGTTCGAATCCCCGCCAACCCCTTCAAAAATTATTGTGGGATTTTTCGGCTGTAACCGGCTCCTGCCCAGAGTTGGGCGTGCTATGGGCTCATTGGGAAGACTGGGACCACTCAGTCGAGTGTCATCCACTTCACGGATGCGTCGTTGAGGGTGCTGCTCGAATCTTCTGACCAGCACCGCAGGTGTCTGTATCTCTCGGGCCTGGTTGACGCCAGGATATGTTCTGATAGTAAGCGTAGAGTACAGCCCTGTCACGCAGTCTCAATCCTGAATGGAACTGCATAGCATCATGATTATCATCCTCATTGACATCGTCATCGTCATCATCGAATTGTAAAAAAATATTCCAGCTTCTGTGGCCATTAAGGTGGCCTAAAAAAATGGGACCAAAATTAAGTAATTTATGCTCGTTTTTATATATGCTTTTTTAGATCCTAAACTACGACTGACTTTATACAACTTCTTTAAAAGCGGCTTTCATATGTTGGATGATGTATATTTGCCATGCTCATTTTGGATCCTTTTTCTATCACATGGCATCAGCGGTGTAAGCGCATATGGAATATTGTGAAAACTGAAAGTGACTGGATGCCATAATGATGGCGATAGACAAGTGGTTAGAACGTTGACTGTCTATCAGAAGACCTGAGTGCGACCCCACCTGGACCGTATTTGGCGAATAAATGATGGAGATGTTTCCCATCTCCCAGGTCAACACACGTGTCCGACCCAGTACATGTTTATAGACATGCAGAACAGTTTCAGTTTCAGTTTCTCGAGATGACTTCTCCGCGCTCGGCATGATTTCCACATGCACTGTCATCACAGGTGCCATGTGATGGAGAAGATCCAGAATGATCACGGCACAAGCCTTAAGCCTGCACATGAATCTACGAGCTGGCCAGGTCCTGAGGTCCTACCTAGATAGTTCCATAACCCTGAGGTCGTAGGGGAGCGAGGTGGGAGAGACCTCTCAACTTTTCCCAAGGCCAGCACAACGAGGGTGGCGCCCATCCCCTCTCCAGAACATCAAATACACACGCTGATGATCCGGTAAGGTGTGTCAGTGTTTGTTGGCTTTTGGAAACACAAAAGCACCCAGTGTGCGCACTGTGTTCTCCATTCATCAGCTTTAAGCTGCGTTGGCTTTAGTCTCTCCCTAACCCTCCCAATGTTGCCTCGGAAGGCGGAGACTGCTGCATGGTCGATAGTAGATTCTCTACTTCACAAGATCCGAGCTTGTCCCCTTGAGACATTTGTCAAGTAGTGCGACTGCTCAGTCCTTTGAGACCGAGGAAGGTCAGCCATTTGATACAGCTGCTGTGAAAACAAAAGTGACCACATTTCATGGTGTGATGTGTGTGATGTTTGAGGCAGCCGAGATGTGGTTTCTAAGAAGAATGTTGAGAGTTCCATGGACAGCAAAGAAAACAAACGAGACAGTCTTGATGGAGGCAGACACAAGAAGATCACTGATAGGGAAGATTAGGAAAAGACAGGCAACATTTATAGGCCATTTTATGAGGAAAGAGGAATTAAAGCACCTGATCAGAACAGGAAAGCTGGAGGGAAAGAGAACACCAGGTAGACCCAGGGAGAAAATATTGGACGGACTTGCACGATGGCTGAGGACAGAGAGAAGGTAGAAGATGTACTTGCGGCGACAAGGGATAGGTACATATGGAGGGTCATGATCGCCAACGCCATGCGGCAGGGCACATGATGATGATGATGATGATGATAGATGATGATGACGATGACGATGATGATGTGTGTGTGCAGCAATGAGCACGTGGATGATGGAGATGCTGATTCCGGGAAAGAATCTCACCATGACCATTGAGGACAGAGAGCTGCCTGTCACCGTCATCAACACGGAAACCACCAGCTACTTCAGGTACAGGACGACTTTGTCCTGGTGGGGTCTGTCTCATCTGTCAACACACGAGCCTTCAAGAAATGACACATCATGGAGGTGATCAGCTTTAAAGGTCAGTATGTGTGTGTGTGTGTGTGTGTGTGTGTGTGTGTGGTGTGTGTGTGTGTGTGTGTGTGCGTGGTGTGTGTGTGTGTGTGTGTGTGTGTGTGTGTGTGGTGTTGTGTGTGTGTGTGTTGTGTGTGTGTGTGTTGTGTGTGTTGTGTGTTTGTGTGTGTGTTTGTGTGTTTGTGTGTGTGTATTGTGTGTATGGTGTGTGTGTGTGTGTGTGTGTGTGTGTGTGTGTGTGTGTGTGTGTGTGTGTGGTGTGTGTGTTGTGGTGTGTGTGTGGTAGGTGTGTGTGTGTGTGGTTGGTGTGTATGTGGTGTGTGTGTGTGATGTGTGTGTGTGTGTTGTGTGTTGGTGTGTGTGTGTGTGTGTGTGTGTGTGTGTGTGTGTGTTGTGTGGTGTGTGTGTTGTGTGTGTGTGTGTGTGGTGTTGTTGTGGTGTGTGTTTGTGTGTGTGTGTGTGTATGGTGTATGTGTTTGTGTGTGTGTATGTTTGTTTGGTGTGTGTGTATGTGTGTGTAGTTTTTTACCTATTCATTAATGGAAAGAGAGTTGGGTATTAAAGATATCGGGTGAAAAAACCATAGGGATGGCAACAATTCTGTATGGAAAGTTCATATCGTCAACATTGTTAGGGCTTAATGAACGGCCTGTTTTGAATAAGGGTCTGTTAATTGTGCATCTTCACCAGCAACAGCTGACAAAAGTACTGTTACTGTGCAGTTGTGCATTTCAAAACTATACCTCACCCAAGAGCCAGTGGTATATGGTCAGAATAGAGGGGTTTTTTTTGTCAGTTATGTTGTGTGTTATAAGCTGCATTTCCAAAGTGTATCTCTACCAGAATTTGGCATATTGGAAATTGAGGCCTTGGAATACTCGATTTGAAATATACAGCTTTTTCAGGCCACAGTTTGCTTCCTTCAGCCATGAAGAACGTTGCTAGAACTTCTGGTTGTCTTTAATCTTAACCTGGTTGTCATTTTTGACGTGGTTTTTAGCCCTAATATGGCTCTAGCAGTCGGCTGGGCAATAAACAATATGAACTAGAACTTGGTGGCGTGTTTTGTCCCCTGGCAGTTCTAACCGCTTGTGCGATCTCTTCGAGTACTTGATTCTGCTCCCATGTTTACCTCCCTTGAGTTAGCTCTGCTATACTCTGTGTACACTACTGTGCTGTGCGTGAGCTCAGGACAAGTTCCACTGTTTGTTTGTCCCGGCAGAGCGGACACTCACAGAATCAGTTCCTTCTTACGGCAAACATTTTAATTTTCCCCATTTCACCAGATCTGCATTCGAGGGCAGGAGATCATCCGATGAAAGTGATCCTGAGAGGGGCCACATACCACATGTCATTCCAGCCAAGACTTTTTTGGAGAACACTTTTTCCACTTGTCCGTTTTCCCTGTTGGCTTTTGTTTCACAATTAGACAAGACAGGCGCACATTTTCGGCCAACTGGCCTTTGTCAAGCGTAAGATCACAAATAAACAAACACCAGATACAAAAAGGTCTTGTCTGGTTGTATTAAATACGCGTTCTTTTTCTTTTTTCGTGGTTTTTTTTCCTGGTTCCTGTTTTGCTTGAACGCGGACAGTCACACTTGGTTTTCTTGCTGACCTTGTTAGACAGCCTTCTGGATTATTCTGGCATCATTTTCTTTCTTGATCTTTTGTAAGAGGAGCCATTGGAAGCCTAAAAATTCTAAATTGAGTTTGATGGGACTGAAGGGATTTGAACCCACAACCTACCAGTCGTTAGTCTGTTGCGTTAACCACTACACCACGGCGACTGGTTTCATTTGGACTTCATCAGCAATTTGGACATCCCTCTTCATGGGCCAAAATCATGTCTTGTGCAATGGATGCAAAGTCTAAAGTTGTCCCTGAAACCTACCCCATTCCGTGATCTTTTTGAGATCGATGAATACTGTTTGTAAAGGGTAGGGTGCAGTAGGGGTAGAATAAATCAATATCATCATCATGTGCCCTGCCGCATGGCTTTGGCGATCATGACCCTCCATATGTATCTAACCCTTGTTGCTGCAAGCACATCTTCCATCCTCTCTGTCCTCAGCCATCCTGCAAGTCCGTCCAATATTTTCTCCCTGGGTCTACCTGGTGTTCTCTTTCCCTCCAGCTTTCCTGTTGTGACCAGGTGCTCTAATTCCCCTTTCCTCATAAAATGGCCAATAAATGTTGCCGGTCTTTTCCTAATCTTCCTTATGAACGATCATCTAATAAAGATACTGAAAAAACAAATCTGAACTATTCACAAACCCTACGTCTTTTTTTTCCCTTTGACTGTTTCAGCTCTTTTTGATGTCTCCCATGGACATAGTGGACGCTGGCACAATTGTCTAGAAGAGTCTGTCTGCTGACTGCCCGTGTCACAACCTGTAGACCTGGGGATGCTGCGCAGGATTAAGGAGTAAGCGTGGTGAGGATGTCATCAGCACAAGCGACCGTACAAACAACAAGTAAATGTGTGTGTGTGTGTGTGTGTGTGTGTTTGTGTGTGTGTGTTTGTGTGTGTGTGTGTGTTTGTTTGTGTGCGTGCGCTGGCGTGAGTGCATGTGTGTGTGTGTTCAAGAAGGGGGGGGGGCAGTACAAGTGGGTGGTTGGGACAGTACAAGTGGGTGGTTGGGACAGTACAAGTGGGGGTTGGGGCAGTACAAGTGGGTGGTTGGGGCAGTACTAGTGGATGGTTGGGACAGTACTAGTGGGGGTTGGGACAGTACTAGTGGATGGTTGGGGCAGTACTAGTGGGTGGTTGGGACAGTACTAGGGGTGGTTGGGACAGTACAAGTGGGTGGTTGGGACAGTACAAGTTGGTGGTTGGGGCAGTACTAGTGGATGGTTGGGACAGTACTAGTGGATGGTTGGGACAGTACAAGTGGGTGGTTGGGACAGTACTAGTGGATGGTTGGGGCAGTACTAGTGGATGGTTGGGGCAGTACTAGTGGATGGTTGGGACAGTACAAGTGGGGGTTGGGACAGTACTAGTGGGGGTTGGGACAGTACTAGTGGGGGTTGGGGCAGTACTAGTGGATGGTTGGGGAAGTACTAGTGGATGGTTGGGGCAGTACTAGTGGATGGTTGGGACAGTACTAGGGGTGGTTGGGACAGTACAAGTGGGTGGTTGGGACAGTACTAGGGGGGTTGGGGCAGTACTAGGGGTGGTTGGGACAGTACAAGTGGGTGGTTGGGGCAGTACTAGTGGATGGTTGGGACAGTACAAGTGGGTGGTTGGGACAGTACAAGTGGGTGGTTGGGGCAGTACTAGGGGGTTGGGGCAGTACAAGTGGGTGGTTGGGACAGTACAAGTGGGTGGTTGGGGCAGTACTAGGGGTGGTTGGGACAGTACAAGTGGATGGTTGGGACAGTACAAGTGGGTGGTTGCGACAGTACTAGTGGATGGTTGGGACAGTACAAGTGGATGGTTGGGACAGTACAAGTGGGTGGTTGCAACAGTACAAGTGGGTGGTTGGGACAGTACAAGTGGGGTTGGGGCAGTACTAGGGGTGGTTGGGACAGTACAAGTGGATGTTTGGGACAGTACAAGTGGATGGTTGGGACAGTACAAGTGGGTGGTTGGGGCAGTACTAGTGGATGGTTGGGACAGTACAAGTGGGTGGTTGGGACAGTACAAGTGGGTGGTTGGGACAGTACAAGTGGGGGTTGGGACAGTACTAGTGGGTGGTTGGGACAGTACTAGTGGTGGTTGGGACAGTACTAGGGGTGGTTGGGGCAGTACTAGTGGTGGTTGGGACAGTACAAGTGGGTGCTTGGGGCAGTACTAGGGGTGGTTGGGACAGAACAAGTGGGTGGTTGGGACAGTACAAGTGGGTGGTTGGGACAGTACAAGTGGGTGATTGGGCAGTACTAGTGGTGGTTGGGACAGTACAAGTGGGTGCTTGGGGCAGTACTAGGGGTGGTTGGGACAGAACAAGTGGGTGGTTGGGACAGTACAAGTGGGTGGTTGGGACAGTACAAGTGGGTGATTGGGGCAGTACTAGTGGTGGTTGGGACAGTACAAGTGGGTGCTTGGGGCAGTACTAGGGGTGGTTGGGACAGAACAAGTGGGTGGTTGGGACAGTACAAGTGGGTGGTTGGGACAGTACAAGTGGGTGATTGGGGCAGCACTAGGGGTGGTTGGGACAATACAAGTGGGGGTTGGGACAGTACTGGTGGGTGGTTGGGGCAGTACTAGGGGTGGTTGGGACAGTACAAGTGGGTGCTTGGGGCAGTACTAGGGGTTGTTGGGACAGTACAAGTGGGGGTTGGGGCAGTACTAGTGGGTGGTTGGGACAGTACAAGTGGGGTTCGGACAGTACAAGTGGGGGTTGGGGCAGTACTGGTGGGGGGCTGGGGCAGTACTAGTGGGGGGCTGGTATAGTACTGGTGGATGGTTGGGACAGTACAAGTGGGTGGTTGGGATAATACTAGTGGGGGGTTGGGACAGTACAAGTGGGGGTTGGGGCAGTACAAATGAGGGTTGGGGCAGTACAAGTGGGGGTTGGGATAGTACTAGTGGGGGCTGGGATAGTACTAGTGGGGGGCTGGGATAGTACTGGTGGGGGGTTGGGATAGTACTGGTGGGGGCTGGGATAGTACTAGTGGGGGCTGGGATAGTACTGGTGAGGGGCTGGGATAGTACTGGTGGGGGGTTGGGATAGTACTGGTGGGGGGCTGGGATAGTACTAGTGGGGGGCTAGGATAGTACTGGTGGGGGGCTGGGGTAGTATTAGTGGGGGGCTGGGATAGTACTGGTGGGGGGTTGGGATAGTACTAGTGGGGGGCTGGGATAGTACTAGTGGGGGGCTGGGATAGTACTGGTGGGGGCTGGGTAGTATTAGTGGGGGGCTGGGATAGTACTGGTGGGGGTTGGGATAATACTAGTGGCGGGTTGGGACAGTACAAGTGGGGTTGGGGCAGTACTAGAGGATGGTTGGGACAGTACAAGTGGGGGTTGGGGCAGTTCAAGTGGGGGTTGGGATAGTACTAGTGGGGGGCTGGGACAGTACAAGTGGGGGTTGGGGCAGTACAATAGTCTAGAAGAGTGTGTCTGCGAGATGCCCGTGTCACAACCTGTAGACCTGGGGATGCTGCGCAGGATTAAGGAGTAAGCGTGGTGAGGATGTCATCAGCACAAGCGACCGTACAAACAACAAGTAAATGTGTGTTGTGTGTGTGTTTGTGTGTGTGTTGTGTGTGTGTGTGTGTGTTGTGTGTGTGTTTTGTTTGTGTGCGTGCGCTGGCGTGAGTGCATGTGTGTGTGTGTTCAAGAAGGGTGGTTGGGACAGTACAAGTGGGTGGTTGGGACAGTACAAGTGGGGGTTGGGGCAGTTCAAGTGGGGGTTGGGATAGTACTGGTGGGGGCTGGGATAATACTAGTGGCGGGTTGGGACAGTACAAGTAGGGGTTGGGGCAGTACTAGAGGATGGTTGGGACAGTACAAGTGGGGGTTGGGGCAGTACAAGTGGGTGGCTGGGACAGTACAAGTGGGGTTGGGACAGTACAAATGGGGATTGGGGCAGTACAAGTGGGTGGTTGGGACAGTACAAGTGGGGGTTGGGACAGTACAAGTGGGGATTGGGGGTTGGGTATTACAAGTGTGGATTGGGGCTGTAAAATTGGGGGTTGGGGCAGTACAAGTGGGTGATTGTGACAGTACAAGTGGGGGTTGGGGCAGTACAAGTGGGGATTGGGGGTTGGGGCAGTACAAGTGGGGGTTGGGGCAGTACAAGTGGGGATTGGGGGTTGGGGCAGTACAAGTGGTGGTTGGGGGTTGGGACAGTACAAGTGGTGGTTGGGAGTTGGGACAGTACAAGTGGGTTTTGGTGCAGTACAAGTGAGGTAGAGGCAGAACATATAGGAATAAGAGCAGTACAAAGGGATAGGGGCAGTACAAGTGGAGGATAATGGCAGTACGTAAGGTGGAAAAGAGCAGTGCAAATGGTGATAGATGCAACGCGAACGGGGAAAGAGGCAATGAAAGTAGGGGTAGGGCAGTACAAACAAATACAACCCCGTACAACCCCGTAAAACCCCTACAAGGGCAATACAAGTCTGGACAGGGGCAGTATAAGTGGGGGTAAGGGCGGTACAAGTGAGGAGAGGGCAGTAGGGGAGACAGAATAGGCGGTACGAGAGGGAGAGGAATGCGTCCTGAAATGAAATGACAGGCATGCCATAATGTGAGAATTAGGGGCAGTACAATAGCGGACAGTATACCATAACATGGGGGTAAGGAGCATCAAAGAAGTAGGCAATAATGGGCTGAAGGATAATACGAGAGGGGACAGGAGACCTTCATATGGTGGTAAGTGTGCAGTACAAGAAAGGACAGTAGTCCATAATGTAGGGATAAAGGAAGTACAAGATAGGATATTAGTCCACAATGTGGAGGTAACTGGTATTACAAGAGAGCACAATATTCTATGATATGGGAGTAACTGGCACTTCAAGAGAGCACGATATTCCATATGGAGGTAACTGGTATTACAAGACAGCACAATATTCCATATGGAGGTAACTGGCATTACAAGACAGCACAATATTCTATGATATGGAAGTAACTGGTATTACAAGACAGCACAATATTCCATGATATGGAGGTAAATGGCGTTACAAGACAGCACAATATTCCATGATATGGAGGTAAATGGGTTACAAGAAAGCACAATATTCCATATGGAGGTAAATGGCTTACAAAAAAAAAAAAAAAAAAAAGCACAATATTCCATATGGAGGTAAATGGCGTTACAAGAAGCACAATATTCCATGATATGGGGGTAAATGGCATTACAAGACAGCACAATATTCCATGATATGGGGTAAATGGCGTTACAAAAACAGCACAATATTCCATGATATGGAGGGTAAATGGCGTTACAAGAAGCACAATATTCCATATATGGAGGTAAATGGCTTACAAGACAGCACAATATTCCATGATATGGGGTAACTGGCATTACAAGACAGCACAATATTCCATATGGAGGTAAGGTTACAAGAAGCACAATATTCCATGATATGGGGTAAATGGCGTTACAAGACAGCACAATATTCCATGATATGGAGGTAACATGGCATTACAAGACAGCACAATATTCCATATGGAGGTAAATGGCATTACAAGACAGCACAATATTCCATATTGGAGGTAAATGGCATTACAAGAAGCACAATATTCCATATATGGAGGTAAATGGCTTACAAGACAGCACAATATTCCATATATGGGGGTAACATGGCATTACAAGAAGCACAATATTCCATATGGAGGTAAATGGCATTACAAGACAGCACAATATTCCATATGGAGGTAAATGGCATTACAAGACAGCACAATATTCCATGTATGGAGTAACTGGCTATTACAAGACAGCACAATATTCCATTTTGGAGGTAACTGGCATTACAAGACAGCACAATATTCCATGATATGGAGGTAATGGCATTACAAGACAGCACAATATTCCATGATATGGGGGTAAATGGCATTACAAGACAGCACAATATTCATATGGAGGTAACTGGCTTACAAGACAGCACAATATTCCATGATATGGAGGTAAATGGCATTACAAGACAGCACAATATTCCATGATATGGGGTAAATGGCATTAAAAAAAAAAAAAAAAAAAAAAAAAAAAAAAAAAAAAAAAAAAAAAAAAAAAAAAAAAAAAAAAAAAAAAAAAAAAAAAAAAAAAAAAAAAAAAAAAAAAAAAAAAAAAAAAAAAAAAAAACAATATTCCATGATATGGGGGTAAATGGCTTACAAGACAGCACAATATTCCATATGGAGGTAATGGCATTACAAGACAGCACAATATTCCATGTATGGAGGTAAATGGCATTACAAGACAGCACAATATTCCATGATATGGAGGTAAATGGCATTACAAGACAGCACAATATTCCATGATATGGGGGTAAATGGCTTACAAGACAGCACAATATTCCATGATATGGAGGTAAATGGCATTACAAGACAGCACAATATTCCATGATATGGGGGTAAATGGCATTACAAGAAGCACAATATTCCATATGGAGGTAAATGGCATTACAAGACAGCACAATATTCCATGATATGGGGTAAATGGCTTACAAGACAGCACAATATTCCATATGGAGGTAAATGGCTTACAAGAAGCACAATATTCCATGTATGGAGGTAAATGGCATTACAAGACAGCACAATATTCCATGATATGGAGGTAACTGGCTTACAAGACAGCACAATATTCCATGATATGGGGGTAAATGGCATACAAGACAGCACAATATTCCATATGGAGGTAAATGGCTTACAAGAAGCACAATATTCATGATATGGAGGTAAATGGCTTACAAGACAGCACAATATTCCATATATGGAGGTAAGGCTTACAAGACAGCACAATATTCCATTGAGTATGGGGGTAAATGGCGTTAAAGACAGGCACAATATTCCATGATATGGGGTAAATGGCATTACAAGACAGCACATATTCCATATGGAGGTAAATGGCATTACAAGACAGCACAATATTCCAATATGGAGGTAAATGGCTTACAAGACAGCACAATATTCCATATGGGGTAAATGGCGTTACAAGAAGCACAATATTCCATGATATGGGTAAATGGCGTTACAAGACAGCACAATATTCCATATGGAGGTAAATGGCATTACAAGACAGCACAATATTCCATATGGAGGTAAATGGCTTACAAGACAGCACAATATTCCATATGGGGTAAATGGCTTACAAGAAGCACAATATTCCATGATATGGGGGTAAATGGCGTTACAAGAAGCACAATATTCCATATGGGGGTAAATGGCTTACAAGACAGCACAATATTCCATATGGAGGTAATGGCATTACAAGAAGCACAATATTCCATGATATGGGGTAAATGGCTTACAAGAAGCACAATATTCCATATGGAGGTAATGGCGTTACAAGAAGCACAATATTCCAGATATGGAGGTAAATGGCATTACAAGAAGCACAATATTCCATGATATGGGGTAAATGGCGTTACAAGAAGCACAATATTCCATGATATGGGGGTAAATGGCGTTCAAAGACACACAATATTCCATTGGAGGTAAATGGCTTACAAGAAAGACAATATTCCATGATATGGGGGAAATGGCATTACAAGAAGCACAATATTCCATGATATGGAGGTAAATGGCTTACAAGAAGCACAATATTCCATGATATGGAGGGTAAATGGCGTTACAAGAAGCACAATATTCCATTATGGAGGTAAATGGCTTACAAGAAGCACAATATTCCATGATATGGGGGTAAATGGCTTACAAGAAGCACAATATTCCATATGGAGGTAAATGGCGTTACAAGAAGCACAATATTCCATATGGAGGTAAATGGCTTACAAGAAGCACAATATTCCATGATATGGAGGTAAATGGATTACAAAAAGCACAATATTCATATATGGGGAAATGGCATTACAAGACAGCACAATATTCCATATGGGGTAAATGGCGTTACACAGAGAACAAGCACAATATTCCATATTGGGGGTAAATGGCGTTACAAGAAGGCACAATATTCCATGATATGGGGGTAAATGGCGTTACAAGAATGCACAATATTTCCATGATTGGGGTAAATGGCGTTACAAGAAAGCACAATATTCCATGATATTGGGGGTAAATGGCGTTACAAGAAGCGACAATATTCCATGATATGGGTAAATGGCGTTACAAGAAGGCACAATATTCCATGATATGGAGGTAAATGGCGTTACAAGAAAGGCACAATATTCCATGATAGGAGGGTAAATGGCGTTACAAGAAGGCACAATATTCCATGATATGGGGTAAATGGCGTTACAAGAAGGCACAATATTCCATATGGAGGGAAATGGCGTTACAAGAAGCACAATATTCCATATGGAGGTAAATGGCGTTACAAGAAAGCACAATATTCCATGATATGGGGTAAATGGCGTTACAAGAAAGCACAATATTCCATGAATGGGGTAAATGGCGTTACAAGAAGCACAATATTCCATGATATGGGGGTAAATGGCGTTACAAGAAAGCACAATATTCCATAATGGGGGTAAATGGGTTACAAGAAAGCACAATATTCCATATATGGAGGTAAATGGCGTTACAAGAAAGCACAATATTCCATGATATGGGGTAAATGGCGTTACAAGAAAGCACAATATTCCATGATATGGAGGTAAATGGCGTTACAAGAAAGCACAATATTCCATGATATGGGGGTAAATGGCGTTACAAGAAAGCACAATATTCCATTATGGGGTAAATGGCGTTACAAGAAAGCACAATATTCCATGATATGGGGGTAAATGGCGTTACAAGAAAGCACAATATTCCATTATGGGGGTAAATGGCGTTACAAGAAAGCACAATATTCCATATGGGGGTAAATGGCGTTACAAGAAAGCACAATATTCCATGATATGGGGGTAAATGGCGTTACAAGAAGCACAATATTCCATGATATGGGGGTAAATGGCGTTACAAGAAAGCACAATATTCCATGATATGGGGTAAATGGCGTTACAAGAAGGCACAATATTCCATGATATGGGGTAAATGGCGTTACAAGAAAGCACAATATTCCATATGGAGGTAAATGGCGTTACAAGAAAGCACAATATTCCATGATATGGGGTAAATGGCGTTACAAGAAAGCACAATATTCCATGATATGGGGGTAAATGGCGTTACAAGAAAGGCACAATATTCCATGATATGGGGTAAATGGCGTTACAAGAAGCACAATATTCCATGTATGGAGGTAAATGGCGTTACAAGAAGGCACAATATTCCATGATATGGGGGTAAATGGCGTTAAAAAAAAAAAAAAAAAAAAAAAAAAAAAAAAAAAAAAAAAAAAAAAAAAAAAAAAAAAAAAAAAAAAAAAAAAAAAAAAAAAAAAAAAAAAAAAAAAAAAAAAAAAAAAAAAAAAAAAAAAAAAAAAAAAAAAAAAAAAAAAAAAAAAAAAAAAAAAAAAAAAAAAAAAAAAAAAAAAAAAAAAAAAAAAAAAAAAAAAAAAAAAAAAAAAAAAAAAAAAAAAAAAAAAAAAAAAAAAAAAAAAAAAAAAAAAAAAAAAAAAAAAAAAAAAAAAAAAAAAAAAAAAAAAAAAAAAAAAAAAAAAAAAAAAAAAAAAAAAAAAAAAAAAAAAAAAAAAAAAAAAAAAAAAAAAAAAAAAAAAAAGGGGGGGGGGGGGGGGGGGGGGGGGGGGGGGGGGGGGGGGGGGGGGGGGGGGGGGGGGGGGGGGGGGGGGGGGGGGGGGGGGGGGGGGGGGGGGGGGGGGGGGGGGGGGGGGGGGGGGGGGGGGGGGGGGGGGGGGGGGGGGGGGGGGGGGGGGGGGGGGGGGGGGGGGGGGGGGGGGGGGGGGGGGGGGGGGGGGGGGGGGGGGGGGGGGGGTTACAAAAGCCAATATCAAGAAAGCACAAAACATATTCATATGGAGGTAAATGGCATTACAAAAGCACAATATTCCATATGGGGGTAATGGCGTTACAAAGCACAATATTCCATATGGGGGTAAATGGCGTTACAAGAAGGCAAAAATTTCCATATGGAGGTAAATGGCACAAAACAAATATAGGAATGGGTAAACAACAAAGCACAATATTCCATGATATGGGTAAATGGCTTACAAGAAGCACAAATCCATGATATGGGGTAAATGGCGTTAAAGAAGCACAATATTCCATAGGAGGTAATGGTTACAAAGCACAATATTCCATTGGGGTAAATGGCGTTACAAGAAAGCACATATTCCATATGGAGGTAAATGGCTTACAAGAAGCACAATATTCCATGATATGGGGTAAATGGCGTTACAAGAAAGCACAATATTCCATATATGGGGTAATGTTACAAGAAACACAATCCATATAGGTAATGGGTTAAAGAAACAAAAATTCCAGATATGGGGGAAAATGGCGTTACAAGAAAGCACAATATTCCATATGGAGGTAAATGGCGTTACAAGAAGCACAATATTCCATATAGGGGTAAATGCGTTACAAGAAGGCACAATATTCATGATATGGGGGTAAATGGCGTTACAAGAAAGCACAATATCCATGATATGGGGTAAATGGCGTTACAAGAAAGCACAATATTCCATATGGAGGGAAATGGCGTACAAGAAAGACAATATTCCATGATATGGGGAAATGGCGTTACAAGAAAGCACAATATTCCATGATATGGAGGTAAATGGCGTTAAAGAAGGCACAATATTCCATGATATGGGGAAATGGCGTTAAAAGCACAATATCCATATGAGTAAATGGCGTTAAAGAAGGACAAATCCATGATATGGTAATGGCGTTACAGAAGGCAATACCAAGGAGGTAAATGCGTTACAGAAAGCTACAAATTCCATAAATTTTGGGGTAAATGGCGTTACAAGAAGCACAATATTCCATGATATGGGGGTAAATGGCGTTACAAGAAGCACAATATTCCATTATGGGGTAAATGGCGTTACAAGAAAGCACAATATTCCATATGGAGGTAAATGGCGTTACAAGAAGGCACAATATTCCATATGGGGTAAAGGGCGTTACAAGAAGCACAATTTTCCATATGGGGTAAATGGCGTTACAAGAAAGCACAATATTCCATGATAGGGGTAAATGGCGTACAAGAAGCACAATATTCCATAATGGGTAAAGCTTAAAGAAAGCACAATATTCCATATGGAGGTAAATGGCGTTACAAGAAAGCACAATATTCCATATATGGGGTAAATGGCATTACAAAAGCCAATATTCCATATTGGGGGTAAATGGCGTTACAAGAAGGCACAATATTCCATGATTGGGGGTAAATGGCGTTAAAGAAAGCACAATATTCCATATGGAGGTAAATGGCGTTACAAGAAAGCACAATATTCCATGATATGGGGGTAAATGGCGTTACAAGAAGCACAATATTCCATATATGGGGGTAAATGGCGTTACAAGACAGCACAATATTCCATGATATGGGGGTAAATGGCATTACAAGACAGCACAATATTCCATATGGAGGTAAATGGCGTTACAAGACAGCACAATATTCCATATGGGGTAAATGGCGTTACAAGAAGCACAATATTCCATGATATGGGGTAAATGGCGTTACAAGAAGCACAATATTCCATGATATGGGGGTAAATGGCGTTACAAGAAGGCACAATATTCCATGATATGGGTAATACAGGCAATATCAGTATAATCGACAAGAAGCACAATATTCATGATAATGGAGGAAATGGCAGTTACAAAGAAGGCACAATATTCCATGATATGGGGGTAAATGGCGTTACAAGAAAGCACAATATTCCATGATATGGGGGTAAATGGCGTTACAAGAAGGCACAATATTCCATGATATGGGGTAAATGGCGTTACAAGAAGGCACAATATTCCATGATATGGAGGTTAATGGCGTTACAAGAAGGCACAATATTCCATGATATGGGGGTAAATGGCGTTACAAGAAGGCACAATATTCCATGATATGTGGGTAAATGGCGTTACAAGAAGGCACAAGATTCCATGATATGGGGGTAAATGGCGTTACAAGAAAGGCACAATATTCCATGATATGGAGGTAAATGGCGTTACAAGAAGGCACAATATTCCATGATATGGGGGTAAATGGCGTTACAAGAAGGCACAATATTCCATGATATGGGGGTAAATGGCGTTACAAGAAAGCACAATATTCCATATGGAGGTAAATGGCGTTACAAGAAAGCACAATATTCCATATGGGGGTAAATGGCGTTACAAGAAGGCACAATATTCCATATGGGGGTAAATGGCGTTACAAGAAAGCACAATATTCCATGATATGGGGGTAAATGGCGTTACAAGAAAGCACAATATTCCATATGGGGGTAAATGGCGTTACAAGAAGGCACAATATTCCATGATATGGGGTAAATGGCATTACAAGAAAGCACAATATTCCATGATATGGGGGTAAATGGCGTTACAAGAAAGCACAATATTCCATGAATGGAGGTAAATGGCGTTACAAGAAAGCACAATATTCGATATGGGGGTAAATGGCGTTACAAGAAAGCACAATATTCCATGATATGGGGGTAAATGGCGTTACAAGAAAGCACAATATTCCATATGGGGGTAAATGGCGTTACAAGAAAGCACAATATTCCATATGGAGGTAAATGGCGTTACAAGAAGGCACAATATTCCATGATATGGGGAAATGGCGTTACAAGAAAGCACAAATTTCCATATGGGGGTAACTGGCGTTACAAGAAGGCACAATATTCCATGATATGGGGGTAAATGGCGTTACAAGAAGGCACAATATTCCATGATATGGGGGTAAATGGCGTTACAAGAAGGCACAATATTCCATGATATGGGGTAAATGGCGTTACAAGAAGGCACAATATTCCATATGGAGGTAAATGGCATTACAAGAAGGCACAATATTCCATGATATGGGGGTAAATGGCGTTATAAGAAAGCACAATATTCCATGATATGGGGGTAAATGGCGTTACAAGAAAGCACAATATTCCATATGGAGGTAAATGGCATTACAAGAAGGCACAATATTCCATGATATGGGGGTCAAATGGCGTTACAAGAAGGCACAATATTCCATGATATGGGGGTAAATGGCGTTACAAGAGAGCACAATATTCCATGATAGGGGGTAAATGGCGTTACAAGAAGGCACAATATTCCATGATATGGGGGTAAATGGCATTACAAGAAGGCACAATATTCCATGATATGGGGGTAAATGGCGTTACAAGAAGGCACAATATTCCATGATATGGGGTAAATGGCGTTACAAGAAAGCACAATATTCCATGATATGGGCCCATGGGGGTAACTGGCGTTACAAGAAGGCACAATATTCCATGATATGGGGGTAACTGGCGTTACAAGAAGGCACAATATTCCATGATATGGGGGTAACTATCGTTGCAAGAAAGCAGAATATTCCATGATATGGGTGCACAATATTCCATGGTATGGAGTAACTATCATTACAAGACAGCACAATATTCCATGCTATGGGGGTAAAAGACAGTACAAGAAGGAATAAGGCAGCAGGAGGAATCGGGGAGAACTTGGTCTGTAGAACATGAAAGGGAGGTGGGGTTGGATGACGATACACAAGAAGATAAAGGATGTGGGCAACGTATACGAGTACACGAGTATTCTTGCGTGTGTGCGTTCAGTTTGTGTGTGTGTTCGGTTTGTGTGTGTGTGTGTGTGTGTGTGTGTGTGTGTGTGTGTGTGTGTGTGTGTGTGTGTGTGTGTGTGTGTGTGTGTGTGTGTGTGTGTGTGTGTGTGTGTGTGTGTGTGTGTGTGTGTGTGTGTGTGTGTGTGTGTGTGTGTGTGTGTTGTGTGTGTGTTGTGTGTGTGTGTGTGTGTGTGTGTGTGTGTGTGTGTGTGTGTGTGTGTGTGTGTGTGTGTGTGTGTGTGTGGTGTGTGTGTGTCCATCCACGCGTCTGCATATGTGTGTGACCGTGTGTGTATGTATGTGTACGTGTTCGTTACTTATTTCTTTTAATGTCTATCAACATAATCATATGGGATATGTGTGAATGTGTCGCGTGCACATTGTTTTGCTGTTCCTTACATAATGAACGTGCATGGTCTTGTAAAACGTTGTATAGATCACCCATATTTTTCTACACATTCTACCCCACCCCTCCCACTTAATTCTGACATCAAAGTTTTATCAAGACATGTGATCAGAATCAACTTAAGTGAAAAAGAACACAAACCAAAACGACAGTGGCCCATGTGTTAGAAACAATGAATGGGACAAGAAAGGTCAGAAAGTTGTGACCAGTACAGGACAATGAATAGGGCTCAAAGATTAACATGAAGTTTAAGATTGTAGTACAGGATAGATAAAAAGATGTAGGAGTGCAGTATGGGGTAGATAAGAAAACGCAGGATTGTAGTATGGGGTAGATAAGAAAACGCAGGATTGTAGTATGGGACAGATAAGAAGATCCAGGATTGTAGTATAGGATAGATAAGATCTAGGATTGTAGTATGGGACAGATAAGATCCAGGATTGTAGTATGGGATAGATAAGATCTAGGATTGTAGTATGGGATAGATGAGATCTAGGATTGTAGTATGGGACAGATAAGATCTAGGATTGTAGTATGGGATAGATAAGATCTAGGATTGTAGTATGGGACAGATAAGATCTAGGATTGTAGTATGGGATAGATAAGATCTAGGATTGTAGTATGGGACAGATAAGATCTAGGATTGTAGTATGGGACAGATAAGATCTAGGATTGTAGTATGGGATAGATAAGATCTAGGATTGTAGTATGGGACAGATAAGATCTAGGATTGTAGTATGGGATAGATAAGATCTAGGATTGTAGTATGGGATAGATAAGAAGATCCAGGATTGTAGTATGGGATAGATAAGATCTAGGATTGTAGTATGGGATAGATAAGATCTAGGATTGTAGTATGGGATAGATAAGATCTAGGATTGTAGTATGGGATAGATAAGAAGATCCAGGATTGTAGTATGGGATAGATAAGAAGATCTAGGATTGTAGTATGGGATTGATAAGATCTAGGATTGTAAAATGGGAGAGATAGGAAGAGATAGGATTGTAGTATGGGATAGATAAGATCTAGGATTGTAGTATGGAGAGATAGGAAGAGATAGGATTGTAGTATGGGATAGATAAGATCTAGGATTGTAGTATGGGAGAGATAGGAAGAGATAGGATTGTAGTATGGGATAGATAAGATCTAGGATTGTAGTATGGGAGAGATAGGAAGAGATAGGATTGTAGTATGGGAGAGATAGGAAGAGATAGGATTGTAGTATGGGACAGATAAGAAGATCCAGGATTGTAGCATGGGACAGATAAGAAGATCCAGGATTGTAGTATGGGATAGATAAGAAGATCCAGGATTGTAGTATCAGCGCTTAGATTTGATTTTTATCGAGATTTTGCGCTATATAAATATTGTAATTATTATTATTATTATAGTATGGGATAGATAAGAAGAACTAGGATTGTAGTATGGGACAGATAAGATCTAGGATTGTAGTATGGGAGAGATAGGAAGAGATAGGATTGTAGCATGGGATAGATAAGAAGATCCAGGATTGTAGCATGGGATAAATAAGAAGATCCAGGATTGTAGTATGGGATAAATAAGAAGATCCAGGATTGTAGTATGGGATAAATAAGAAGAGATAGGATTGTAGTATGGGATAAATAAGAAGATCCAGGATTGTAGTATGGGATAAATAAGAAGATCCAGGATTGTAGTATGGGATAAATAAGAAGATCCAGGATTGTAGTATGGGATAAATAAGAAGATCCAGGATTGTAGTATGGGATAAATAAGAAGAGATAGGATTGTAGTATGGGATAAATAAGAAGAGATAGGATTGTAGTATGGGATAAATAAGAAGATCCAGGATTGTAGTATGGGATAAATAAGAAGATCCAGGATTGTAGTATGGGATAGATAAGAAGATCCAGGATTGTAGTATGGGATAAAAGAAGATCCAGGATTGTAGTATGGGATAAATAAGAAGAGATAGGATTGTAGTATGGGATAAATAAGAAGAGATAGGATTGTACTATGGGACAGATAAGATCTAGGATTGTAGTATGGGATAAATAAGAAGAGATAGGATTGTAGTATGGGATAAATCAGAAGAGATAGGATTGTAGTATGGGATAAATAAGAAGAGATAGGATTGTAGTATGGGATAAATAAGAAGATCCAGGATTGTAGTATGGGATAAATAAGAAGAGATAGGATTGTACTATGGGATAAATCAGAAGATCCAGGATTGTAGTATAGGATAGATAAGAAGATCCAGGAATGTAGTATGGGATAGATAAGAAGATCCAGGATTGTATAGTATGGGATAAATCAGAAGATCCAGGATTGTATAGTATGGGATAGATAAGAAGAACTAGGATTGTACTATGGGACAGATAAGATCTAGGATTGTAGTATGGGATAGATAGGAAGATATAGGATTGTAATATGGGATAAATAAGAAGAGACAGGATTGTAGCATAGAGTAAATAAGAAGAGGTAGGATTGTAGTGTGGGTTAAATAAGAAGAGGTACGATTGTAGTACTGGGTAAATTAAGAGCTAGGATTGTAGCAAGGAGTAAATTAAGAGCTGGATTGTAGTATGGAGTACATTAAGAGCTAGGATTGTAGTATGGAGTTAAATTAAGAGCTAGAACTGTATGGAGTAAATCAAGAGCTAGGATTGTAGTATGGAGTAAATTAAGAGCTAAGATTGTAGTATGGAGTAAATTATGAGCTAGGATTGTAGTATGGAGTAAATTATGAGCTAGGATTGTAGTATGGAGTAAATTAAGAGCTAGGATTGTAGTATGGAGTAAATTATGAGCTAGAATTGTAGTATGGAGTAAATTAAGAGCTAGGATTGTAGTATGGAGTAAATTAAGAGCTAGGACTGTAGTGTGGGGTAAATTAAGAGCTAGGATTGTAATATGGAGTAAATTAAGAGCTAGGATTGTAGTATGGAGTAAATTAAGAGCTAGGACTGTAGTGTGGGGTAAATTAAGAGCTAGGATTGTAGTATGGAGTAAATTAAGAGCTAGGATTGTAGTGTGGGGGTAAATTAAGAGCCAGGATTGTAGTATGGAGTAAAATTATGAGCTAGGATTTAGTCTGGAGTAAATTAAGAGCTAGGATTGTAGTATGGAGTAAATTAAGAGCTAGGGTTGTAGTATGGGTAATCAGAAGAGGTAGGGTTGTAGTATGGGGTAATCAGAAGAGATAGGGTTGTAGTATGGGGTAATCAGAAGAGGTTGGGTTGTAGTATGGGGTAATCAGAAGAGATAGGGTTGTAGTATGGGGTAATCAGAAGAGATAGGGTTGTAGTATGGGGTAATCAGAAGAGATAGGGTTGTAGTATGGGGTAATCAGAATAGATAGGGTTGTAGTATGGGGTAATCAGAAGAGGTTGGGTTGTAGTATGGGGTAATCAGAAGAGATAGGGTTGTAGTATGGGGTAATCAGAAGAGCTAGGGTTGTAGTATGGGGTAATCAGAAGAGATAGGGTTGTAGTATGGGGTAATCAGAAGAGATAGGGTTGTAGTATGGGGTAATCAGAAGAGGTTGGGTTGTAGTATGGGGTAATCAGAAGAGATAGGGTTGTAGTATGGGGGTAATCAGAAGAGGTAGGGTTGTAGTATGGGGTAATCAGAAGAGGTAGAATTGTAGTATGGGGTAATCAGAAGAGATAGAATTGTAGTATGGGGTAAAAAAGAAAGTTAGGATTGTAGTATGGCGTAAATAAAAAGAACTAGGATTGTAGTATGGGGTAATCAGAAGAGGTAGGATTGTAGTATGGGATAATCAGAAGAGGTAGGATTGTAGTATGGGATAATCAGAAGAGGTAGGATTGTAGTATGGGGTAATCAGAAGAGGTAGGATTGTAGTATGGGATAATCAGAAGAGGTAGGATTGTAGTATGGGATAATCAGAAAAGGTAGGATTGTAGTATGGGATAATCAGAAGAGGTAGGATTGTAGTATGGGATAATCAGAAGAGGTAGGATTGTAGTATGGGGTAATCAGAAGAGGTAGGGTTGTAGTATGGGGTAATCTGAAGAGGTAGGATTGTAGTATGGGGTAATCAGAAGAGGTAGGATTGTAGTATGGGGTAAATAAAAAAAGTAGGATTGTAGTATGGGGGTAAGTAAGAAGAGGTAGGATTGTAGTATGGGGTAAATAACAAGGGGTAGGATTGTACTATGGAGTAAATAACAAGAGGTAGGATTGTACTATGGAGTAAATAACAAGAGGTAGGATTGTACTATGGAGTAAATAACAAGAGGTAGGATTGTAGTATGGGGTAAATAAGAAGAGGTAGGTTGTAGAATGGGATGAATAAGAAGAGGTAGGACTGTAGTGAGAAAGGCTGGGTTAAGGGAAGGGAAACAATCAGATGGAGAAGCAGGGTACAGAAACTCTGGCTTCAGTATCCATCCATCATATAATCCCGTTATCGATGTGGTCGTTGTTGAGGCTGATCACAGGCAGCGACAGACAGGATCATCCGTCTCTGGTGGGGAAGCAAGTCAAGTCAAGCACCCTGAGGCTGGTCTATTCCTTGTTGTTTGCTAACCAGCTGTTCTTCAGCTGATATCGGCGTCATCTGTCCACCCGAACGCTCTGAAGAAAAGTCTTTGGGGCAATACATTGTAGCGTGTGACGTGGCCAATCCAAGCAAATTTGCGGGCTCGTCACGCTTCAGTTTTGCTAGAAGGGGTTGCTGTGGGCCCCACTAAGGTGTTGGTCTCGGTCTGAATGCCTACGTTTGTTGGCCTCATCCTCCAGGTTTCAGTTTCTCAGGACGACGTCTATGCGTTCGGAACGAATTCAATATGCACTAACATCACAGGTGCCATGTGTATTGGGATCATGGATTTTCTGTTGTTCAGACACCATCGTTGGTCAGACTAGCTCCTTAATCGTAATGAATGTACGGTATTGCCCAAATAGGAGGTTGGGCTGTGGTCAGAAGATTCCGTAAGTGGTAAAGAGCATAGCAATGGACATTATGATTTGTCAGATAACGGGCAGTTTCAGTTTCAGTTTCTCATGACGACTTCTCCGCGTTCGGCACGAATTCCATATGCAACAACGTCACAGGTGCCATGTGTATGGTGATCATGGCACAAGCCTTAAGCCTGCACATAAACCCATGAACTGGCCAGGTCCTGAGGCCCTACCTTGCCTGAGTTTTACCTAGTCTGTATTTTGACTCCAGGAAGAATGTACATGTACAAAGCAGTGTCCAGAATTGTCTTCGTTGACTCTGGAATCGGTGTGCAAGTGTCACATACATAGAGGAGGACAGAAACTGAAAGTGACAAAGTCTTTATTCAGTGATGAAGCTGATGGCGATGCCTCTGCAGAAGAACACTAGCTGATGGTTAGTCTGTATACAATGAACATTTCCTGACCGTAATCTTGCCACTCGCCATGTAGTAGTCAGACAACAGTTTGTGTGATTGTTTTTACTATTGCTGCTGATATTTTGATGAATATTCTGCTGTTCAGACGCCATCGTTGGTCAGACTAGCTCCCGAATCGTGGTGAATGTACGGTGTCGCAAAAGTAGGGAGAGGTGGTGGTCTTGTGGTTAGAAGATCCCATAAATGGTAAACAGCATAGCAGTGGACATCAGGACTTGTCAGACAGCGGGCAGTTTCAGTTTCTGTTTCTCAAGATGACGTCTCCGCGCTCGGAACGAATTCCATATGCACTAACGTCACAGGCGCCATGTGTATGGTGATCATGGAACAAGCCTTGAACCTGCACATAAACTGGCCAGGTCCTGAGGCCCTAACTAGCCTGTGTTTTACCTTGTCTATATTTTATACTGGCATTAAACTTTATCTTGGGGCTGTACAACATTGCAACATGGGTTGGCCGCAATGGATGGAGCTTGTCTCTTGTCTTTATTGGGACTCGGAATTTGGAATTGGAATTGCCCAAGAAGGAGTCATTGCATTCGGATAGTTCCATATGTGCTCTACTCAAACCTGCCACAGTGATCTGGTAGACTCCTTGAGCTTGCCTTGACTCCTATACGCTGGAGAGATCTTGAAGTAGGAGGGGGAGGGGACTATCAGACTGATAGGCATTCTGATATGGGCAGTAGAAAAAGCGTTTTATATGTTGTGGTTCGGAACTGAACTCACCATCGTCATCATCATGTGCCCTGCCACATGACGTTGGCCATCATGGCCCTCCATATGCATCTGTCCCTTGTCGCTTCAAGTACATCTTCCATCTTCTTTGCCCTCAGCCACCCTGCAAGTCTGTCCAATATTTTCTCCCTGGGTCTACCTGGTGCTCCCTTTCCCTCCAGCTTTCCTGTTGTGACCAGGTGCTGTAATTCCCCTTTCCTCACAAAATGTCCTATAATTGTTGCTTGTCTTTTCCTAATCTTCCTTATCAATGATCTTGCCGAACTGAACTGGACATATCAATTAATGCGTGTGCCCATCTATGAATGTGCTCCGAAACCTGTTGAGTGTTGGTGGAAAGTAAAGCATCAGGACCGGATGACCTTTGGGATTTAATCTCATACAGCTGACCCTACAGTAGTGAGGTTTCTGTCATCTTAGCCCCCCAGTGACTTTGCGCTTACGGGAGCAACCTGTATCTTTTACCTCAAGATAAACATGTATGTATATCTGGGGGGGGGGGGGGGGGCCTAACAGAGTAATCAATAGGTAGGCATAGAGTGTGGAAAATACAGAATGTAGATGGGTTGGTAATGATAGATAGAGATGGGATGTAAGTAAATTGGCTGGCACACAGGCAGGCGAGCAGGCAGACAGACAGATAGGTCAGACAGGGGGAGAGATAGGCAGATAAAGACTACATACAAGCAGTTAGATAGACAGGCAGACAGATAGTGGTCATGGTGAAAAATAATGAAGCGATATAAATCGACAATTCACTTCAAACAAATCAAATTTCTTTTCCATGTTTATTTCACTTTCTCTTTATTTCAAATAACAGGCAAGGTGGAATAAACCAAAATATAAGAATGAACTGTAGAAAGCACTGCGGTTTATTTATTAAACGTACAAAACTACCACAGCATCAAAATGTACATAAGCTGTGTCTTAAAGTAATCTGTTCTTATTTCACTGACGCCCCTGAAATAATCTGTCATTTGTCCGGTTGAGAACACAGTTTCACGTGGAAAATAGTTGGACTGTAACATTTTGCGCTATGCTTAAAAGATTGTAACGTGAAGATTGTTTTCTCGACAGATACTGTCAAAAGTTAGTAGCTAATGAACGTATGTAGATTATAACAGTAGGTCTGCATTTAGTATTATCTTTCGAAAACCTTCTTGTTTACTGACTTGTATTTAACTGCGTTTTGTGATGATGGTTTAATGTTTTGTGTGCAAACCAGTCTGTTGCTTGCTGTCTTCAGGAGCTTTTTTTCTTTAGACAGCACACAAAAGACTCGCAATGTAAACAGTGATGTGTTCTCTATTGCAGTTCGTTTTGGGTGCAGGATACATTTCGAGTCTACACACATGGCATTACAAAATATTCGTGTCTTTTTAATGTCGTGCGTGGAGATTTGAAATGTACCCATGTGTGAACAGCAATAAAGTGAGTAAACTATCATTTCTTCTGTCTTTGAGTTCTCTGTCTGCGTGTATGTGGAGCGTGCATCTGGTGGATGGAGATGCTGGTTGTCATTGGATGCTGCAGTGTCAGTTAGCTGTGTTCACACAGTTCAGAAACTATATAAGAAAATGTAACTAAATGGTGGGGGGAGGATGGCTCAGACAGAAGCGGCTGAAACCTACCCCCTCTTCGAAATTTTGGGAAACGTAAAATAGTAACACCCCCCCCCCCCCTAAAAAAAATCCTCCCCTAAACCCTCCCCCCTCCCGAAAAATCCCTACTTCCCTCTCCGCCCCCCACCTATGATAACTTATACATCCGTGTCACTTTTTCCCACACTACGGTTTTCAAAACCAACCCACCCTATTCTCTGTGTCTGCTTTAATTTAATATTCCCCGATTGAAAAGACATGTAAACATCTATCCTTTGCTACTCTTTTCCTAGCGCCCCCAACCACCCAAAATTTAACTTGCAGTTTGCAGTTTTTGCTGTGAAGGAGTGGAAAATCATCTCGTTCCTTCAAATACAAAACACGTTTCATTCCTTCAAATACAAACCAATCTCCAACTGTATCAAACCCTTATGACCAGCTGTGGTCAGGGGCTATAGAAAGCAAAACAACGATGGACAGGATCAGGCACTGACCCATACAGCAAACCTGCAAAGTGGCGAACTCTGTCATCTCTAGTCCAAGAGCCCTGATGGATTAATACCCACTGACTGCTTTATTATTTCACCTGACAAACTGATATTTCGTAAATTGAACTATTTCGAAACATGAATCTAACCTGAACTTCAAACAAAAGTACTGAATACGATTCTTTGGTCAAATCTACAGCCCAATCTTTCCCTGCAGAAATGTCTGGCTTAATACTCACAAACGGTCATGAAATGGACACGCACGCACACAAACACACAAATATACATACACAAACACACACAAATATACATACACATACACAAACACAAATATACATACACATACACAAACACACACAAATATACATACACATACACAAACACACAAGACAAATATACATACACATACACAAACACACACAAATATACATACACATACACAAACACACACAAATATACATACACATACACAAACACACACAAATATACATACACATACACACACAAATATACACACACAAATATACATATACACACACAAATATACATACACATACACAAACACAAATATACATACACACACACACAAATATACATACACACAAATATACATACACATACACAAACACACACAAATATACATACACAAACACAGACAAATATACATACACATACACAAACACACACACAAATATACATATACATACACAAACACACACACAAATATACATACACATACACAAACACACACAAATATACATACACATACACAAACACATACACAAACACAGACAAATATACATACACATACACAAACACACAAATATACATACACATACACAAACACACACAAATATACATACACATACACAAACACGCTATACGACTGGTTCAATACACAGCAGAGAGACATTAGTAATGAGGTCAGTACACAGGGAAAGACATGTAAGGAATGTGGTGGTAAGTACACAGAGGGGAGATACATTACAATAAAAGTCAGTACAAACAAGCAGTGATTTAGTGGGAGCTTGGGTCGTACACAGAAGGGAGACGAGTTGGCAATACATGAAACAGAGAATGGAAAAAAACAACAACAGAGAACGCAGTCAACACAGTCAACACACACGTTAAGAATAGAGTCAATACACACAACATGGTGATCAGTAAAAAACATGAAATCCCCTCATGCAAAATAACAGCAAATGGTACAACTTCGAGACAGGTTGATAACTTTAAATATCTGGGAACGGTCATCTCACCAGACGGCAGATGCACATTTGAAATAGCCAGCAGAATCGGCCAAGCCAAAACAGCATTCAAGAAGATAAAAAGCATTCTTACCACCAAATGTCTATCAATTAACATCAGGAAGAGAGTTCTTGAATGTTATATAGAACCGATAATGTTATACGATTGTGAGACGTGGACAGTCAACACGCAAAGCCAAAACAAGATTGAGGCAGCCGAGATGTGGTCTCTAAGAAGAATGTTGAGAGTTCCATGGACAGCAAAGAAAACAAACCAGACAGTCTTGATGGAGGGAGACACAAGAAAATCATTGGTAAGGAAGATTAGGAAAAGACAAGCAACATTTATAGGCCATTTTTTAGGAAAGGGGAATTACAGCACCTGGTCACAACAGGAAAGCTGGAGGGAAAAAAGAACACCAGGTAGACACAGGGAGAAAATATTGGACGCACTTGCAGGGTGGCTGAGGACAAAGAGGGTGGAAAATGTGCTTGCGGCGACAAGGGATAGATGCATGTGGAGGGTCATGATCGCCAACGCCATGCAGCAGGGCACATGATGATGATGATGACTCACAACACACACGTTAAGAATGGAATCAGTACACACGACACACACGTTAAGAATGGAATCAGTATACACGATACACGTTAAGAATGGAATCAGTACTCACAACACACACGTTTAGAATGGAATCAATACACACAACACACATTTAGAATAAAATCAATACACACAACACACACGTTTAGAATGGAATCAGTACACATAACACACACGTTAAGAATATAATCAATACACACAACACACACGTTTAGAATGGAATCAGTACACATAAAACACACGTTAAGAACAGAATCAGTACACACAACACACACGTTAAGAATGGAATCAGTACACACAACACATACGTTATTGTTAAGAACAGAATCAGTACACACAACACATACGTTAAGAACAGAATCATTACACACAGCCCACACGTTAAGAATGGAATCAGTACACACAACACACACGTTAAGAATGGAATCGGTACACACAACACATACGTTAAGAACAGAATCAGTACACACAACACATACGTTAAGAACAGAATCAGTACACACAACACACACGTTAAGAATGGAATCAGTACACACAACACACGTTAAGAATGGAATCAGTACACACAACACACACGTTCAGAATGGAATCAGTACACACAACACACGTTAAGAATGGAATCAGTACACACAACACACACGTTAAGAATGGAATCAGTACACACAACACACACGTTAAGAATGGAATCAGTACACACAACACACACGTTAAGAATAGAATCAGTACACACAACACACACGTTAAGAATAAAATCAATACACACAACACACACGTTAAGAATGGAATCAGTACACACAACACACACGTTAAGAATGGAATCAGTACACACAACACACACGTTAAGAATGGAATCAGTACACACAACACACGTTAAGAATGGAATCAGTACACACAACACACACGTTCAGAATGGAATCAGTACACACAACACACACGTTAAGAATGGAATCAGTACACACAACACACACGTTAAGAATGGAATCAGTACACACAACACACACGTTAAGAATGGAATCAGTACACACAACACATACGTTAAGAATGGAATCAGTACACACAACACACACGTTAAGAATAGAATCAGTACACACAACACACACGTTAAGAATGGAATCAGTACACACAACACACACGTTAAGAATGGAATCAGTACACACAACACACACGTTAAGAATGGAATCAGTACACACAACACACACGTTAAGAATGGAATCAGTACACACAACACACACGTTAAGAATAGAATCAGTACACACAACACACACGTTAAGAATGGAATCAGTACACACAACACACACGTTAAGAATGGAATCAGTACACACAACACACACGTTAAGAATGGAATCAGTACACACAACACACACGTTAAGAATGGAATCAGTACACACAACACACACGTTAAGAATAGAATCAGTACACACAACACACACGTTAAGAATGGAATCAGTACACACAACACACACGTTAAGAATAGAATCAGTACACACAACACACACGTTAAGAATGGAATCAGTACACACAACACACACGTTAAAAATTGAATCAGTACACACAACACACACGTTAAGAATAGAATCAGTACACACAACACACACGTTAAGAATGGAATCAGTACACACAACACACATGTTCAGAAAAATGGGGTCAGTACACAGAAGGGGACACGTTAGAAATGGGGTCAAAGCACAAAAAAAAAAGAAAAAAAAAAGGAGACACATGAGAAACTGAGTCATTTGACAAGGGGTTGACATATTAGAACAGGTCAGCGTAAGACTCTGGATAGAGGCTAGATGATAAGACACATCTGACCAGGTGGATCCTCTGGAAGTGACGACGTCCGCAGAGAAGGCAGGTCACTGGACAGGGGTGACGTGACGTATACAGACTGGGCTCCTAACGTCAGTCATGCTGAGTTTGATGACGTGATAAGTTATGCTGGGTCCCCTGGGTGGATGACATAAGCAGACTGTTGGCCCACTGGATGATAAGACAAAAAATAAAATCATATTAAAGTATGTACTTATATTTACCTGTTTGGGATCCCGATCTCTCTCTCTCTCTCACACACACACACACACACACACACACATGCACACATACACACAAACACACACACACACACATGCAGACACACACACACACACACACACACACACACACACACACACACACACACACACACACACACACACACACGCTGGAACCTATATGCAACTGTAATTTGTCTGAGGAATTCAGTTTTTAGACATTTCATACGTGCTCCATCAAAATGGAGCAGTGACTATTTAACCTTTTGACCTCCGCACCCTGTCCTCCAGCATCCTGCATTGTCAACCATGATAGCAAAGCGAAAACTTAAACCTTTTTCTTCCTCACTCTATCCACCAGCTTCCTGCAGGAAGCTGGTAGACAGGACGGGGGAGTCAAAGAGTTAAGTTTTTGCAGTTGGTGTATAGGGTGCTGGATCAAAGAGTTAACAGTTAAACCCCGGGACACAGCCACACAACACGCACCAATCAGGTTCAGCCCAGCCACCGGACCCCGTGTAAAACCCCACTAATGAGGACGGTCCCAGTTTAACACTAAAATAAGGTAACACTATAGTAAGGGGAAAGGAGCTGGCAGTCACACGAGCTGGTGGCAGGGCGGGCTGCCCGAAAGAGAGATGAAGACCCAGAGAAGGGCGAGAGAGGACTCTTCCATTCTCTCTTGGTCCGGTGGCTGAGCTGGACCTGGTTGGTGCGTGTTGTGTGGCTGTGTCCAGGGGTTTGTCATCTCCCTACCTTGCCATTAGGGTTGTAAACAAGGTAACTGATGACTGGGTCCGAATGGGTCAATCAACGCATAGACATCCCCAATTTGCTTAAAGAAATGACTATCGAGTAGCGTCGGGAGCTTGGGAGGTGACTGTCCGGAAAGTTGCGAGACATTGCATTGGTGCTCTGGATCCCATCCACACCCTCAGTGTTTCTTGTTAACACTAAGGCGATATTTACAGAATCACTAGCACACGAGGAAGGGCAGCAAACAAACCAGTTTGGATTCGGGGGGGGGGGGGGGGGGTTGGGACTTGAACTCGAGATACCAGAATTGAATTGATAGCTCTTTCAATGAGCAGCCTGTCTGCTAAAACAAGGATCGCAGCAAACACCACAAAAATGTACAAGTATTGCTTTGCGCTGTGTTCCTCTAGCCATCACTTGCTCTGTGGGAAAAGTGTCGTACTAAGGAGACTGACTTTAAAAATCTAAAGTAAGCGTTTGCCCTCATCGCTTGACTAGCAACCCAGTTCCCTGGGTACAAGCTATTTGATGTTATCACGAGACATGACAGTCACACGGTAGTTTCTGCATTGTGCATGCACGGAGTGGACAATTTAGGCCACGTTATACAGTTGGGTTTCTAAGAGGAAGAAATCAAACGTAGGATAACCCTTGGCTGGCAAGCGTTTCGAAGAGCAAGTTTGGTTTTCAAGAATGACAAAATTCTAACTGTCTTGAAACGAAAAATCTACAACCAATGCATGCTACCCACAGTCACCTACTGTGCAGAAACGTGGAATTTAACAACAACAACAACAACAACAAACAAACAAACAAGCAAACAAACAAACAAACAAAGAGCCATGCAGCGAACACAGAAGAATTATGCTTGGTATCACCCGGAAAGATCACAAAACGGCCGAGTGGATTAGAGAAAGAACAAAAGTGAGAAACCAACAAACTGAAATGGAACTGGGCAGGACATCTCACCCAGAAAATGAACAATCGTTGGACAACAAAAACCACGTTCTGAATACCAAGAGACGGCACTCGCAATAGAGGAAGACAGAAAACTAGATGGAGAGACGACTTAGATGGATTTGACAAGAACTTGGAGAGGAAAAGCACTGGAACGAAGTGAATGGAAGCAGCTGGGGAAGACTTTCGATGGCTGAAAGATAGTACTGGGTTTCTGACAAAACAATGACGGGCACGATAGTCAAGTGAGTAAGACGTCAGACTTTCAGTTGGAAGGTCTGGGTTCGATCCTACCTCCGGTATCTCTCGCCTGGTTGGTAAAGGTTGGAGATTTTCCCGATCTCCAGGTCAGCAATTTACTGTTATTGTTGTTTAAAGCCCAGCCGACTGTGAAGAGCCGTATCAGGGCTCTAGCCGCTTCAAAATATGCAAAACTTCAACAACAACAAAAGTACACATATCGATGCATTCGCGCACATAATATAAGGACATGCGCCCAGCGTTGACTACTACTCCGTCCAGTTTATCGCACATGGGGATTAAAAAACACACCTGGATACAAATATAAGCATACCTAAGGACACTAAAACACATATAAAAACAGGCATAAATTACCTAAAATTGCTTTCGCATATCTCACCTCCCTACAGCCAAAAATGTACCTAATATATGTACTCAATTATCAATCCTAAGAAAAAGTATGTAAGACTATCGAACACATACAGGTGAATGGACCAGCAAGGCAGAAAATGATAGGAAGAAACGACAGAAAGCAAAGGAACAAGGCAGAAACAAACAGAGTGACAGAAAAGAGGAAAACTCTAGCACAGAATTTCCAGAAGGTGAGGATACTATTTATACTAAAAGAGCCCCCGGCATCCCTACGCGGGTGGGGGGGGGGGGGACTGCAACAACACGAAACAAAAACAATAAATAAAAGAAAAAACATTGTCAGATTGTTCAGTCCTAGCTGATTCCTATCCAGAATTGAGCATGTTACGGGCTTAAGGAGAAGACCGAGATCACACACTCATATATCATCCACTTTACAGATGCGTCATAGAGAGTGTGGCTCAAATTTCTTGACTAACACTACAGATACCTGTATTTCTCGGGCCTAGTGAACGACACGATGTATTATGGTAGTAAGCGTAGAGCACAGCCCTTCCACACAGTCTCAATCCCAGATGGAACCCCATAGCATCGTGATTATCATCCTCATCATAAAACCATCAGTCATTATAACATCATGAAAAATGTCCCGGGTTTTGTGGTCCTCC
>CM060309.1:30806424-30808924 GCA_030674185.1 Monoplex corrugatus
ACACACCACAAAACGATGCTTTTCTAGTTGGTGACGGTGAGGAACAAATGGACAAAGTTGAGAAACTCGATAAATGAAGCTTGTGAAGAAATCGCTAGAGCAGATCATCATCATCAAGTGCTTTGCCACATGGCGTAGGCGATCATGGCCTTCCATCTGTTTCTATCGCTTGTCTAGAGCAGGTGGAAAAGCAAAAAAGAACTGGACGACAAAAGAAATTCTAGGCTTGATGGAAGAACGGAGGAAGGCAAAGGGAAAGGAGGAAAGAAGGGCCATGATCACCAAAGCCATGCGGCCGGGAACTTGATGATGATAATGAAACTGGCCTACTTACTCTTGCTACTGGTTCCGCTGCACGCGTTCAACATTTGCCTTCAATGGCAACAACAAGAGACTACCACATATAACAACACAGTCTTTCCACATCTTGGAAATTACGATCCACAGTAGAAGATACATGTAATCCGAAGTCACACGCACTGCCATTTTCTTGCCTGTGCGAGTGTTTATCTGGGGGGTAAAAAATTGAAGAAAGACGAGTCAGCTGTTCGCTCATGCAAGCAGGGTTAAGAAGCTCACGTTGTTCATGACGTTACTCACGAAAGTTTTGCTGTCATTGGGGTAAGGAGGAAGGGAGGAGAAAAGGGAGGACGGAGGAGAGGACGAGAGGAAGAAGGAGGGCGGAAGAGGGAGAGAAAGGGAGAGGTGGAAGAGGGAGAGAAAGGGAGAGGGGCGGAAGAGGGAGAGGGCGGAGAGGAGAGAAAGGAGAGGGGCGGAGAAGGAGGAAAGGAGAGGGCGGAGAAGGAGAGAAAGGAGAGGGGCGGAGAGGGAGAGAAAGGGAGAGGGGGAAGAGGGAGAGAAAGGGAGAGGGGCGGAGAGGGAGAGAAAGGGAGAGGGGTGGAGAGGGAGAGAAAGGGAGAGGCGGGAGAGGGAGAGAAAGGAGAGGGCGGAAGAGGGAGAGAAAGAGAGAAAAGGAGAGGGCGGAAGAGGGAGAGAAAGGAGAGAAAGGAGAGGGGCGGAAGAGGGAGAGAAAGGGAGAGGGGCGGAAGATAGACTATGGGATAAGAGAGGGAGAGAGAGAGAACACGTATACGAAAAATTCTATGCAATTCAGGCCACAGTCCCTTATTGAAGGGGACAGGAAGTTGCACATAGGTAATAATGATAATAATAACAACAACAACAACAACAGCAGCAGCAACAACAATAATGAAAATAGTAATAATAATAATATTCGTCACTCATCATCATGATATAATGATAACAATAATAATCACCATCATGATGATATAATGATGATGATGACGACGACGACGATGACGACGACACGACGACGACGATGATGTTGATGAAAATGATAATGATTAAAAAATGAATACAAATCTTTAAGAAAATGAGCCGTAGTAACATGTAAGTAAATAAACTTGAGTTGTTGTAATGCATAATCATGTGTTTATGGGCGTAACGCGTGGTTCATAGAACATTGTGTTTATAAAAACAGTTTTCTTTGTGTTGTGTGTGTGTTGTGTGTGTGTGTGTGTGTGTGTGTGTGTGTGTGTGTGTGTGTGTGTGTAGTGTGTGTTGTTGATGTGTGCGTGCGTGCGTGTGTGTGTGTCTGTGTGTCTGTGTGTGCTGCTGTGTGTGCGTGCGTGCGTGTGTGTGTAAACTATGCGTGTGCGTGCGAGTGTGTGTGTGTGTAAACCTGTGTGTGTGTGTGTGCGTGTGTGTGTGTAAACTCTGTGTGTGTGTGTGTGCATATGTGTGTGTGCGCGGGCGCGTGTGTGTTTGTTTGTGTGTGTGTCTTTGCCTTAAATATAACTTGTTTATTTTTCAATTTCTAGCAGAGCTACTCTTCCATGACAAAAACATAAAACTCGTGGAGGAAAGTCTGATTCTAAAAAAAAACAACTGGGCAAATAAATACAGATCGTTTGTCAACAACATGATAAAATCAAGTGGCAATTTACGTCTTGACTTTTTGAAAACTAATTACAGAATAGAAACAAACCTATCACATGAAATAACGCCGTGTAGGCATTGAAGAATTATTTACAAAAAAATACGTTTTATACAATGAAAATGAGACATCTATAAACGCTCCAAAAACAAAAGACCAGATTTGCTCCTTAAACAAAGGAGCTTAGTTATATTACAAAATAATGACTGAAGAAAAACAAGACCTGAATGTTGTTATGAACGGGAGGCAAAACTTAACGAAAGGTTTAAATGGAGTAAAGAATTCAAAAACACTAGTTGCCGTGGTGTAGTGGTTAACGCAACGGACTACCGACTGGAAGATTGTTGGTTCGAATCCCCATCAGTCCATTCAAAAATCATTGTGAGATTTTTCGGCTCTAACCGGCTCCTAGCAAGAGTTGGGGTGCTATGGACTCACTGGGAAGACTGGGACCACACAGTCGAGTCTCATCCACCTCACGGAAGCGTCAATGAGGGTGGTCCTCAAATCTTCTGACCAGCACCGCAGGTGTCTGTATCTCTC
>CM060309.1:30813924-30833924 GCA_030674185.1 Monoplex corrugatus
ACAAAATACTGCGCTTCTGTTGTAGTAGTGCGCTTGCATCTTTGAGGAGAGGCAGTACGTCATCAATGGTTGGCATGGGGTACTCGTTTCTCCTGAGGGCTTTGTTCAATGGCTTAGGGTCGATGCACAGTCTGACTTTCCCTGAGTGGTGCTGCTGGCAATAGAAAGAACGAAACAACCTGAATGCAGATGTACAAACAGAAGAAAATGTAAAAGCATATAAAAGAAATGGTCTACATTACTTCTGCACATCACATTTCCGTACAGCCAAAAATACAGTCAGCACAACATGTACCCAAATGTTAATATAACAGAAAACATGTAAGATCGTATAAACACATACAGGTGAATAGAACAGCACGGTAGAAAAATGATAGGAGTAGAAAACAGAAAGCAAACCAGTCGCCGTGGTGTAGTGGTTAACGCAACAGACTACTACTGACTGGAAGGTTGTGGGTTCGAATCCCCGTATATCAGTACCTTCAAAAATCATTGTGGGATTTTTCGGCTCTAACCGGCTCCTACCCAGAGCTGGGCGTGCTATGCTATGGGCTCATTGGGAAGACTGGGACCACACAGTCGAGTCTCATCCACTTCAAGGATGCGTCATTGAGGGTGTTGCTCAAATCTTCTGAACAGCACTGCAGGTGTGTGTATCTCTCGGGCCTGGTTGACGCCAGGATATATTATGATGGTAAGCGTAGAGTACAGCCCTGTCACATAGTCTCAATCCTAGATGGAACTCCACAGCATCATGATTATCATCCTCACTGACATCATCATCACCGCACTGAAAAAAAACTCTTCCAGCTTCTGTGGCCATTGGAGTGGCATAGAAAATGGGATGAAAAAAAAAAGGTTAGCATGAAGGTAACCTCCCTGAGTGCAATGATCCTTATATATATATATATATAAAGACAAACAAACAAAGGAATGAGCAGAAAGAAAGAGAGTGACAGAAAAGAGGAAATTTCTAGCACAGAATTTCCGAAAGGTGGGGATACTATTTAGAGTGAAAAAGCCCCCGGCATCCCCACGGGGGTATGGGGGCGGGAGTTGGGGTGTTTTGGAGCAAACGTATCAAGTTGTGTGCTACAGTGTAGCCTTAAGTAACTCATTTTTGATGGTTACCTGCCACAATGATGTATTACAGTGTAGCCTTAAGTAATTCATTTTTGATGGTTACCTGCCACAATGATGTATTACAGTGTAGCCTTAAGTAATTCATTTTTGATGGTTACCTGCCACAATGATGTATTACAGTGTAGCCTTAAGTAACTCATTTTTGATGGTTACCTGCCACAATGATGTATTACAGTGTAGCCATTAAGTAACTCTCATTTTTGATGGTTACCTACCACAATGATGTGTTACAGTGTAGCCATTAAGTAACTCTCATTTTTGATGGTTACCTACTACAATGATGTGTTACAGTGTAGCCATTAAGTAACTCTCATTTTGATGGTTACCTACTACAATGATGTGTTACAGTGTAGCCATTAAGTAACTCTCATTTTTGATGGTTACCTACTACAATGATGTGTTACAGTGTAGCCATTAAGTAACTCTCATTTTGATGGTTACCTACCACAATGATGTGTTACCATGTAGCTAGCCATTAAGTAACTCTCATTTTTGATGGTTACCTACCACAATGATGTGTTACCATGTAGCCATTAAGTAACTCTCATTTTGATGGTTACCTACCACAATGATGTGTTACAGTGTAGCCATTAAGTAACTCTCATTTTGATGGTTACATACTACCACAATGATGTATTACAGTGTAGCCATTAAGTAACTCTCATTTTGATGGTTACCTACCACAAATGTGTTACAGTGTAGCCATTAAGTAACTCTCATTTTTGGGGTTACCTACTACAATGATGTGTAACAGTGTAGCCATTAAGTAACTCTCATTTTTGGGGTTACCTACTACAATGATGTGTTACAGTGTAGCCATTAAGTAACTCTCATTTTTGGGGCTATCTACTACAATGGTGTGTTACAAAAGGACTACAGACGGCAGACACACCATTCTAGCAGACAACCGGCGATTTATGTCTCTGAGTCCGCATAGCCTGATTTATGATTCACAAATGCTGACCTAAAAAAACAGAGTCACCAATGGATTTCTCAGCTGTTTATTGTTATATTATTGTTATTGTTATTATTGCGTAGAGCCATATCAGGGCTATAACCGCTTCAAAACATACAAAACTTCAACCAAAAAAAAAAAAAAAAAGAAAATTAGATACATATATCAATGTATTCGCGTTTATGATCTAAGGACATGTCCCTGGCGTTGACCAATTCAATTTATCGCACAGGGGATTTAAAAACACACCTCAATACAAATTCAAGCATACCTAAGGACACCAAAACATGTATGAAAACGGGTATGAGTTACCTAAAATTGCTATCGCATATCTCATTTCCCTTGAGCCAAAAATGCACTTAATACATGTACCTATTATCAATTCTAAGAAAAAGTACGTAAGACTTTATTGAACACACCTAGATGAATGGACCAACAAGGCAGAAAATGATAGGAAGAAATGACAGAAAGTAAAGGAACAAGGCAGAAACAAAGAGAATGAGACAGAAAAGAGGAAGTTTCTAGCACAGAATTTCCAGAAAGCAGGGATACTATTTATTCGGAGAGGGCCCCCGGCATCCCCACGGAGGTCAGCTGTTTATGAACGAACATGAATCAAATCTGGTACAAAGACAAAAACAAAAGAGATTTCATTTCGTAGGTATCAGTGGGTGTTACCCAGTTCTTGGGTCATGATCATCAAAATTTAATGTACATGTTCAAAACAAATTCAGTGCTCTGGAAGACGCTCGTGACAGTAAGGAACAATGGACAAAGTTGAGGAATTCGATAAATGAAGCTTGTGAGGAAATCCCTAGGGCAGATAGAAAAGCAAAAAAGAGCTGGATGACTAATGAAATTTTGGGCTTGATGGAGGAAAGGAGGAAGGGAAAGAGAAACGAAGAGATCTACAGGAAGATAAACAAGGAGATCAGGAATAGGTGCAATGAAGCTAAGGAAGCTTGGCTGAAAACAAAGTGCAAAGAAATGGAAGACCGACACAAAACGGATCCTCAGGGTATGTACAGACGAACTGAAGAAATTGTCCACAGGAAAAATACATGCACATCAACTGGGTGCTTGAAATCGAAAGATGGCACGCTCATCATGGAAAAGGACAAAATATTAGATAGATGGGGATAGTACATTAAAGACCTTTTTGCGGATGACAGAAACGAAGAACACATTATAAAAAAGAACTTTGAAGGACCACCCATAATGAAAGATAAAGTTAGAGCGGCACTGAAAAAGATGCAACCAGGAAAAGCCCCAGGACCAGACAACATTACTACAGAAATGATTGAAGCCCTGGAGGAATTTGGCATAGAAAAAATAACAGTCCTCCTAAATAAAATTTACGACACTAGAAAAATCCCCAAAGATATGTCAAAATCAATTTTCATTGCACTTCCAAAGAAGACAGGGGCTATAGAATGCGAACTCCATCGCACAATCAGTTTGATGAGTCCTGTAACAAAATCCTGTTAAGAATAATCATGATGAGGACAAGGAATAGAATCAAAAGAGAAATAGCAGAAGAACAGTGTGGATTTGTGGAAGGGAAAGGAACTATTAACGCCATATACATCCTAAGAACTATCATAGAGAGGTCAAATGAGATGAATAAGGATTTGTATTTATGCTTTGTTGACTACACCAAGGCTTTCGATCGGGTAAGACATGATGAATTGATCAACCAACTGGAGAGATTCAATGTTGATGGAAAAGATCTACGAATAATCAGAAATATGTACTGGCAATGAGAATAGAAAACAATGTAAGCTCTTTCCAAAACATCAAAAGAGGAGTCAAACAGGGTTGTGTTTTGTCACCAGATCTGTTTTCACTTTACAGCGAAAACATCATGAGAAACCTAGAAGAAGACCCTGGATTAAAGGTTGGAGGGAAAACGATAAACAACATTCGATATGCAGATGACATCGTGCTAATTGCAGAAAGAGAAAGGGACCTACAAAACCTTGTGAATATACTAGAAATAAAAAGCAAAGGTAAGGGGCTGGAACTAAACAGCAGGAAGACTGAAGTCATGGTGATCAGTAAAAAACGTGAAATCCCCTCATGCAAAATAACAGCAAATGGCACTACCTTGACACAGGTTGATAAATTCAAATTCCTGGGAACGATCATTTCATCAGACGGCAGATAATAATAATAATAATAATAATAATAATAATAAGATGCACATCAGAAATAGCCGGCAGAATCGGCCAAGCCAAAACAGCATTCGGGAAGATGACAGGCATTCTTACCAACAAATGCCTATCAATTAACATCAGGAAGAGAGTTCTTGAATGTTGTATAGAACCAATACTGTTGTACGGATGCGAGGCGTGGACAGTCAACTAACAAAGCCAGAACAAGATTGAGGCAGCCGAGATGTGGTTTCTAAGAAGAATGTTGAGAGTTCCATGGACAGCAAAGAAAACAAACGAGACAGTCTTGATGTAGGCAGACACAAGTAGATCACTCATAAGGAAGATTACGAAAAGACAGGCAACATTTATAGGCCATTTTATGAGGAAGAGGGATTTGGAGCACCTGGTCACAACGGGAAAGCTGGAGGGAAAGAGAGCGCCGGGTAGACCCAGGGAGAAAATGCTGGACGGACTTGCAGAGTGGTTGGGGACGAGGTGGGTGGGAGAGATGCTAGGGGCAACGAGAGATAGAGACAGATGGAAGTCCATGATTGCCAACGCCATGCGGCAGGGCACCTGATGATGATGATCATCATCATCAAAAAGCGAGCCATTATCGTAAAAGGAAAAATGTCAGGTATGGCGTGGTTATTTGTTTTAAATTTTAATTGTTTGTTTTGTTGTGGTAACGTCTTTTTGTTTCTGTCATATTAAAATTTTTGTTTTTTCGGCCACCGTGTCACTTTGTTTGTTGGCCTGTCAGCCTGTCTGTTTGTGTGTCTTGTTTCTCGTTTTTAGGTCGTCTGGTTAGTGAAAAAAACAAAACAACAAAAACAACTTAACAACAGTGAGCACCTGAAGAGAGGTTAGCTCCACTCCTATTGTAGTGTTGTTGAAGTTCCGTTTTCTTATCTAGCTGTAAATTCATGACATAACTTAACTTGCACCCTTTGACTCTTTACATTTTTATGGCTATTTTCTTTTCAGAGGGCACCTAGACAGTATTTCATGTATATTCTTTAGTTACCTGTTCATAAACGTCTTTCATTGTTCGATATTTGCAAATGTTAGCGTACGCCCGAGGGAAAGAGAGAAAGAGAATGAGAGAGAGATAGATAGATAGATAGAGAGAGAGAGACAGAGAGAGTGTGTGTGTCTCTCTCTCTTTCTCTCTCTCTCTCTCTCTAAGAGACAGAGACAGAGAGAAACAGAGACACAGAGATAGAGAGAGACCGGGGGAGGGGAGGGAATGAAGATATATATATAAAAATATATATATATATGTTAGTGGTGTGTGTGTGTGTGTGTTTTGTGTGTGTGTGTGTGTGTTTGTGTGTGTTTGTGTGTGTGTGTTTGTGTGTGTGTGTGTGTGTGTGTGTGTGTGTGTGTGTGTGTGTGTGTGTGTGTTTCAATTTAGTCTCACGTTATCACCTACTTCAGATCATATGTCCTACGAGGAAACCATCTCAGATCAGTGTATGGAGAGAGAGAGAGAGAGAGAGAGAGAGAGAGAGAGAGAGAGAGAGAGAGAGAGAGAGAGAGAGAGAGAGAAAAGGAGAGAGAGGGAGGGAGGCAGCGAGACAGAAGTGAGAGAGAAAGGGAGACAGACAGACAGAGACAAACAGACAGACAGACAGACAGACAGAGAGACATTGCAATCAATTTCACGATTGTTCATATTTCACCTAGACACAATTTGGTATTGCCCCTTACGTGAGTCCTTGTGATTCCCCGACCCCACCGAAATAAAGTTTTGGCAAGGCAAGGGGACTACCGACTGGAAGGTTGTAGACTCAAATATTCCAGCAGTCCTATCAAAATCATTGTAGCATTTTTCGTCTCCAACCGGCTTCTACCCCCAAAATTGAGTGTGCTATGTTGCAGCAACAAGAGATAGATGCATATGGAGGGCCATGATCGCCAACGCCATGTGGCAGGGCACTTGATGATGATGATGTATTCATTAGGAAGACTTGAACCACACAATCGAGTCTCATCCACTTCAGGGATGCGTCATTAAGAGTGTTGCTTATATCTCCTTACAAATATCCCAAGTATCTGAATCTCCCGGGCCTGGTCCACGCCAGGATATTGTGATAGTAAGAATAGCGTACACCTGTCACGTAACCTCAACTCTAAATGGAACTCCCAGGCATCATGATTTCATCCCCATCGTCATCACCATCATCACAGCATTGTAAAATTGTCCAACTCCTGTGGCGATCGAAGTGAATTAGAAAATGGAACAGGTAAAAAAAATGGTAAGCAAAAATAAAACTGCCTAAGTACTATGACCCTTAAACAGATTGTTATTAGCGGGGTTTCTGGGCTTTTTATTGTTGTTGTTTGCTGACTGTTTTCTGAATGCGTTCTTCCGAGACGTGAGAAACCAAAAATCCTCTGTAGAACTTTTTTTTTAATGCGCGTTCCTCAATTTCTTTTATTTAACTAAAAAAGCAAGTAAACTGTTACCAAAGATCTAGTGACTGTTCTGCAATGAATCAGTACCAATTTCGCCACAAATATACAAAAGGAAACAAGACGATGTTCCTGCGTGCGTGTGGTCTGACGTGACTTTATTTCACGGTCACAGACATGAAACAAACGAAGATGGCTTTTGTCACAAAACGGGGATTAGTAGTCTAGCTTAGCCATCATGTTTTAACATTTTATATTTAGGAAAGGAATCCCACACAACATGAAGCGTTAACTGAGTTCAGCCATTTCTGTAACACACTGGAGCGAGAAACAAAGCTATAATAATAATAATAATATATTTTATTTATATAGCGCAAAATCTTGACAAAATCAAATCTAAGCGCTGAGCGTATACATGCATACATACCTACATACATATGAGCGTATACATGCATACATACATGCCTACATACTTACATACATAAATCTAAGCTGAGCGTATACATGCATACATACATACATACATAAATCTAAGCGAATACATACATACATACATACATACATACGTACGCACATGCATACATAATAATTACAATATTTATATAGCGCAAATCTCGACAAAATCAAATCCAAGCGCCGAAAAGACACACACGCACACACGCACGCACGCACGCACACACACACACACACACACACACACACACACACACACATACACACACACACACACACACACACACACACACACACACACACACACACACATGCATGGCCACAAATGGGGAGAAAAATAAAAGCAATAAAGCAAGAATAAAACCAATGGAAAACCACAGAGAGCACATCATATACAATTATATATTAAAAACAAAGTGATTCCCTCCGAGCGGAGACAGGCTGCAGAGGGGGGTTGAGTGAGGTTAGGATTTTATGCAGAGGAGAAAAGGTGAGTTTTGAGAGCGGACTTGAAGGAGGCAAAAGTAGGTTGCTGACGGACTGAGAGAGGAATTTGTTCCAGGAGAGTGGACCAGCTGTACGAATGTCAAGGACATGGAACATTCACAATGTGGCAAGATCTCATGGTCCTAGGGAACTTCTCTATTTAGCTATGCCTGTGCCATAAGGATGGATGGACGGATGGATGGATGGATGGACATGTGGGTGGATGGATGGGTGGGTGGGTGGACGAATGGATGGAGGACGGATGGATGGATGGATGGATGGATGGATGGATGAGTTGGTGGATGGATGGGTGGGTAGATGGATGGGTGGATGGTACCGGGTGGGCGAGATAGATAAATGGATGGATGGATGGATGGACGGACGGACGGACGGACGGACAGACGGACGGACGGATGGATGGATGGATGGATGGACGGACGGACGGATGGATGGATAGATGGATGGATGGATGGATGGACGGACGGATGGATGGATGGATGGATGGATGGATGGATGGATGGATGGATGGATGATGGATGGACGGACGGACAGACGGACGGACGGATGGATGGATGGATGGATGGACGGACGGACGGATGGATGGATGGATAGATGGATGGATGGATGGATGGATGGACGGACGGATGGATGGATGGATGGATGGATGGAGGATGGATGGATGGACGGGTGGTGAATGGATAAGTTAAAGGATGGACGATTAAACGGCCGCCTGTGGATGGGTGGATAGACGGATAGGTGGATGGATGGACAGATAACAGATTCGTGGACGAACGGATGGATGGATGGATGGACGGACGGACGGACGAACGGACGGACGGACGGACGGATGGACGGACGAATGGGTGGATGGACGAATGAATGGACGAATAGATGGATGGATGGATGGATGGATGGATGGATGGAGGATGGATGGACGGACGGACGGACGGAAGGATGGATGGATGGATGGATAAAAGCGAGCGCTGAAGAGCGGTTTTGCCATGCATCCATCCATCAGGGAGGCAATTAAATCAAAGCAGGCTTGTCACAGGGGTTCTCTGCCCTGTCACATACAGCCTCTGTCGGCCACGCTGTTGAATGTATGTATGAGAGAAGGCGGGGATACAGGCGCCGCTTTCTTTGTTTGTCTGTCTATCTCTCTCTCTCTCTCTTTCTGTCTGTCTGTCTCTGTCTCTCTTTCTCTCTGTCTGTCTCTCTTTCTCTCTCTCTCCCTCTCTGTGTCTCTGTCTTTCTCTCTCTCTCTCTTTCTCTCTGTCTGTCTTTCTCTTTCTCTCTCTGTCTGTTTCTTTTGTCTGTCTGTCTGTCTGTCTCTCTTTCTCTCTCTGTCTGTCTCTCTCTTTCTCTCTGTCTGTCTGTCTCTCTTTCTCTCTCTCTCTGTCTCTCTCTTTCTCTCTGTCTGTCTCTCTTTCTCTCTCTTTCTCTCTCTCTGTGTCTCTGTCTCTTTCTCTTTCTCCCTCTGTCTGTCAGTTTGTCTGTCTGTCTGTCTCCCTTTCTCTCTGTCTGTCTGTCTCTTTCTCTCTCTCTTTGTCTCTCTCTCTCAGTCTCTCTCTCTCTCAGTCTCTCTCTCTCTCTTTCTCAATCTCTCTCTCTCTCTCAATCTCTCTCCCAATGTCTCTCTCTCTCAGTCTGTCTGTCTCTCTCTCAGTCTCTCTCCTCTCTCTGTCTTTCTGTCTCTCTCTGTCACTCTCTCTCTCTGTCTCTCTCTCTCTCCTCTCTCTGTCTCTCTGTCTCTCTCTGTCACTCTCTCTCTCTCTGTCTCTCTCTCTCCTCTCTCTGTCTCTCTGTCACTCTCTCTCTCTGTGTCTCTCTCTCTCTGTACGACTTGCCATAGCAACAACTGTGTTTTGTCCTAACAACAACATTAGTCCCTAAGTCAGCATTCCTCAATGCTATCTGTACAGCTGCTCTGCAGAGCTGTCCTTTCTTCACAAGATACAGCTTGTCCCACAGTCCCACGGTTGCCATTCTTATCATTATTGTTGCTTAAAGCCCAGCCGACTGCGTAGAGCCATATCAGGGCTATATCCATTCAATGCATATACTTCAACAGGAAAAAAAAAGGAAAAGAAAATCAAGTGCACATATCAATGCATTCGCGCACATAATATAAGGAGCTGCCCTTGGCGTTGACTACTTCGTCCAATTTATCACACAGGGGACTTCAAAAACATACCTGAATACAAATTTAAACATAACTAAGGACATTAAAACTTATCTAAGAACAGGTCTAAATTACCTAAAACTGCTTCTGCATATCTCACTTCCCGAAAGCCAGATATGCACTCAATACATGTCCCCAATTATCAGTCCTAAGAAAAAGTACGTAAGACTTTATCCAACACATACAGGTGAATGGACTAACAAAGCAGAAAATGACAGGAATAAATGACAGAAAGCAAAGGAACAAAGCAGAAACAATGACAGTGACAGAAAAGAGGACATTTCCAGCACAGACTTTCCAGAAGGTGGGGATACTATTTATACTGAAAGAGCCCCCAGCATCCCCACGGGGGCTAGCCCTACGGTTGAAAGGAGAGTGAGGTGGTAAAGATCTACACTTGCCTCGTGACCAACATCACGAGGGCGGTGTTCATCTCCTCTCCCTCGCTAGTCTACCTCACAACCACCACCCCCTCCCCCATGAAAAAAAATATCAGGCACCGTTTAGACAGTCAGGTGCCCATTCACAGACAGGTAAACTGTTGGCTGCACGCACATTTTTCATCAAAATGACAATACAGTTCCTTTACATTTTTGAGTATGTCCGATGTTGTGCTGTCAAACCCACAGGATTTGTTGGGTTTTTTTCTTCAGCGTCTTGATAGCTCTCCTAATTTCAACCTCAATGAAGCCCTCTGTTGATACGGAGCAAGTAAAGCATATATTCGGTGTCAGCTGAGATATGAGGACTGGGTCTGTTGATGTCCTCTTTGAAATGTCCGGTCCACCTTGCAAAGTTCATCTTCGCCCTCCGATAGTAGTAGCGTGTCGTCTTTTGCCCTTCTCTGGTCCAGAGCCTGTGTGCATAGTGTCAGCTATCTTTCTGTAGTCTGACAGACCACTTGCATGTCGTCACGTTGGGCAGCTTCTTTGGCCTTCTCCTCTTTGTTTGTCCACGCATTCCGATTGGTTTCTCTGAGCACTTAGCTTCACGTCCCTGTCCTTCTCAATGCACTCTTGGTAACAGGCTGCAAGGTCAGCGGAACAAGTCTGTCTTCTCTGGTGGAGTTCTTTCCTTTCTGCTATCAAATTCCATGTGGTTAGTGCCGTTTTGGACTTGTTTCAGCGGCTTCTTGAAACCTAAGATAGTTTCAGCCTGTTGGAAATGTGAACCTTGAACGCATTGTTATTCTCTCTCTCTTTCTCTCTCTCTTCTCTCCCTCCCTCCACACACACAACACACACAACACACACACACACACACACACACACACACACACACACACACACACACACACACACACACACATACACACAGAGGATGTTGAGCTACAGTGCACCCAGACTCGTGGGCGTGTAACCCTTGACCCAAGTTGTCATCCTCTCTCTATATATCATACACACACACACACACACACACACACACACACACACACACACACACACACACACACACACACACACACACACACACACACACAACACAACACAACACAACACAACACAACACAACACAACAACACAACACAACACAACACACACACACACACACACAATACAGAGTATCCTGAGCTAGAGTACACTCAGTCTGTTAGGTGTGTGACCCACGACCCAAACTGTCATCCTCTCTGCAACCAGGTGGCTCATCATGGTCATGAACACAAGACCGCTGAACTCCTGGAAGCCTCTCCGCCCAGGCCTTTGACTTCTCTGAGGAAGTCCATCTATCCAGTGATGCAAGTTTAATAACATCACCCCCTCACGTCTTCTATCTCACCAGCTGAGGCGGTGTGCCGGGGTGTGGCACTTGGAGCCAGCTGTGAGAAATTTAGGAGATAGACGGAGACCAGCGTTTCCATCCATCCTACAAGTAGCTGTTGTTGTCGGCCATCATGCTGTGTCGATATGGGTGTGTATGTATGAATCTATGTGTATATGTCTGAGTGCGGGCATGAGGATATATGCATGTGTTTACTGTTGTTGGTTATTTTCATCTCTTACCTGTTTATTTGTCTACATACTCCTTTATTTTGTACTTATCTATTCACTTACTTCTTATTCACTTACTCACTCATTTGCTTGCTTGCTTACTTGCCTGCTTACTCACTTGCTTGCTTGCTTACTTATTTACTTACCTACTTTCTGACTTACCTATCTACGATTAAAAAAATATTGGCTTCACCTAGTTGATAGATGGCTGAGCATTTGGGCATTCACTAAGAGGTGTGTGTGTGTGTGTGTGGGGGGGGGGGTGTCTATCATGTGAGACGAGTTTAGACAGAATGGCTAGTTGTGTTGTGATTCAGACCTTTAATGATTTGTTTATTTACTTCATATATATCTTCCTTTTTTGAAGGTAAGATACACACATACACATGTCACTTACATGTAACCAAGATTATTCCAGTGGTATTCTGATAAAATACCAGTATGAAATATAAACTAGGTAAAACATAGTCTCGGTAGGGCCTCAAGATCTGGCCAGCTCATGGGTTTATGTGCAGGCTTAAGGCATGTGCCATGATCACCATACACATGGCACCTGTGACGTTAGTGCATGTGGAATTCGTTCCGAGCGCGGAGACGTCATTTTGAGAAATTGAAACTGAAACTACAAGTAGAATGCAGATCTCAGAGAACAAAGGTCCTATCCCTTCCCAGAGCCTCGTACACTATTTCCCCAGCACTTTATATCAGAAAGTTTGTTCTGTCCAGTTAAAGGTTTATTCCGTTTGTTTGGTTTTGTCCTTGTGTCTGTTTGTACCATTACAAGGGAAACAGTCATGCTTTCCCTCTCACGTGGCTGAAACAAAAAGTACACCAACATTTACTTCACCCGGCAGTGTTCCGCCATAGGGATGCCGGGGGCTCTTTCAGTATAAATAGTGTCCCCACCTTCTGGAAATTCTGTGCCAGAAATTTTTTTCTCTTCTGTCATTATTTTTGTGCTCTGCCTTGTTCCTTTGCTTTCTGTCATTTCTTCATGTCATACCTTGCTGGTCCATTCACCTGTATGTGTTCGATAAAGTCTTACGTACTTTCTCTTGGGATTGATAATTGAGTACATGTACTATGTGCATTTTTGGCTCTATGGAAGTGAGATATGCGCAAGTAATTTTAGGTAACTTATGCCCGTTTTTACATATGTCTTGGTGTCATTAGGTATGCTTAAATTTGTATTCAGGTGTGTTTTTCAAATCCCCTGTGCGATAAATTGGACGGAGTGGTCAGCGCCAGGGGCATTTGCTTAGATTATATGCACGAATGCATTGATATGTGTACTTAATTTTCTTTTTGTTTTCCCTGTTGAAGTTTTGTACATTTTGAAGAAGTTATAGCCCTGATGTAGCTCTACGCAGTCGGCTGGGCTTTAAACAACATTAACAACAACCCGGCAGTTCTGTCAGTCATTCTGTTTTTACAAACATTCAGTGTCAGTCAACAGAAGTGTGTTACTATTTACATCCATGGCGGTGCCCAGCTGCGGGGTTGACATGCCACTGATGCAAAAGACATGCATAATGTGGGTCACCACAGGTAAAGGAAGACAGCCTAACTCAAGACAGGTCATGAATGACAAGGGGCGATAAATCACTGTCAGGAACTTTGAGATGGGGCGAGACAGCCAATGATAACGCACCTTGACTGTTTGAACTGACTGTGAGACGCTGTGAGCACAGTGAATGCATAACAGGTTGACTGATTGGTATGTTCGCCTGTTCTGCTCTCAGGTTTTTTTCCACGTTCTCTTGCCTTTCTTTCATTCGTTTTTTTTTTTCTGTTCATTTCGCCCCCCCCCCCCCCCCCTTTTCATTGCCCCCATTTAAATTATCATCCCCCCCCCCCTTGCTGACGAGTGCGACAGGCACGTGGGTGAGACATAACCGGAAGATTTGGGTTCAAACTTGCCTGTGTGTACCAGTCGCCGTGGTGTAGTGGTTAGCGCAAAGGACTCCGACTGGAAGGTTGTGGGTTCAAATCCTGATCAGTCCCTTCAAAACTATATATTGTGGGATTTTCCGGCTCTAACCGGCTCCTACCTGCAGTTGGGCGTGCTGTGGGCTCATTGGGAAAACTGGGACCACACAGTCGAGTCTCATCCACTTCACGGATGCGTCACTGAGGGTGTTGCTCAAATCTTCTAACCCAGCACCGAAGGTGTCTTTATTTCTCGGGCCTGGTTGACGCCAGGATATATTATGACAGTAAGTGTAGAGTACAGCCCTGTCACACAGTCTCAATCCTAAATGGAACTCCATAGCATCATGATTATCACCCTCATCGACATCATCATCATCAAATTGTAAAAGCAAACAAAAAAAAACCCAAACAAACAAAAAATGCCCCAGCGTCTGTGGCCGGTAAAGTTGGCTTAGAAAATGGGGCGAAACCCCCCCCCCCCACCTGCCTGTGTACTTCCCATCTGGAGAATAAACGGTGAAACATTTTTTTTATTTCTCCCAGGTCAGCATCTACGTGGATCTGCTCAATACTGACCCCCCCCCCCCCCCACACACACACACACACTTCTTGTCTATACGCACACACAACACCCTCCACACACGCCCAACGATGAATCAGTATGCAGACTGCGTAGCAACATACTGCCTGCACAGTGTGAGCAAAACAACACGTATACAAGAATCCGAAAAAAATCGAAACGTTAAAATAAAGAAGAAATATACAGATAAAGATATCTGAGAGAAGAGAGACTAGCAGTCTTGAAGTTGTTGCTTTTGTTTCTGTCTCCGGTCACAACGAATACAGTAAACTGTATGAAACAAAAGTCTGATTCAAAGCAACTGCTAGTGTTCAAGCAAAAGAAAGAAATCAGAAAAAACATCAAATGGAACGAGAACATGTACATAATTAATCATTTCATTCCTGCACCCTGTCCACCAGCATCCTTCATTGTCAACCACGCTAGCAAAGCAAAAACGTAACCTTTGACTTCCTTACCCTAAACCACCAGCTTCCTGCAAAATAAAAAAAACTTAACCCTTTGACTCCCTCATCCTATCAACCAGCTTCCTGTAAAGCAAAAACTTAACCCTTTGACACCTTCACCCTATCCACCAGCTTACTGTTAAAGCAAAAACTTAACCCTTTGACTCCCTCACTCTATCCATCAGCTTCACGTAAAGCAAAACCTTAATCCTTTGACTCCCTCACCCTATCCACCAGCTGGTGGATAGCGTCAGGGAGTCAAAGGGTTAAGTTTTCGCAGTTGGTGGATAGGCTGCGGAAGTTAAAGAGTTAACAAAACAAGCCAGAAGAAAATTTTCTGCGAACTGGCCTCTGTCAGACATACGCAAACGACACCAAAGAAACAAAAATCAGCAGATTAAGGACAAAGTTTACAATAAATTAGCTACCTTTCCGGATGTCTTGTTGACATATAGAAGATGACTGACATCAAAATAACGTGTGTGTGTGTGTGTGTGTTGTGTGTGTGTGTGTGTGTGCGTGTGTGTGGTGTGTGTGTGTGTGTGTGTGTTGTGTGTGTGTGTGTGTGTGTTTTGTGGTGTGTGTGTGTGTGTGTGTGTGGGGTGTGTGGGTGTGTGTGTGTGGTGTGTGTGGTGTGGTGTGGTGTGTGTGGTGTGTGTGTGTTGTGGGTGTGGTGTGGTGTGGTGTGTGTGGTGTGTCTGTGGTGTGTGGTGTGGTGTGGTGTGGTGTGTGTTGTGTGTGTGTGTGTGTGTTGTGGTGGTGTATGTGTGTGTGTGTGTGTGTGTGTGTGTGTGTGTGTGTGTATGTGTGTGTGTGTATTGTGTGTGTGTTGTGTGTTGTGTATGTTGTGTGTGTATGTGTGTGTGTGTTGTGTGTGTGTGTGTGTGTGTTGTGTGTGTGTGTGTGTGTTGTATGTGTGTGTGTGTGTGTATGGGCTGTACGCGCGTGCGTGTGTGAACTTGCGTGTGTAAGCGTGCGCGTGTAAACTTCAGGTTCTATGAGTTACACACACACTTATACACACACGCACACACACACTTACACACACACGCACACACACACACACACACGCACACACACACACACACACGCACACACACACACACACGCACGCACACACACACACATACACACAACACACACACAACACACACACACACACACACACACACGTCAGTACCACTTTTATGTCAGTCTAACACTAGACAGTTGATGGTGACGGTGTGTGACTTCATCACACATTGCACTTGACTGTACCTTGAAACAATTGTGTACAGCCTAATGTACGAAAAGTACACGAATACGCAACATCATATCACAACGCTCAGTTGTTTATCTACGTAACTGGTTCTTTTACACTACGCATAAAAATTACTGAGAAAGGGAGACAGAGAGACAGACAGACAGACAGACAGACACAGACAGACAGACAGACAGATATAGATAGATAGATAGATAGACCGACAGACAGACAGACAGGGAAGCAGGCAAGCAGGCAGGCAGGCAGGCAGACAGACAGACAAACAGACAGACAGACAGATAGGCAGACAGACAGACAGACATATCGATTGATAGCTAGCTAGCTAGCTAATAGATAGATAAATAGACAGACAGACAGGGAAGCAGGCAGGCAGGCAGACAGGCAGGCAGACACACAGACAGACAGACAGACGGACGGACAGACAGACACACACAGACAGACGGACAGACGGACGGACAGGCAGACAGACGGACGGACAGATAGACAGACAGATAAACAGATAGACAGACAGACAGATAGATAGATAGATAGATAGATATAGACACATAGATAGATAGATAGATAGATAGACAGATAGATAGATAAATAGATAGATAGATAGATAGATAGACAGAGAAACAGACATAAAGACAGACAGACATACAGATAGACAGACCGATCGATGGACATTCTGTCCTTGTGAGGCATAGAAATGTTCACGCGAAGCCTCACACTTTCACATTTATAACTTCACTTCTAACTTCACACTAACTTACAATTTGTTTCTTATTTTACACATACACATTTTTAACTTCATACTGGCACATTTATTTGTCAAATTCTGAATAGCTCGAAACCGTTCTCCAGAGCAAAAAAAAAAAAAGCGTTAAAGCTTATGCCATGATCATTTGGGATCTTTTCCGTCACATAGTGTCATTAACTTTGGTGCATATGGAATAACTTAACTAGTCGGTATTATGATCTTAACGTTGACGAGGGTGCATCCTTAAAACAAGTGAGATATTTTTCGCTTACACACCAAAGCACGCCCACATACTCAAAACGGAGTTTTCATGACACAAAGGTTTTTATGTAGGTGTTATGTATTATTATATCTTGATTTTTTTTGGTACCTTATTCAAGGACAGGAGTTGGAGCGACACATCCGTGTGGGTGAAGAAAAGGACGAAAGGACACAGGAAACACACGGGATCACTGGGTGGACATTACTGGAAAGCTCTGGAATTCTGTAACACTGACTCATGAAAATAATTATTCATCTCGACAAAAACGGCGTATAGGCTAGCAGTAAAAAAAAAAAAAAAAAGAAACACCTGGAAAAATTTTTTAAGTATACACTATCAGTGTATTCGCCTACATAATCTAAGGATACGCCCCTGGCTTTGTTGTTCCAACCAATTTATCACCAGGGAGGTCAAAAAAATCTGAATGCAAATGTATGTAAACAGAACTAAGTACATTGAAAGATAAATAAAAATGGTCTACATTAACTATAAGTACTTCTGCACATCACATTCCTCAGAGCCAAAGGTCCAATTTATGCGTCTACCCAATTATTAATCCTATTAGAAAGCAGGCCAGGCTTTATACATACAACACATAAAAAGAAGGACCAGAGAGGCAGAAAATAAAGGAAGAGACGACACAAAGCAAAGGAGCAAGCCTGAACTGGTAGTTTGCTATGCCAACTTCCATACTGGTCCATTCCGCTCCATATTGCTTTGTGGAAGACCACACTGTGAAAAGATATGAAAGTACTTCTTCAGCATTTCTTGGATAGTCTTGGGGACATGATAATCTCAACAGTAAGTTAAATCGTCTCGAGCGGGATTGACCCAAACGCATTTGACAGATGAAGCCTCGTGGCAAACAGATCAAGGTCCATTTTCTTAGCTGTTGCACAATGGTTACAGTTTCAGTTTCAGTTTCTCAAGATGACGTCTCCGCGCTCAGAACGAATTCCATATGCATTAACGTCACATGTGCCATGTGTATGGTGATCATGGCACAAGCCTTAAGCACATAAGCCCATGACCTGGCTAGGTCCTAAGGCCTTACCTTGACTATGTTTTACCTAGTCTATATTTTATTCTGGTATTTTATCAGCCCATCACAGGAATAATTTTGGTTACATGTAAATGACATGTGTATCTGTGTATCTTACCTTCAAAAAAGGAATATACATACAAAGTATGTAAATAAATAATGAAAGATCTTAATCACAACACAACTAGCTATTCTGCATAAACTCGCCTCACATGACAGCCCCCCCCCCCCACCCCAGTCAATGCACACATGTTTGGCTGTCTATCAACTAGGTGAAGACAATTCACTATGGATTGGTTCCTAAACCATCGTGGCATGCACTGCACAGACAGACATTTCCGAGATGATTCCTTTCCGGACTGACACATCCAAACATTCAGTTTCTGAGGCGTTTAGTCAGCCTTGCTGCCTGACAAACATATTTCCCATTGAACGGTCAAATTTGATATTGATCTGAACTGATTGATGTCACTCGAATTTTGTTCTTTTGAAATTTACACCTCATGAGTTATCCCCCATTGGTACCTGTCCTTCAAGTTCATTAAAGCTGATAATTCATTTCTAAATTGCTGGAACAATGGACAGCAAAAACACATATACATTTCATTTTCTGTGACATAATGGACATACCACATCTCCGTCACCATTGTGCTCATACCTACAGAAATATGCTGTATGATCAACCATGTTGAAACGAAATTAGGTCATTAAAATTTCAAGTGTTTATCATATGTAAAATCAAATTGTTTAATACATTAAACTGTTAGGAAATACGTTTGCAAATTGTTCAAAGAATTACTAAATATTTGATAAAATGTTAATCTATGGCTATTCTGCACATGTTCAATCCAGTTTTGCCACCTGCAAGCCATCAATTGCTCTTTGAATACTCCTAAAAACTGGGCTCTGTCCCAACCCTCGGTTTATCCTCACAAAATCAATCTGCAAAGTATCTATTGTTGTCACAGCTATGTTCTACATACATTAGTATCTGGTTATTTCCAAACTAGCCTTTTGCCATTTTTCAAATTTTACTTGAATCAAGCATAATCTTACATTTGTTAACCTTTTTTTTTAACCCACAGCATCCAACTCATTGATCAAAACATACACCTCTTTTGGTAATCTTTCAACATTCATTTTGGATATGTTTCACTTCTCCTACACTCAATCATTAGTTGAATACATGTCTACATCCAGAAATATCCACACACACAAAAATAGAGATGACGATGAGGAAATTGAGGAGGCGGTGAAGGAGAAGACGACAAAGACACGTTATTATGGCAACGATGATCAACATAATGACAATGATGAATAATCCCTTCAGGAAATAATAAAAACGTCATAAATGATATCTACACTCATTAACAAATTTTAGATGCAGAGCAGTCCATCAGCGTTAGGCAATCGGCAGAGTAGCCAACGCAGTCACAGCTATGTTCTACATACATTAGAGCTTGGCTCTTTTCAAACTAGTTTTTTGTCATTTTTCAAATTTTACTTACAGAGCAGTCCATCATCGTTAGGCAATCTGCAAAGTATCTATTGTTGTCACAGCTATGTTCTACATACATTAGTATCTGGTTATTTCCAAACTAGCCTTTTGCCATTTTTCAAATTTTACTTACAGAGCAGTCCATCATCGTTAGGCAATCTGCAAAGTATCTATTGTTGTCACAGCTATGTTCTACATACATTAGTATCTGGTTATTTCCAAACTAGCCTTTTGCCATTTTTCAAATTTTATATACAGAGCAGTCCATCGGCGTTAGACAATCGGCAAAGTAGCCAGTATTGTCGCAGCTATGTTCTAGATACATTAGTACCTGGTTGTTTTCAAACTCGCTTTTTGTCAGTTTTCACCGACACATGCATGCCGAGTGAATCATTCATCATCATCCCCCCCCCCTAACCGGTAAGGTCCTTGCTGGAAAAGCCGGGACACTGCAGT
>CM060309.1:30858924-30861424 GCA_030674185.1 Monoplex corrugatus
CAGAATTTCCAGAAGATAGGAATACTGTTTATACTGAAAGAGCCCCCGGCATTTCCACGGGAGGGGGTGGAGGGGGGGGGACGCCACCAAGTTTGCACTAAGCCTACAGAAAGAATTAACATCAAACCTGGTTAGATGTAGCCCGATAGCCTTGTCAAGGCAATCCATCTAGAAGAGAGCAACTTTGAACTTTTTAACCCAGCTCTGGGCAAAGGCCCCCGTGCCTCACACAGGTTCTTCATCCACAGTTGGGAGGCGGATGCTCTAAACAACAAAGAGACACCTGCTCAAGTCGATCTACGCGTGGCAGTCAATGCACGTGAGGGACTATGAGCGTCAGTAGGTGAGAGAGTGGGCAGAGGATTGTATGACCCCTACTCCCTCTTACAATCTAACATTTAGCTGTGCTGGTCAGGCGTTTCTGGTCCACTCTCCTGGAACAAACTTCCTCTCACAGTCCGTCAGCAACCTACTTTTGTCTCCTTCAAGTCCGCTCTCAAAACTCACCTTTTCTCCTCAGCATAAAATCCTGACCTCACTCAACCCCCTCTGCAGCCTGTCTCCGCTCGGAGGGGAATAACACTAATATATAATTGTGTATAATATGCTCTCTATAATTTTCCATTGCTTTTATTCTTTCTCCCCATTTATAGCCATGCGTGTGTGTGTGTGTGTGTGTGTGTGTGTGTGTGTGTGTGTGTGTGTGTGTGTGTGTTGTGTGTTTGTGTGTGTGTGTGTGTGTGTGTGTTTGTGTGTGTGCGTGTGTGTGTGTGTGTGCGTGTGTGTGTGTGTGTGGGGTGCATGTGTGTGCGTGCGTGCGTGTGTGTCTGTTCAGCGCTTAGATTTGATTTTATCAAGATTTTGCGCTATATATAAATATTGTAATTATTATTATTACTTCCCAAGCCTTCGCAAAACCCTACTCGCTGGCGAGGTATTGCAATGGGGAATGGGGGAAGAAGGACCTATGAAACATTCAGCTGACACGACCAGAATGGTGGAAACAGTAAGGTGGGCAGCGAACAAGACAGTTTTAATGTTGCGGGCTGGGATTGAACTCGAAATATCAGATCTTAAATCCACGGCTCCACCAACTAGCCCGCTGACAGCACATTCAACAGTGACAACATCACGTGATGAGATCGAGTGCCCAACAGTTAAACACTGACGACGTGAGGCTTCCCAAGCACAGAGCCCCTATCATCAGCTGCCTGCTCTGCTGGACACGACACGTTATTCGTATGGAACAGAATCACATCACAAAGATGTATTTGTATGGAGAGCTGAAGCAAGGATAACGTGACCAGGGAAGACCGCTAAAACGACACAAGGATACTCTGAAAATCAACCTGATTACCTGTGGCATCAACACCATTAACTGGCAAAGCCAACCTGATTACCTGTGGCATCAATACCGTTAACTGGCAAAGCCAACCTGATTACCTGTGGCATCAACACCGTTAACTGGCAAAGCCAACCTGATCTCCTGTGGCATCAATACCGTTAACTGGCAAAGCCAACCACATCAGCTGTAGCATCAACACCATTAACTGGCAAAGCCAACCACATCAGCTGTGGCATCAACACCATTAACTGGCAAAGCCAACCTCATCAGCTGTGCCATCAATACCATTAACTGGCAAAGCCAACCACATCAGCTGTGCATCAATAACGTTAACTGGCAAAGCCAACCTCATCAGCTGTGCCATCAATACCATTAACTGGCAAAGCCAACCACATCCGCTGTGCCATCAATAACGTTAACTGGCAAAGCCAACCTCATCAGCTGTGCCATCAATACCATTAACTGGCAAAGCCAATCTCATTAGCTGTGGCATCAATACCATTAACTGGCAAAGCCAATCTCATCAGCTGTGGCATCAATACCATTAACTGGCAAAGCCAATCTCATCAGCTGTGCCATTAATGTCGTTAACTGGCAAAGCCAACCACATCAGTTGTGGCATCAACACCATTAACTGGCAAAGCCAAGCACATCAGCTGTGCCATCAACACCATTAACTGGCAAAGCCAAGCACATCAGCTGTGCCATCAACACCATTAACTGGCAAAGCCAAGCACATCAGCTGTGGCATCAACACCATTAACTGGCAAAGCCAACCACATCAGCTGTGCCATCAACACCATTAACCTAGCAAAGCCAACCACATCAGCTGTGGCATCAACACCATTAACTGGGAAGACATTGCCTGCAACAGAGCAAGCTGCTGAAAGCAGTGCACACAGGGCACAATCTTATGTCAACGGCCCAGAATAGCTGTTCTTCAACAAAAGAGGGACCGATGGAAGCACCATCCAAGATCACAGAACCCTTTGCCACAGAGCACCACTAGAACTGGTCTTGTATCTCACATGAAGACACACCATCATCATCGTGTGCCCTGCCGCATGGCGTTGGCGATCATGGCCCTCCACATGAATCTATCCCCTGTCGCTGCAAGTACATCTTCCACCCTGTCTGTCTTCAGCCACCCTGCAA
>CM060309.1:30866424-30878924 GCA_030674185.1 Monoplex corrugatus
GCAAAGGAGGAAGAAAGAAACAAAGACAGTTGACAGAAAAGAGGAAATTTCTAGACAGAATCTCCAGAAGGTGGGGGATACCATTTATACTGAAAGAACCCCCGGCAACCCCACGGGGGACTGTGTTTCACTAAAAAGTTTGATTATATGTAATGCTCAGCGAATACGAATGACTTTGGACAATAGCTCCACCCGTCACCATCAGTTCGATGGTACACGCCACAGCAGACACCACAACAACTCTCCTCCATTTACTCCGGCGTTGACTTCTCTGTGCTACTTAGAAGACCTTCAATCCCCTAATGGTGGTGACGCTGTCCGTGTAGGTGGCTGGTTGGTCTGCTCGGATTTCTTTTGGTCTCAACTTTTCCTTGTAAAACCCCTTATCATTAATCCTTTGACTCCCGCATGCTATCCACCAACTGCAAAAACTGTACCCTTTTGACTGCCTCACCCTATCCACCAGCTTCCTGCAGGAAGCTGGTGGATATTGTGAAGGAGTCAAATAATTAAGTTTTTTTGGTTTGCTAGCATGGTTGACAATGCAGGATGCTGGTGGACAGGATGCGGGAGTCAAAGGGTTAAGAGTGTGTGGGTGTTGCGGGTTGCATGGCTGATGTTCATTTTTCTGTTGTTGATTTTTTTTTACAAGCAGTTGTCTTTGGACGGTGAAGTTCGTTCAAAATGCTTTCATTTGGAGAATAATACATACATGAGTTAACCCTATCACCACTACAGCTGCTAACACTGCTATCACTGTTACTGGCCAGGTGGTGGCCCATAAGCTACGGCGCCTGCTTGATAAGCGACAATGTCCCGGTTTGAATCTCGGATGGACAGGTCATTTTCCATCTTCATTACATCTTGTGCAGTGGTTCGGACGCTAGTCTTTCGAATGAGACAATGAAGGGCTGGTGTGAACTGTGCCCTCGTTATATGGTGGATAAAAACATGGCATACACACAGACACGTTTACCCACTTGACTGACACGCCCGTCAAAAGCAGCCTTCGTTTTACCGGGCCCACCGCCATTCACAGTTCGTCCAATATTTGACGGACTTGCAGGATGGCTGAGAACAGAGAGGGCGGAAGATGTGCCTGTGGCAACAAGGGATAGATACATATGGAGGGCCATGATCGCCAACGCCATGCAGCAGGATACTTGATGATGATGATGACCGCCATTCACGAAGAAACGAAAACGCTTATTGCTCTCTTTCTGTTAACGCCGGAGCCTACTGCTACTAATACTATTACCACTGCTGGCATTGGTCCGGCTATTATCATTATTACTTCAATTGTTGCTGCTGGCTGCTGCTGCTGCTGATGCTGCTGCTGCTGTGGCACCTACTACTATGTTAACAAGAAACACTCGAGGTTGCTGACGAGACCCAGAGCACCAATACCTCACCACCTCCCAGCTCCGACGCCACACGGTACCAATTTCACCAAGTAAAAAAAAAAAGAAAGGGTGGGGGAGAGGGGCTGTCCATATGCAGCAGTTGCTACTGCTGCTGTTGCATCTACTACAAGCACTGCTACTGCTGTGACTATTATTACTACTACTACTGTTGCTGCTAACGCTACCACTGTTGCTAATACTACGGCTATTGTTGTTGCACCCACTACTGCTAAAAATGTTACTGTTGCCACTATTACTGTTGCTGTTGTTGTTGCTACTACTTCTACTGCTGTTTGGTGGAGCCATGGACTCAGGATTGGATATCTTGAATTCCATCCCAGCCCACAACATTAAAAACTGGCCTGTTGGCTGCCCATCTTAATGTTTACATCATTCTGGTGGTGTCAGCTTAGTGTTTGATAGGTCCCTTCTCCCCTTTCCCCGTTTCAATACCTTGCTAGCGCATAGGATTTTGTGCAGGCTCAGGAAATCTGTCAAATAATTGCTGGCGGATTTGGGTGGAGCGCATATGAGTTGTCTGAGCGCGGCGAATCCCTCTTGAAATAACTCCAATAACTGTACTGCTGTTGATGCTGCTTCTAGTATTATTAGTACGTCTGGTGCTGCTGTTTCTTCTACAACTGTTACAACTGTTACATCCTTTCACGTGGATGTGACTTTGGCCGGAGTCAACTTCCAGCTAAGTAGGACGATCGGCAGAACTGGGTTGAGTTAATGTTGAATTGTACGAGTTTTATCTGTCCTTCAACAAAAGCAAACTTCCTTTTTTTTCCTCCGTTCCCTTCTCCTCGTCCTGGCCCATTCTCTTATAGCTACTTTTCTTAAATCCACCACCATCACCACCACCATCACCATCACCACCACCGCCACCACCATATCGTCCAGATTCCTGTATTTTGACAGCTTACTTGGTAATGTATGAAATTTGTACGCCATAAATTTGGAACAAATACCTTTTCCGAATGTATAAGATATGTCAAAAAAGCCTGTCACTACTCTTCCAGATCTATCTATCTCTCTCCCTCCTTCCCTCTCTCTCTCTCTCTCCCTTTCATCTCTTCAGCAGTGCCCCTCTGTTTCCCTGTCTCTCTTTCTGGGATAAATATCTTTTCTTCCCAGAAGCGTCTAAACGTGGAGAAAGTCATCCGTCATACAGGCTGCTGGTGACGAAAAAGATGTCAACCCTCTTTCCCCACCCCCTTCATCCCCCCTCACCCTACTACCCCCATCCCTCATGGTACCCTCACCCTTGTCCTAGTACTCCCATGTCACTCCTCTCTTCCGCCCCCTCCCCATTCCTCACATCTCACATGGCCAAATCCCGGTCACACGACCTCCAGTGACAAGATGGGTTTAGGATCGGGCGTGGAGAGAGATATAGGTAACGTGCACTGCAAGATCTGCACTATGGCCGTGTATGTCTGTCTCTCACGGCTGCAGATAAAATACAGATTAGGTAAAACATAGTCTAGATAGGGCCTCAGGACCTGGCCAGCTCATGGGTTTATGTGCAGGCTTAAGGCATGTGCCATGATCACTATACACGTGGCACCTGTGACGTTAATGCATACGGAACTCATTCCGACCGCGGAGACGTCATCTTGAGAAACTGAAACTGAAACTGCTGCAGACAACAGCCCGTCCCTCACAGGGCTGTAGACGATTCCAGACAGTTAACCCTTTAAACTCCCGCATCCTGTTCACCAAATAACATCAAATGGCACAACTTTGAGACAGGCTGATAAGTTTAAATATCTGGGAACGGTCGTCTCACCAGACGGCAGATGCACATCAGAAATAGCCAGCAGAATCGACCAAGCCAAAACAGCATTCAAAAAGATGAGAAGCGTTCTTACCAAAAATGCCTATCAATTAACATCAGGAAGAGAGTTCTTGAATGTCATATAGAACCGACAATGTTATACGGTTGTGTGACGTAGACAATCAACACGCGAAGCCAGAACAAGATTGAGGCAGCCAAAATGTGGTTTCTAAGAAAAAAGTTGAGAGTTCCATGGACAGCAAAGAAAACAAACGAGACATGTCTTGATGGAGGTAGACACAAGAAGATTATTGATAAAGAAGATTAGGAAAAGACAAGCAACACTGATATGCCATTTTATGAGGAAAGTAGAATTAGAGCACCTGGTCACAACAGGAAAGCTGGAAGGAAGAGAACACTAGGTAGACCCAGGGAGACAATGTCGGACGAACTTGTAGGGTGGCTGAGGACAGAGAGGATACTTAAAATATTTTACTAAGCATCAGATATAAACAAAGAATGTGACAATATTAAACAAAGATTGTGGTAACACATAGGATTTATAATGTACCTCATGAACACAGAAAACGATAGATACTTTTAGTGTAAGCTTAAACAGTTATGCAAAATAAATAAAATCAAAGTGATCACCAATCAATGTAAAAAAAAAAGAAACAAAAAAGAGTACATACATTTACTGCAAATAATATAATACATTTCAAAATCAAAGTGATTACCAATAAATGCAACAACAACAAAAAAGAAAACATTTATTGGAAATAATAAATTATCAATAAATTATTGCAAAATAAAACAGTTATGGATTAACTGTAAAATCAATTCAGTTTCAAATTAATTACAAATTCAAAAGTGAGAAAATATCATGAAAATAATACATATATTCTCTACTAAGAAACATCAGCATGTAGTTGTGCTGAACCGATGAAAAACAGTTTATCTTGATATTACATTGTTCGATTCTTAGTCGTATCTAGCTGTTTTCGAAAAACTGACATGTTTGACCGATACCTGTCAATCTTGCATTTAAAGAGAGATTATTTTGTGAGCATTACAGTCAAATCAAGATTTATCAGATTTCATATTTTCGTCCACACCAACAAGAACAAGACTTTGTAAAAAAAAAAATCACGTTTATTTAATGACATTTTGACATTGTGCAATGGGCAAGTGTTCTAGTTCCTAAAAAAATCTTAACACAGGACCAGTTTCACAGAGAATTATATCATGTCACACCAGGGGGTGAGCATTATAAAGTCGGAACCCTACTCCTCCCCCTCGCTTTTTATCTGCCCCATTCCCGAACAGGGTCAGGTTCCGATTCACAATTGGGTGGATTGGAGAGCCCATTCAGAAGTTTTCTCGAACCCTTGCAGTCTGATTGGAAGACTGGGAGCTCTCCATCACGCCAACCCACTGTGGACTGAATACAGGACTACACTTATCTTGTATTGTTGTTTATTTATTTCTTTTTAGGATCATCGCACTTAGGGAGGTTACCTTTATGCTCACCTTTTTTTTATTCGTCCCATTTTCTACGCCATCTTTAATGGCACAGAAAGCTAGCACAGTTTTTTTTATATAATGCAATGATGATGATGATGTCGATGAGGATGATAATCATGATGCTGTGATGTTCCATCCAGGATTGAGACTACGTGACAGGGCTGTACTCTACACTTACTATCATAATATATTATGGCGTCAACCAGGCCCGAGAAATAAAGACACCTGCGGTGTTGGTCAGAATATATGAGCAACACCCTCAATGACACATCCGTGAAGTGGATGAGACTCGACTGTGTGGTCCTAGTCTTTCCAATGAGCCCATAGCACGCCCAGCTCTGGGTAGGAGCCGGTTAGAGCTGAAAATCCCACAATAATATAGTTTTGAAGGGACTGATGGGGATTCGAACCCACAACCTTCCAGACGGTAGTCTGTTGCGTTAAATCACTGCACCACAGCGACTGGTACTCTTGTCTTTTATTGTTACCTTTCCAGACAATGATGTCAAGCAACACCGTGCAGTAATACAAACCACAGACTTCTGATAGCTGTGAGGCAGACTGAGCTTAGACAATTATTAACCCCTGGGGATGCCGGTGGCTCTTTCAGTATAAATAGTATCCCCACCTTCTTGAAATTCTGTGCTAGAAATTTCCTCTTTTCTCTCACTCTCTTTGTTTCTGCCTTGTTTCTTTGCTTTCTGTCATTTCTACCTATCATTTTCAACTTTACTCGTCCATTCACCTGTATATGTTCGATAAAGTCTTACATACTTTTTCTTAGGATTGATGATTGGGTACATGTATTAAGTGCCTTTTTGGCTCTAGGGAAGTGAGATATGCGGGAGCAATTTTAGGTAGTTTGTGCCTGTTTTTATATATGTTTTGATGTCTTTAGGTATGTTTATATTTGTATTCAGGTGTGTTTTTTAAATCCCCTGTGCGATAAATTGGACGGAGTGGTCAACGCCAGAGGCATGTCCTTAAATTATGTGCGCGAATGCATTGATCGTATGTGTACTTAATTTTCTATTCTTTTCTTTTTCCTGTTAAAGTTTTGTATGTTCTGAAGCGGTAATAGTCCTGATATGGCTCTATGCAGTCGGTTGGGCTTTAACAACAACAACAACAACAACAAGCCAATTATCATTATTCATGTTTACAGCCCAGATGACTGCGCAGACCAAGTCGGGATTATCACCAGCTCAAAACACACACACAATACGTCGTTGACCCGAAAGAAGAACACTTGGAAAAGAAAATTAAGTACACATGTCAATGCATTCGTGCATACAATCTAACGATATGCCCATGGCGTTGACTGTTCCTCTCAATTTCTCATCAGAGGGTGTTTTTTTTCTAAGAATAAAAATGTATTACAAAAAAAAATACACTGTAACATATAAAAACAGGCCTAAATTACCGAAAATTGCTTCTGCACATAAGATTTCCCTGGCTCCAATAATGCAATCAATACATGCACCGAATCATTAATCCTAATAGGAAGTATGTACAGATTTGTAGAATACATACAGGACGGCAACAACAAATGATAGGGAAAGATGACAGAAAGTATAGCAGCAAAACAGAAAGAAAGAAGGCGACAAAAAAAAAAACAAAAAAAAAAAAAGGAAATACATTTCTGGCAAAACTGGCAAAGAATCTCCAGAAGGTGTGGTATACAATCTATACTGAAAGACCCCCCTGGCATCCCCACTAAGGAACGCGCAAACTGACAGTAACATTGTGGCATTGATCATACGAGATCATTCACCCGTCATCCTGACATCACGGGTTTGACACTGACTGAGGAAGCTGTATGGAAGAGGCCTCCTTATTGTTACTGTTATTTTTATTGTTATTGTTATTCTTGATTAAAGCCATCCGACTGCGTAGAGCCATATCAGTGCTACAACCATTCAAAACATATACAATACTTCAATAGGAAAAAGAAAAGAAAATTAAGTACACGTATCAATGCATTCGCGCACATAATCTAAGGAGATGCCCCTGGCGTTGACCACGCCGTCCAATTTATCGCACAGGGGATTTAAAAAAACAAACCTGAATACAAACTTTAATATAAATAAGGACACTAAAACATATATAAAAAACGGCCATAAATCACCTAAAATTGCTTTCGCATATCTCATTTCCCCAGAGCTAAAAATGAGTTTACTACATGTATTCAATTGCCACTCCTAAGAGAAAGTATTAAGACATTATCGAACGCATACAGGTGAATGGACCAGCAAGGTAGGAAATAATAGGAAGAAATGACAGAAAACAAAGGAGGCAGAAAGAAACAAAGAGAGTGAGAGAGAGAGAAAAGAGGAAATTTCTAGCACAGAATTTCCAGAAGGTGGGGATACTAATAAAATATATACTGAAAGAGCTCCCGGCATCCCCTCGGGGGGAAGAGGCTTCCTGTCCACCCAGCTATAAGTAGGCACCTAACACTGTTCTGGGTTAGGGAAGGTAAAGAAGCCAGAAGAGGAGTAGTTCCACCTAAAACAGCTAACTCAAAAGAGTAGCGAAGCCTCTCCTACCATACTCCTCTACGGTTCCGCTCAGTGATACAGGACTGCTGTTATCTTTTATCGTTGCCCTTCCAGACTACGATTACAAGCAGCACTGTGCACTTACTGGCATGCTGTGGGGTGGGTTTTTTTTTTTTTTCATCTTTTGCACCACTTACTTGTGATTGTGTGGTGGTAAGGGTGAAGACATGAGGCAGATGAGCAGAAGAGCGCAGGTGGGTACGGCAGCCTGGCAAACAAGACCCAGGGAAGGCAGAGCTGGTGTTTCTCTCTTTATTCCTGTTCTAACCGTTCACGACCAGACCAGAGGAGAAAGGCATGCATAGCACTCACGCTCACCCACATGTATACCCGGCATGCAAAGCGCAATGACGACATTGCGAACCTGCAGGCGAATCGACTCTCTCTGATGTATCCTGAAGTCAGCCAGGCCCGAAAGATACAGCCATTTGCAGTTGTCAGGAAATTCATGGCAATATCCTCAATAACGCGTCTTATAGTGGACGACAGACTAGACTGTTTGGTCCCAGGCCACACGATGAGCCCACAGCACGTTCTAACTCAGGGTAGGAATCAATCACGGCAGAAAATATCCATAATGTTATATTGACCAATGGGGGTTTCCGATCCACGACCTCCCAGTCAGGAATCCCGTTGTGCCGACTGCTTTGTCACATTATGACTGGTAGCACTTGCCGATCTTTGTATTCTTGTCTCTGGTTTAGGGGTTTACACCCCTAGCGTCTGTCAGCAACTAGCAAAGTCTGCTGTCAAGTTCTTGTCTCTTTCTCTCTCTCTCTCTCTCTCTCTCTCTTTCCCGTACCGGACGTTCTAACGTTCCGCGTGGTACATCTAGTCGCTTGTTATTGTTTCCACTTCAATTCGACGCCATGATGGAAGATAGAAGAGTATTGGCCCCCGTGTTTTTCTTCACGACAGGACTAAACATACGGACCAGTCAAGTGCAGTAAGTTCAAGCAGATGCAACCGAGCTCTCACTTACTATTGTTGGAGTGTTGGACTGTGTCTGTATACTCTGGTAGTGACTGCTACAGCTTTTGTCCCTGTGCAACAGAATTAAGGCTGAGTTTTGGGGAAGACGTTAATATTTGTGAAAGGACTTCAAAAAAAAACTTTGACCTGTTGTGTCGATTAGGATTTGGAGAATGCAACTGGGCTCTGAGTTTTGTGAGGGTTGAAATGTCTTAGAATGTTTTGGGGGGAGTGGTTGCTTACTTTGTTCAGCTGCCATAGACGACAGTAAAACTGAACTAAGGGAAAGTTGCGAGTTTTGTGAAGGAGCTACAGTAATTTTGACCAGTTGTGTGTGGTATATTGCCGGACTGCGGATGCGGGTGTATTTAAGCTCTGACCGCTGAACCTGGAGGATATCAGTATTGTGGGTTTTCACATGCTTGACTTGCTAACTGTGTTTGCTTTCGTTTGTCAATTACAGTAAAGAACGAGCGTAGAGAGACTGTTGTGTTATACCAAAGTGAGACAGTGAGCACTGGAGACAACGGGACTAAATATACATACAAACCATATGCAATCAATTTGAAAGACATTTACGCCTTAAGTCCTGTTTGTGTTGGTGACTTTTTTTTTTTTTTTTTTTTTTTTTGCGTCGCACAAGTTGGTGAGAGTTGCGATGCATGAGAGTGTGACTGCTGTCGTTTGTCATCCATCATGGCCTGTTTCCTTGTCAATGCGTGCGCCTGTGAAGTCTGATTTGCCATCTTTCTCTTCACCTGTACATGCCCACAGGCTGCTTGTGGTTTATGCAAGGTAAGGATGTTGTTGTGGCGTTGTTGTTGTTCTTGTTGGTAACAGCGCTGATGGTGGGGGGACGGTGTAGTTGTTGTTGTTCATTTTGTGGTGGTTATTGTTGTTTAAAGCCCAGCCGACTGCGTGGAGCCGTATCAGGACTATAACCGCCTTAAAACATACAAAACTTCAACAGGAAAAAAAAAAAAGAAAAGAAAATGAAGTACACATATCAATCCATTCGCGTACATAATCTTAGGACATACCCCCGGCGTTGACCACTCCGTCCAGCTCATCGCACAGGGGATTAAAAAAAATCCTAAATAAAATTTAAGCATAACTAAGGACACCAAATATATATAAAATCGGGCATAAATTATCTTAAACTCCTTCCGCATATATCACCTCCCTAGAGCCAATAATGCACTTAATACATGTACCCAGTTATCAATCCTAAGAGAAAATACGTAAGACTTTATCAAACACATACAGGTGAATGGACTATTAAGGCAGAAAATGATAGGAAGAAATGAGAGAAAGCAAAGGAGGAAGAAAGAAACAAAAGAGAGTGACAGAAAAGAGGAATGTCTAGCACAGAATTTCCAGAAGGTGGGGATACTATTTATACTGAAAGAGCCCCCGGCATCTCCACGGGGGGGGGGAGGGGGGTGATGTTGATGATTGTGTTGACGTCGCTGTTGATGTTTTGATGTTTTCCTTCCCTTTCCTTTCTCCCTCATAGTTCTTCTTTTTTTAATTTTTTAATGTATTTTTTCTTATTTAATGAAGAAAACGAGATCAAATCTCATTGTGGTGACTTTACACAAATTCCTGCACTATACTGAACAATTTTTGAGGCTTGCGAGTCAAACATTTTGACAAATGATTTGTTGGGTCATATACGTATTTATTCCAATTGAATAAATGATAAACAAATATACACTACATGATCCAGCAAATCATTTGTCCAAATGTTTGACTCGGAAGCCCCCCCCCCCAAAAAAAAAAAAAAAGTGATGGCGAGACGATCTAGAAAAGTTCGACAAACAATGGACCAGAACAGCAGTTAACCGGCAACTGTGGTGTGAGATGAGGAAGGCTTATGTCCAACAACAGATCGAAACAAGCTGAAGTGAAGTGAAGTGAATATGTATTTATATTCGTTTATTCAAATTGTTTAGAAAATTGACAGCAGCCTTGTTTGATCTGAACATCAAATCATCACAAGCAGACTTAATACTAAGCTATATGAATTCTGAAATAACAATACCAAACACAAACACCTAGCCCTAAGCTTTCAAAATATTTCATTTCTTTTTCAAACGTGACAGTGAGGCAATGTTAAGAGAACTGTACGATACACTATGAGGCATTTAAAAGTGTTCACGACAAACATTCTGTAATTTACATAATACCATATTGCACGTGCTGATTGTTATTCTTATTTTTGTTTTAAAGCCCAGCTGACTGCGTAGAGCCATATCGAGGATATAACCGTTTCAAAACATAGGCCCTACTACTTCAACAAGGAAAAAAGAAAGAAAGAAAATAAAGTGCACACATCAATGCATTCGCGTACATAATCCAAGGACATGCCTCTGGCGTTGACCACTCCGTCCAGTTTATCACACAGGGGATTTAAAAAACATATCTGAATACAAAATTAAACAACTAAAGACACTGAAACATATATGGAAATAAAACGGGCCTACATTACCTTAAATTCCTTCTGCATATAACGTCCTGGTTAAATATATCTTTAAACTGAATTTTTAGAAAATATTGGAATAAATGTTTGTTTTCTCGAAACAGAAAAAAGAACACGAATAGTTGTAATCTTCTGTCTACAAAACACACACAATGTTCCTGGTGTATTTCCTTTTCAATACACGAAGTTTCCACCTAAATATATGTGATTGTATAATTCATGATGATGATAATAATTCAACTAGTTGCTTATTTTGCTAAATTCGGATTACTGTTATCCAGTGTTTTTTTCTGGTACTAACATTATGAATTTTGAATGCAGTTTTTCTGGTTATCCTGGAATTACTTCCAAACATACTTGTCCACCGAAGGATAACATTCATTTCAGGAGAGGGGTAGCTGCATGTATACATTACATATTTTGTTTTCTGTAGGTAAACTCTTGGCTCCTCGTTTGGCAGTCATATTACCCATAATAATTGTAATCATTGCATCATATCAATCAACTGTCAGGGGTGTGGGTGGGGGGGGGGGTGTATTCTCTCTATCAGTAATTCCGAATTTAAGGGTAAACGAATGGAAACGAAGAAAGATGGAAACTTTCTGTTGGTTAGGTTCATGAACCATGGACTATAACTTATTTCTTGTCAGTGTACCATATGTTTCACTAATGATAACCCCGTCTTGTTTACAGACCTAAAGGGTCTTTTGATAACATCTGTATGATATATGATTGAAGATTTTTATTGCTATTGTTATTGTTGTTTAAAGCCCAGCCGACTGCGTAGAGCCATACCATTGCTATAACCGCTTCAGAACATACACAACTTCAACACGAAAAAAAAAAAAAAAAAAAATTAAGTGCACATATCAATGCATTCGCGCACATAATGTAAGGACATAGCCCCGCGTTGACAAATCCATCCAATTTATCGCATAGGGGGGTTAAAAAAACACCTGAATACGAATATAAGCATACCTAAGGACACTAAAGCATACATAAAAACGGGCTTATATTGCCTAAAATTGCTTCCGCCTATCTCACCTCCCTAGAGCCAAAAATGCACTTAATACATGTACCCAGTATCAATCCTAAGAGAAAATACGTAAGACTTTATCAAACACATACAGGTGAATGGACTATTAAGGCAGAAAATGATAGGAAGAAATGACAGAAAGCAAAGGAGGAAGAAAGAAACAAAGAGAGTGACAGAAAAGAGGAAATTTCTAGCACAGAATTTCCAGAAGGTGGGGATACTATTTATACTGAAAGAGCCCCCGGCATCCCCACAGGGGGGGGGGGGGGGGGGAAATGTTGAAGATTGTGTTGACGTCGCTGTTGATGTTTTGATGTTTACCTTCCCTTTTCTTTCCTCCTCATATTTCAATTTTTTTAATGTATTTTTTTCTTATTCATGAAGAAAACGAGATCAAATCTAATTGTGGTGACTTTACACAAATTCCTGCACTATACTGAACAATTTTTGGGGATTGCGAGTCAAACATTTTGACCAATGATTTGTTGGGTCATGTACGTATTTATTCCAATTGAATAAACGATAAACAATATATACTACATGATCCAGCAAATCATTTGTCCAAATGTTTGACTCGCAAGCCAAAAAAAAAAAAAATTGATGGCGAGACGATCTAGAAAAGTTCGACAAACAATGGACCAGAACAGCAGTTAACCGGTAACAGTGGCATGCGATGAGGAAGGCTTATGTCCAACAACAGATCGAAACAAGCTGAAGTGAAGTGAAGTGAATATGTATT
>CM060309.1:30883924-30893924 GCA_030674185.1 Monoplex corrugatus
GTATGATCATGTCTCTTTTTTCCTTCCCTTTGGTTTTGGACCACCACTGCATTTTTGTTGCTCCCAGTCCCTGTCTGTTGGTTTGCGTGTGTCCAATTATTTCTTTGATGCTGAGGTTTCTCTTGGCATTGTTTACAGCCTCTTGGACTTTCCACTTTCTGCCAGTTCTCAGTTTTGGATGAACTGCTCTCACGATATTGTCCTCCGATTCCTCCAGCATGCTCAACAGTCTTGCTTTTCCAACTTTGTATTCCTCCACTATGGATTTCAGAGGTAGCTTCAGCAATGCTTGACGACAGTAGAATGCAACATCAGTGAGACCAGGTGGGACACCGAGCCATTTTCTTGTGTATTTGTTGATTTTGGCTTCCATTGCTTCGACTGTGCTGGTGCAAATGTCATAGATTAGCAGTGGCCACAGCAGCTTTGGTATCAGCATGAACTGTAGACACCAGACTTTGTATTTGCCTGGCAGTCCGCAGTTATCTATTTTCTTCAGGCCTTCTTCTGCTGTTTGCTTGGTTTCACATCCCCTTTGTGTGTCTTTCAGGGAGTCATCATACCATCTTCCGAGACTTTTTACTGGCTCTTCTGTGACAGTGGGGATGGCTTGGTTGGCTACCATGAATTTGACTGAATCTGCCACTTTTCCTTTTCGCAGTGAGAGACTTCGGGATTTCTTAGGTTTGAACCTCATTCTTGAAGAGGCCACCAGCTCATCCAGCTGCTTTAAGATTTGGTGTGTCTCTTCCTCATCCGTGGACAAGACTGTTGTGTCATCCATGAAAGCTTTCAGAGGAGGCATCTGGTATCCATCTCCCAGATTCACTGGACCTGAACTCTTCATTGCAGCTTTCAAGATGACTTCCATTGCCAACACGAACAGTATGGGAGAGATTGCACAGCCCATTGCAATGCCCACCTCTAGGTCTATCCAGTCCGTGGTGTATTTTTTGGTAGAGAACCGCATTGAGAACCCTTGGAAATACTTCCTCAGCATTGTTCGGATGTTTTCTGGGATGTGATACATTTCAAGAGCCAGCTGGATCATATCGTGTGGAACTGATCCATATGCATTCGCCAGATCAAGCCAAACTACGTCAATGTCTCTCTTCTCTGTTCTTGCTTTTTGGATGGCATCCCAAATCAACGTGGCATGTTCCAAGCATCCAGGCATTCCTGGTATGCCTCCCTTTTGGACTGACATATCCAGATACTTGTTTTCAGTCAGGTATTTTGTCAATCTTGCTGCCATAACAGAGAAGAAGATTTTCCCATCGACGTTCAGAAGTGATATTGGCCTGAACTGATTGATGCTGCTGGAGTTCTGCTCCTTCGGAATGTACACTCCTTCAGCTCTCATCCATTGGTCGCTGATCTTCTGGTTCCTCCATGCTGATCGAATCATCTTGTGGAGCCACTCGAGCACTTTTGGGCATTTCTTGTAGAGCAGGTATGGTATTCCGTTTGGTCCAGGTGCTGACTTGGCTCTGGCTTTCTTTACTACGTTCTTCACTTCATCCAGTGTTGGTGGTTTGTTATTGAATTTTCCTTCTGGCGCTGCAGGCCAAACCAGATTTTGGATTTCAAGTGGTGCCTCGCGCTGAGAATCGGAATATGTTTCCCTGAGATGCTGCTCTAGGGTTTCCTTGCCCACTGTGAGAGTCCCTGATTTGGGTTGTTCAAACAGCTTTGCAAAGTCAAAGGGATCTTTGAAGAAACGATCTTGAGTCTTCTTCTTTTTGCTCTTTCTTCGCCTTGCTGATTCCACTTTGCTGAGAGCATTGTGTTTGGCCTTCAGATCTTTCCAGAGTTCCAGGAGCCCTTGCTTCTCGAATTCTGAGGCAGTTTTCATTCGCTTTTTAAGCTTCCTTTTCTCCCTCCGGATGCTCTCCATCTGTTGCTGTCTTCTGGATTTCTGGGGAGGCGTTTTTGTCTTTGGCTGCTTCACTCCATAAGTGTCCCTGCAGATAGAGTATATGATGTCTCCGTATGTGTCAAGTTTGTGTTCCAGCGTACTGTTCCCTATTAGCGCATTCAGCTTAAGGACAAGTTCCTCATCTAATTTCTCCCATTGTTCTTTTGCACCGGCAGGCGGCAAATTGAGTTTTCCACGTTTGGCGTTAAGAGCTTGTGCAAAATCCGCATCAGAACCGTCAGCGTGGATGTCCTTGGCACTATGGTTTAATTCCTGGCCTTGGTCATCCAACGTCTCACCTGCTATCGCAGTGCGCTGCTGCTGGTTCGTATGTATCTTCAAACAGCCCATTTTTGTCCTGTGGATCTTCATGCCGCGTTTGGTGGTGAATCTCCTTCCACACGCACACGGAAATTCCAACTGGTCATTAATCATGGTCCGTTGTGCGTTTCCAGTCGTGATGGAGTCAGTGCCGATGGATTCATCATTCTCTCCCCCTTTCGGTGAATCCTGGGAGCATCTTTCATTTGGAAAACTCGTGGCATGTTATCAAAGGCAAGGTGGGAAGCCAACCCACAAAGCCCGCAGATCTAGTCTTTCCCAGTGTCCTTCGGTCTTTCCCGAATGTCCTCCGAACTATTCCCGGAAGTCAATGGACTGACCATGTGCAGGTAGAAAGAAACTCTAGGGAGAGCTAGACAACAGAAGGTCTTCAGAGAAGTAACCCCCTTTAGACAAGTGTTTCGGCCCTGAATTCCTTACACTCTCGGGGGGCCGGGCCACATCCAGGTCATGACTCCTGGATGCCCTTCTGCTGTTGTCTATTTTTTTTTTTTTTTTTTTTTTTCCCACGCCGGGGATCGAACCTGGGCGATTCTGCGCTTCAGAACTGCGGTACGCGGTTTTACCAATGTGCTAACGGGGCACACATCATCTGTAGGGAATTTAATCCTTATGAAGTTCACTTTTTTTTTTGGTTCCTCCTTGCCCAGATCCAGCTTGAGCTCCTTTCTGCTGCCTCTGCCATCGCTTTAAGGGCTCTAGTCCTCTTCTTCCCAGAAATGGCGAGTTGTTTCATGAGATCATAAGCGGAGGTGCCCACAAACCCTCTTGCCCCGACCTCTATGGCGAAGATTTTGACCCGCAGACCTGCTTTCTTCAGGGTGCTGGCAAGACCGGCGTATTTTTCGGTCTTGTAGATATGTGCTTCTTCCATTCTGCTTTCGTATGGCACAGTGAGTTCTATCAGAATCACTTGTTTCGAGGAGTCAGAGTGGAGAGCGATGTCTGGTCTCATGCCTGTCTTGCTGATGACATCTGGGTAATTTCTCCACTCTGGGAGGTCTGCTGTACACTCCCAGTCGACTGCTCCATCCAGAAGACCCTTTGGCAATGTGCTGGTTGTCATAGCCCTTTCGGGCCAGACCTGTTTCCCTCCTGCTTTGTAGAACGTTGTCATAGCAATTGGTGCGTTTGGGGTCATGGTTTTTTCGCTAACCACATCTGTGATCACTTTCAGAACTTGGTTGTGCCTCCATGTATACCTTCCTTGGGCTAGCGCTACTTTGCAAGAGCTTAGGACATGTTCCACTGTTTGTTTCTTCTGACAGAGCGGACATGCTGGGTCGTCTGCTTTCCCCCATTTCACTAAGTTTGCATTCGAGGGGAGCAGGTCATATACAGATCTGAGGAGGAAGCTTATCCTTAGAGGAGCCATGTGCCACATATCGTTCCAGCTGAGACTTCTTTGGAGTGCCCCTGTTGACCTTGCTGGACTGCCTTCTGCACTCTTTTGACATCTTCTTCTTCCTTCAACTCCTGTATGATCATGTCTCTTTTTTCCTTCCCTTTGGCTTTGGACCACCACTGCATTTTTGTTGCTCCCAGTCCCTATCTGTTGGTTTGCGTGTGTCCAATTATTTCAGATGAACAGTTACTTTCTTACAGAACGGTGTCATGAAAACGCCAAATCCCATCTCAGTACACTAATGGTATTGCTGTTGTTATTGTTGTTTAAAGCCCAGCCGACTGCGTAGAGCCATATCAGAAAATAACAGAATTATCATTTCATCCCATAAAGAAAGAAAAAAAACCCAACAGAATTATCATTTCATCCCGTAAAAAAAGAAAAAATAACAGAATTATCATTTCATCCCATAAAGAAAGAAAAAATAACAGAATTATCATTTCATCCCACAAAGAAAGAAAAAATAACAGAATTATCATTTCATCCCACAAAGAAAGAAAAAAACCAACAGAATTATAATTTCATCCCATAAAGAAAGAAAAAATAACATTATTATCATTTCATCCCATAAAGAAAGAAAAAACCCAACAGAATTATCATTTCATCCCGTAAAGAAAGAAAAAATAACAGAATTGTCATTTCATCCCGTAAAGAAAGAAAAAATAACAGAATTGTCATTTCATCCCGTAAAGAAAGAAAAAATAACAGAATTATCATTTCATCCCGTAAAGAAAGAAAAAATAACAGAATTATCATTTCATCCCGTAAAGAAAGAAAAAATAACAGAATTGTCATTTCATCCCGTAAAGAAAATAACAGGATTATGATTGCATCCCATAAAGACAGAAAAAAACAGGATTATCATTTCGTCCTATAAAGAAGAAAAAATACAGAATTATTATTTCATCCCATAAAGAACAAAATAACAGGATTATCATTTCATCCATAAAAATAACAGGATTATCATTTCATCCCATAAATATAACAGGATTATCATTTCATCCCATAAACAAAGAAAAAATAACGGGATTATCATTTCGTCCCATAAAAATAATAGGATTATGAATCATCCCATAAAGAAAGAAAAACTGACAGGATTATCGTTTCATCTCATAAAAAAACAGGATTATGATTTCATCCCATAAAAAATGACAGTATTATCATTTCATCCCTTAAACACATCCCACCCTGTGTACGTACAGGAAAATATATACGGAAATGAATTATTTCATGCCGTGTACAGATGCACGTGATACACATTTAATACAGCGCAATGAAAGGACCGTGACACACAAAAGATGTTTGCAAGGAAACAAAGAGAAACGGCGAGAATGCAAACAGAAGATGTCTGCAAAGAATTAAAGAGAAACGGAGAGAATACAAACATGTTTGCAAAGAATTAAAGAGAAACGGAGAGAATACAAACAGAAGATATTTGCAAAGAATTAAAGAGAAACGGAGAGAATACAAACATGTTTGCAAAGAATTAAAGAGAAACGGAGAGAATACAAACAGAAGATATTTGCAAAGAAGCAAAGAGAAACGGAGAGAATACAAACATGTTTGCAAAGAATTAAAGAGAAACGGAGAGAATACAAACAGAAGATATTTGCAAAGAATTAAAGAGAAACGGAGAGAATACAAACATGTTTGCAAAGAATTAAAGAGAAACGGAGAGAATACAAACATGTTTGCAAAGAATTAAAGAGAAACGGAGAGAATACAAACAGAAGATATTTGCAAAGAAGCAAAGAGAAACGGAGAGAATACAAACATGTTTACAAAGAAGTAAAAAGAAACGGAGAGAATACAAACATGTTTACAAAGAAGTAAAAAGAAACGGAGAAAATACAAACATGTTTACAAAGAGGTAAAGAGAAACGGAGAGAATACAAACATGTTTGCAAAGAGGTAAAGAGAAATAGAAAGAATACAAACATGTTTACAAAGAAGTAAAAAGAAACGGAGAGAATACAAACATGTTTACAAAGAAGCAAAAAGAAACGGAGAAAATACAAACATGTTTACAAAGAGGTAAAGAGAAACGGAGAGAATACAAACATGTTTGCAAAGAGGTAAAGAGAAATAGAAAGAATACAAACATGTTTACAAAGAAGCAAAAAGAAACGGAGAGAATACAAACATGTTTACAAAGAAGCAAAAAGAAACGGAGAGAATACAAACATGTTTACAAAGAAGCAAAAAAAACGGAGAGAATACAAACATGTTTACAAAGAAATAAAAAGAAACGGAGAGAATACAAACATGTTTACAAAGAAGTAAAAAGAAATGGAGAGAATACAAACATGTTTACAAAGAGGTAAAGAGAAACGGAGAGAATACAAACATGTTTGCAAAGAAATAAAAAGAAACGGAGAGAATACAAACATGTTTACAAAGAATTAAAGAGAAACGGAGAGAATACAAACATGTTTACAAAGAATTAAAGAGAAACGGAGAGAATACAAACATGTTTACAAAGAAATAAAAAGAAATGGAGAGAATACAAACATGTTTACAAAGAGGTAAAGAGAAACGGAGAGAATACAAACATGTTTGCAAAGAAATAAAAAGAAACGGAGAGAATACAAACATGTTTACAAAGAGGTAAAGAGAAACGGAGAGAATACAAACATGTTTACAAAGAGGTAAAAGAGAAACGGAGAGAATACAAACATGTTTACAAAGAGGTAAAGAGAAATAGAAAGAATACAAACATGTTTGCAAAGAAATAAAAGAAATGGAGAGAATACAAACATGTTTACAAAGAAGTAAAAAGAAACAGAGAGAGAATACAAACATGTTTACAAAGAAATAAAAAGAAACGGAGAGAATACAAACATGTTTACAAAGAAGTAAAAAGAAACGGAGAGAATACAAACATGTTTACAAAGAGGTAAAAGAGAAACGGAGAGAATACAAACATGTTTGCAAAGAGGTAAAGAGAAATAGAAAGAATACAAACATGTTTACAAAGAAGTAAAAGAAACGGAGAGAATACAAACATGTTTGCAAAGAGGTAAAGAGAAATGGAGAGAATACAAACATGTTTACAAAGAAGCAAAAAGAAACGGAGAGAATACAAACATGTTTGCAAAGAGGTAAAGAGAAATAGAAAGAATACAAACATGTTTGCAAAGAAATAAAAGAATAGAAAGAATACAAACATGTTTGCAAAGAAATAAAAAGAAAACGGAGAAAATACAAACATGTTTACAAAGAAGCAAAAAGAAACGGAGAGAATACAAACATGTTTACAAAGAAATAAAAAGAAACGGAGAGAATACAAACATGTTTACAAAGAAGCAAAAAGAAACGGAGAGAATACAAACATGTTTACAAAGAAGTAAAAAGAAACGGAGAGAATACAAACATGTTTACAAAGAAGTAAAAAGAAACGGAGAGAATACAAACATGTTTACAAAGAAGTAAAAAGAAACGGAGAGAATACAAACATGTTTGCAAAGAGGTAAAGAGAAATAGAAAGAATACAAACATGTTTGCAAAGAAATAAAAAGAAATAGAAAGAATACAAACATGTTTACAAAGAAATAAAAGGAAATGGAGAGAATACAAACATGTTTACAAAGAAGCAAAAAGAAACGGAGAGAATACAAACATGTTTACAAAGAAATAAAAAGAAACGGAGAGAATACAAACATGTTTACAAAGAAGCAAAAAGAAACGGAGAGAATACAAACATGTTTACAAAGAAAGTAAAAAGAAACGGAGAGAATACAAACATGTTTACAAAGAAGTAAAAAGAAACGGAGAGAATACAAACATGTTTACAAAGAAGTAAAAAGAAACGGAGAGAATACAAACATGTTTGCAAAGAGGTAAAGAGAAATAGAAAGAATACAAACATGTTTACAAAGAAGCAAAAAGAAACGGAGAGAATACAAACATGTTTACAAAGAAGTAAAAAGAAACGGAAGAGAATACAAACATGTTTACAAAGAAGTAAAGAGAAATGGAGAGAATACAAACATGTTTACAAAGAAGCAAAGAGAAACGGAGAGAATACAAACATGTTTGCAAAGAAGCAAAGAAGCAAAGAGAAAATGGAGAGAATACAAGCATGTTTACAAAGAAGCAAAGAGAAATGGAGAGAATACAAACATGTTTACAAAGAAGCAAAGAGAAATAGAAAGAATACAAACATTTTTCAAAGGAAAAAAGAGAAACGGAAAGAATTCGAACAGAACATGTTTACAAAGAAGTAAAGAGAAATGGAGAGAACACAAGCAGGATTTTGTTTTGTTTTTGTTTTTGTTTGTTTTGTTTGTAGTTTTGTTGTTTTGTTTGTAGTTTTGTTGTTTTGTTTGTATGTTTGTTTTCTTATTTCTTAGAGGTTCATACCATGCCTTGTGTGGAGAGGACGATGTAAGGACAGACACAGGTTTTCAGCACACATAAATATCGCACAACACCCCCCCCCCCTTCCCCCAATAAATACATACATAGACACATTACATACATACATACATTTACATACATACATACATTTATACATTTATATACATACAAACATTCCATACATATATTATATACATTACACAAATACACACACATACATATATACATACATACATATATACATACATATATACATTACATACATTACATACATACATACATACATACATACACACACACACGTATATGTAAATAGATACATACATATATATATAACCGTCCTGTAGCATGCTGATTTTGTGAATTTCTCATAGCTATTTCTTGACAGGCTGCTGAACTTGATGTTACCTACTAGTTATCAATTACTGAAATAGACACCGTACATTTAAGAAGCAAGGTATGGATTCTTTTCTGTTTCTGGCGTAATGATGGTGAGCGATTCTGATCCTATCATTAACCAGAACCCTAACGCTAACCCCACCCTATCCTTAACCACGGTTCCAATCTACGATTGTTGTTACTGTTACTGTTATTTTTGTTTAGAGCCCAACCGACTGTGTAGGACTATAACCGCTTCAAAACATACAAAACTTCAACAAGAAAAAAAAAGAAAGAAAAGAAAATTAAGTACACATATCAATCCATTCCCACACAAGATCTAAGTACACTCCCCGGCGTTAACCACTCCATCCAATTTATTGCCCAGGGGATTTAAAAAACACACCTGAATACAAATTTAAGCATTCCTAAGAACACCAAAACATATCTAAAAACAGCCTAAATTACCCAAAATTGCTTCCGCATATCTCACCTCCCTAGAGCCAAAATTGCACTTAATACATGTACCCAATTATCTATCCTAAGAAAAAGTACGTAAGACTTTATGGAACACATACAGGTGAACAATGTACGGTTAAAGTGTCATATGATCTCACAAGTAGCAGGAGGCGCACACTTCTGTGTCTTAACCCTTTGACTCCCGTACCCTGTTCACCAACATCCTGCATTGTCAACCATGCTAGCAAAGGAAAAATGTAACCTTTTGACTTCCTCATCCTACCCACCAGCTTCCTGGTGGAAGCTGGTGGATAGAATGAGGGGGTAAAAAGGTTAAGTTCTTACAGTTGGTGGAAGGGTGCGGGAGTCAGGGGGTTAAACGGAATAAAGTGTGGGGCTTGGGTTGGGTGACGATCAGGGCTTTGTTCAGAAATAGGCTTTTGGATAAGAATCTCATGGAGAACCATTGTTATTGTTGTTTTTGTTTAAAGCCCAGCCGACTGCATAGAGCCATATCAGGGCTGCAACTGTTTCAAAACATAGACAACACTTCAACAGGAAAAGAAAAGAAAAGAAAATTAAGTACACATGTCAATGCATTCATCCACATAATCTAAGGACATGTTCCTGGCGTTGACCACTCCGTCCAATTTATCGCACAGGGGATTCAAAAAACACACCTGAATACAAACTGAAACATAAATAAGGACACCAAAACATATATAAAAAACGGGCATAAATTACCTAAATTTCATTCCACATATCTCACCTCCCTAGATCCGAAAATGCACTTAATACATGTACGCAAAATGCACTAAATACAAGGACATCCTAGGAAAAAGTACGTCAGACTTTATCGAACACATAGAGGTGAATGGACCATTAAGGCAGAAAATAATAGGAAGAAATGACAGAAATCAAAGGAAGAAGGAACAAACAAAGGTATTGAGAGAAAAGAGGAAATTTCTAGCACTGCGTTTCCAGAAGGTGGGGATATTATTTATACTGAAAGAGCCCCCGGCATCCCCACGGGGGTAAGCAGAACCAGATTTGTAACTCTGACAATAACCTTATCATTGACTAGAACCATAGTCATAACTGAACCCTAACTTTAACATTTATTCCGTCTTAAGAGGGCT
>CM060309.1:30901424-30921424 GCA_030674185.1 Monoplex corrugatus
GAGTGACAGAAAAGAAACATTTTTAGTACAGAATTTCCGCTGAGTTAACCAGTAACCTCTGCATTGATGGGACTTGAACCTACAATCTTCCACTCATCAATCCGTCGAGTTAATCACTACACCATCTTGATTTGTGAATGCATTAGATTTCATTGCTTGTGGTTTTGTTGTTGTTGTTGTTGTTTGTTTTGTTTGTTTGTTTGTTTGTTTGTTTTTTCAACTAAACACGTGCTCTTGTTAGTTGACATTAACGTCCCAGCGCAGAAATACGATTAGAGATTGTCTTGTGATTTCATTTGTCTTGACAACAAAAAAGAAGTAAAGGAAATTCTGACTAGACATTTATTAGTATGCGAGCTATGGCCTGCAAAATATTATGCCACTATTTTATTTTTGATGATTACCCCGTTTATTTTTTACACCACACACTGGTCGTCAGTGAATTCGTCTCCTTGTAATTTCAAGTCTTGTTTATATTGAAAGTTTAGTTATTTTAGCATAGAATCAATTCATTAAAGATGCCAGAAAGCGTATATGTATATACGAATATTTACACATGTGTACATTAGTATATGTACATATGTGTATGTAAAAACAAAAGTCTAACCTCTCCATTTTAATGCGTATCTATCAGTATGTTGAATTAAGCTCGTGTAGCAAGCGGAAAACGCTCAAAGCACATTTTTGATGCGCTTTGATGACATTCTCTTAGCTGCTGAGGCCAAACCATTGCACACCAGTAGACACTGTTATTGTTATTGTTATTGTTGTTTAAAGCCCAGCCGACTGCGTAGAGCCAAATCAGGGCAGGGCTATAACTGCTTTAAAACAGACAAAACTTCAACAGGAAAAAAAAAAGGAAAAAAAATTCAGTGCACAGATCAATGCATTCGCGCACACAATCCAAGGGCGTTGACCACTCCGGCCAATATATCGCACAGAGGATTTAAAAAACACGCTCAAATACAAATATAAGCATATCTAAGGACACCAAAACATACATAAAAACAGGCATAAACTACCCAAAATTGCTTCCACATATCTCACCTCCCTAGAACCAAAAATGCACTTAATACACGTACCCAATTATCAATCCTTAGAAAAAGTACGTAATACTCTATCGAACACACACAGATGAATGGACCAGCAAGGCAGAAAATGATAGGAAGAAAATCAGAAAGCAAAGGAACAAGGCAGAAACAAAGAAACTGACAGAAAAATGAAATTTCTAGCACAGAATTCCCAGAAGGTGGGGATACTATTCATACTGAAAGAACCCCCGGCATCCCCACAGGGTGGGGGAGGGGGGGATAAATAGACACTGACGAAGAAATACAGACGAAATTACAGTTAAGAACTTTCGTCCTAAAGCTCATAAAGAAGATCAATTCCTTTAATTTTAACAATGTTTGTTGTATACTGTGTCACCATGAACAAACACATGACCTTGTGCCATTGTGATCTTTAAGAAACACCACATGTTATAAGACTTGACGCACAGCGAGGACAATGATTGACTGTTACAACAATGTCAACAGAATTGATACACAATGCGCGGTCTCTAGAAAATATCTTCACACATTTTCCTCGAAAAATATTGATTTTGGCCTTTTTTTTTTTTTCAAAACTCCTTGTGACCTTGACATTGGCGCATGACCTTCCGAACTTGTCCTTTCGCGACTCTTAAAGATGGCCGAAATTTGGTAAAGATCCGCCCATAACGAGCTGAGATAATTGTGTCCACACAGTTTTGTAACAGACACATGGACAAACACACAACTCTCTCCAGTCTGCGTGAAATTCTCTCACCTTTTTTTTTTTTTTTTTTTTTGATTTTGAAGGAATTTTGAAATATATGGTAAATGGGAGTATACGACAATACGTTGACTTTTGTTGGAGTGCAATTCTGTATGTGACTGTTTATGCTGTCACTCGTAAGGCTAATTGTTTATGTTTAACTGGAATGGACTCCTTAGTATTGTGATGACAACGACGATAGCAACCGTGACGACGATGACGGCGATGACGACGACGACGATGATGATGATATATTTTTTACAGTACAAACATCCTACCCAAGAAAACGTGCAAGCAAGATAATGCACAGTGGCATAAGCACGCAATCAATGTAACACTTTTACTCTCGCACCTTATTCACCAACTTCAAAATCTTGATCTCATGACTCTCTTACCCTGTCCACAGGCCTCCTGCAGGAAGCTGGTGGATAAGGTGAGGGAGTCAACGGATTAAGTTTTTGCTTTGCTAGTATAGTTGACAATGCAGGATGCTGGTGAACAGGGTGCGGGAGTCAAAGGGTGAAAGAGTTAACGAATCACACTAGTGATAAGGCAGGAACACACGCATTAGCTGAAGACACCGTCAAAAGATAAGGAAGTACTTATGGCAATTTATACTCATCTATCGTAATTTAGGAAAAGACAGGCAACATTTATAGCCATTTCATGAGGAAAGGGGAATTAGAGCACCTGGTCACAACATGAAAGTTGGAGGGAAAGAGAGCACCAGGTAGACCCAGGGAAAAAATATTGGACGGACTTGCAGGGTGGCTGAGGACAGAGAGGGTGGAAGATGTGCTTGCGGTAATAAGGGATAGATGCATATGGAGGGCCATATTCACCAACGCCATGTGGCAGGGCACTTGATGATGATGATGATGATGATGATGATGATGATGATGATGATGATCTTAATGCATGATGTCGTGTTTCAGATGGCCTCGGTGGTAGAGCTGGAGTCCAAGTTCCTGGAGTGCCACATCTGCCTGGAGACCTACCGGCGGCCCAAGACCATCCCCTGCCTGCACAGCTTCTGCGAGCAGTGCCTGAATGACTACATCAGCAACTGCCGCGAGCTGCAGGGCGCCAGGTTCCCCTGCCCCGTGTGCAAGCAGTTGGTGGACTGCCCCGACCCCTCCCTGCCCCGCCAGCAGTGGGGCTCCAGCTTCAAGGGCAGCTTCTTCCTGAACGACCTGGCCGACTGCTTGAAGAGGGCAGCCACCCCGCCCCTCACCTCACCCTGCTCCTTGTGTGACCGTCAGAACGCCGTCAAGTTCTGCCTGGACTGCGACCACAAACTGTGCGAGTACTGCTCCTCCGTGCACGGCAGGATCCCCACGTCCAGCAACCACGAGGTGGTGGACTACTCCGTCTCCAACAGCCCCCACGTGCATCGCCGGAGAAGGCGATTCTGCCACGTGCACAAGGACCGCGTGCTGGACCTCCACTGTCCGCAATGCTCCACGGCCCTGTGTCAGATGTGCCACCTGACCTTCCACAAACTGTGCACGGGCGTGGCGTCTCTGGCCGACACGGCGGAGCAGAAGCGGGTCTGGCTGAAGGAGCTAGAAGGCCGCACCAGCACCTACATCAACAAGCTGGCCCGCATCAACGAAGCCCTGAACCGCAACCTGGAGGCCGCCAACATGGCTCAGGTCAGCGACGCTGAGCGCCTGAAAGAGTTCTTCATTAAGACCATGCACAGTCTTCGCAAGAAACAGGACGAGCTGATGGGCGAGCTGGAGAGGATCTATCAAAACCACTGCAAGGCTCTGGTGGAAGGAAAGAGGTACGTTGATGAACTCATCAACCCATCCATTGTTCATCAGTTCACCCGGTACCTAACATTGCCACTAAGCAGTTCACCTTTCCTCGGAACTAAATGTGCAATTAAAATAATCATGTACTCAATTATCCATCCTTATAGATTTTCAGTTCCAGTTTCAGTTTCTCCATATGCACTAACGTCACAAGCGTCATGTGTCTGGTGATCATGGCACAAGCCTTAAGCCTGCACATAAGCCCATGAGCTGGCCAGGTCCTTATAGAAGGTATGTTAAATCTCTAAGGAAAACAAAAGGTGAATGAAACTGCACAGCAGAAAATAACAAAGGACGAGATGACAGAAAGCTAAGGAGCAAGCTGGAGACAAAGAGAGTGGCAACAAAGGAAACTTTCGAAAACAGAATTTCCAGAATATGGGAACCCTGCGTATTTAGACTGAAAGAGTCCCCGGCATCCTCACGGAGGGAGTGAAATACATGTATCCATTATTTGCTAAATGGTATAAAACACGGTGAAAGGTTTGGTTAGATGTTCGGTTTAGTCATTTGTTCATATCAAATGATGTATATTTTTCGAGGGTAGTCATTTGTTCAATCAATAAGCCAGCTAGCCAACCAGTTATTTTGTCAGCTAATTAGCTTGGTTGGTATGTATTTTGTTGTAATGTCCAGGATTAAAGCTAGCAATAGCAACAACAACAACAAAAGTTGTATCCAAATGGTATCAGATTATTGTTTGTTCATCCACCACATATTTATCACACAAAGTATGTGACAAGTTTGTGCACCAAATACAAATGACTATCTAAAAATTTTAATTTTTTCCCCGTCTAATATCACTCACAGTGAAAAGACGTTAAATCAAAGAACAAATTTTAAAAGACTGAACAGAAAGATACATCAAATGACATGATCTATATCAGTAAGCAGTTGAATGAATATTTTTGGCGGTCGGTAGCTGATTTGTATCAATCTTCGGGGGGGGGGGGGGGGGGGATACATGTGCTTCTTTTAAAATGGTATTTGACAAGAAAAGAATTGGCGTAGAGGACAGAATGGATATGGGAGAGTGCTTTCAGCTACATCAAAAAATATATCTACTCATTCAAAAATTACGGACTGAAATATTCATTTACGTTTTTTATTGTCTGAAATGTTCCTTTATGCTTTCTTTTACGTATCTGCATTCACCCAAGTAGAATTGAGCCCAAGACGTATTTCCGTCATATCGTCTGATCTAAAATTTCTCTATCATGTCCAGACAATGTAATGCTTTGGTTCACCAAATGTAATAGTCCATCTCTACGAATGTTGCATTTTATCCCGTTGGTTTCTACAGAGGAAACAAACTTTATTAAATCTCAATTTTAAACAAAACATTTCTCATCAGCGTGCACTGTAGTCGTCTCCTTGTTTGAAGTAACGTGATATTTTCTCGTTTTCTCTAACAGATTTTCTGATTTGTCTTTCTTTATTTGTCTAATGTATTTCATTGTATACATCTTTCAGTTTATCACAGCTTTTAAATTTAGTTACATTTGTTTGCTATTGTTTTATCATATACGCCTGTTTGCTTTTCTTTGCGCACGAAGCAAAATTAGGATAGTTGAGTGTTTTCAAACCATTTATACAATAAAGACAAAAAATATTATGTCTAGCATCCAGCATATAAACTACTTTTCGTAAACAGTTTTGGGCAGCTTGGACGAACCCCGAATGCGCCACTGATTGTTTTTATTCTACATGTATTTTTGTAAAAGTTTCAAGAGGCATACATTCACCATCTGATGTCACTTTGTTCTTCAGACAATGTACGTTCCCAATTCGCCTTTGTTGTTGTTGTTGTTGTTGTGTTTTTGTTGTTTGGTTTTGTGGTTTGTTTAGTTTCTTTTGTTTGTTTAGTTTGTTGTTGTTTGTTGTTGTTTTTGTTGTTTTTTGTTGTTGGGTTTTTTGTTATTTTTGTTGTTTTTGTTGTTGTTTGTTGTCTGTTTGTTGTTTGTTTCTTGTTTGTTTGTTGGTATGTTGTTTGTTGTTGGTTTGTTGTTGGTTTGTTGTTGGTTGTTGTTGGTTGTTGTTTGGTTGTTGTTTGGTTGTTGGTTGTTGTTTGGTTGTTGTTTGGTTGTTGTTTGGTTGTTGTTGGTTGTTGTTGGTTGTTGTTTGGTTGTTGTTTGGTTGTTTGTGGTTGTTGTTTGGTTGTTGTTTCTTGTTGTTGGTTGTTGTTGGTTGTTTGTGGTTGTTGTTTGGTTGTTGTTTGTTGTTGTTGCTTGTTTGTGGTTGTTGCTTGTTGGTTATTGTTGTTGTTGGTGGTGGTGGTAGTGTTGTTGTTGTTGTTGTTGTTGTTGTTGGTGGTGGTGGTGGTGGTGGTGGTGGTGGTGGTGGAGGACAATGATTCGGTTCATAATTCTAGTTCAATTAGGTTCAGGTGTGGTTTTAGATTGTTAGAGTTTGGTTTCGAAATAGGACGTAAGGGTATACGTGAGGGGAACGTAGCCATGATTTCATCGGGTCATTGTGTTGTTTTTTTCCAACATAATCGCTCCGCATGAAATTCTTATCGATGCATTGTTTGCATTTCCATCCAAACTTCTTCTAAGCACACATACTACAAATACTGGACTTGCTAGGAGGTAAGAATGTATGTTCTTTGATGAGACATTTCTGACCATACAATTGTGACAGTACTTTACTAACTTTATGTCAGCCAGCCAGCCAATTAGTTATTCATTTATGTAGTTTGTCACCTAGTCAGTGAGTTAATCAGTCATTCAGCCACACGGTCAGTCATTTAGTCATTTGGCCAGTAAGCCAGTTAATCAGTCAGTCAGTTAACTCCTCAGTTAGTTAGAAAGGCAGTGACTTTGAGTGGTTGAGTGAGTTAGGACCCGACTGACTGATTGAGATGAAGACATCAAAATTTCCGAAGAATGGATACAGACATGTTAATGTAGTTTTGTTAATTTGGAAAAGCAAGTATATCAGAAAAATCCGCTTTTTCTGTGAGTTAATTTATATTCAAACAGAATCTACTTATTTAATGTAATCAATGTTTGCACACACACAAAAATTAAACTGAAAACATCATGTCGTGTATGTCATCAACACTGATATTAATCTGCATTGTTTGCGACAGTTGTTTTTCGTCACCGTCGTCACACAGCACACAGATACAGGTGTAGACACGCACGAACATTCGCACATACCAGCACGTTCTAACGCATACTTACAAACATACACCAAGGCACAAACAAATCCAAACAAACCATACCATACTGTTAATCGCGAACAAGAATGAAAATGTAAATGTATTGACCTTCCCCCAAAGGTGGACATGCAAAGAACCCAAAAGAGAGGAAGAGACGGGGAATAGGCAGACAGAGTGAAACGGAGAGAGGAGAGGAAAGAGAATGTAAGAAAGGGGAGAGAGAAGGAGAGAGGACAGAGAGAAGAGAGGACAGAGAGAGAGAGGGAGAGAGAGAGAGATAGAGAGAGGACAGAGATAGAGAAAAAAGAGAGAGAGACAGAAAGACACACACACACACAAAGGCAGACACACAGACAGACAGAGAGAGGAGATGGCTGAGACAAGACAGAGGGAGAGTAAAGGGGAAAGAAGAGAGAGGAGGGAGAGAGAGAGAAGACAGTTCGGGGAGAGGGGAGAGAGAGGGGAGAAGAAAGACATACAGAGAGAGAGGAGGGGAGAGGAGAGACAGAAGGGGAGAGAGGAGACAGAGGGGAGAAGGGAGAGAAGCGACAGAGAGAGAGACAGACAGACAGACAGACAGACAGACAGAGACAGAGACAGAGAATATGGGTGCTCCATGAACCCGCATGCAATCGAAGTTCATTAATAAAAGTGAAATAGCTCGCTCCTCGATTAAATTGCTATTGTCATTGTTGTTTAAAGCCCAGTCGACTGCGTAGAGCCCTATCAGGGCTATAACCGCTTCAAAACATACACAACTTCAACAGCAAAAAAGAAAAAAAAAAAGAAAATTAAGTACATAATCTAAAGACATGCTTCTGGCATTCCAGTTTATCGCACAGGGGATTGAAAAAAACAACAACACCTGAACACAAATATAAGCAGACCTAAGGACACCAAAACATATAAGCTACGCACAAAAAGTTAAGGATCACTTGCACAAAAATTCATAACTTTCAAAATAAGAAAGCCAATGCGTTGAAGTTTGGCAAACATTTAATTCCATGCTTTAGTGATAACGATACACAATTGCCTTCAATTTCGAGCAATCGTTTGGTGTGTACATTTGATCAAAGTGGGTACGTATCGAAATTTGATTTCCCAAAGTCATTGAAATCACAAGACAGGGCATTCTGATGCTCCCAAAAGTTCAGTAATGCGTGTAACTGCCATGGCTGTTCTGGCACTCGTCGCAGCGAGTCCTCATCGAGTTGACCAGGTTGGTGAAGATCCTCTGTGGAAGCGCCTGCCACTCAGCCTGCAGCATCTGGTAGAGGTGTTGGGCATCCCTGGGAGGGGGTGGTTGCTCCTCACTTTGCGATCCAGCTCATCCCAGAGGTTCTCAATCGGGTTGAGATCGGGACTGCATGCTGGCCACTCCATTCTGTTGACTCCAGACTGCTGCAGGAAGTCGGTGACCACCCTTGCCCTGTGGGGGCGAGCGTTGTCATCCTGGTAGACAGCCGTCAGTCCCATCTGCTGCAGTGTAGGCACAGCCAGCGGTCGAAGGATCTCATCCTGGTATCGGAGGCCAGTCAGGTTACCCTGTACATGATACAAGGGTGTTCTGTGGTGAAGGCTGAAGGCCCCCCAGACCATTACAGAACCTCCACCAAAGGCCACCTTTTCTTGGACAGTGGTGTCAATAAAGCGTTGCCCTGGGCGCCTCCAGACCCTCAGTCGGCCGTCGTTGTGGTTCATGGTGAAGCGTGATTTATCACTGAACAGGACCTGGGACCATTGCTGACGTGTCCACCTCACGTGACGTCTGCAGAAGGCACGGCGTGCTGCCCTATGGGCTGGAGTTAAGCGTGGCCGTACAGCTGGGCGACGAGAACGGAGGTTAAACCCATGAAGGCGGTTCCGTATGGTCTGCTGGCTGATGTTGATGTTAGTAGCCACCCTCAGCTGCCTTCGAATGATGCTGGAAGAGGCTGTTCTTGTCTGCAGGGCTTGTCGTTCAATGAGACGATCTTCACGTGGGTTTGTCTTCTTCGGTCGACCAGATCTGCGTCTTTCATGGACCCTCCCAGTGGCTGTGAAGCGTTGAATCAGTCTGACAATGACCGAGATGGACACCTGAAGTCGCCTGGCCACTTCTCGCTTGGGAACACCATCTTGGAACCATGCAACAGCTCGTCCCCTCTCAAACTCGCTCAATTTTCGTCGTGGAGGCATTGTCAGATCAGGCCTACTACTGGTGGAATGTCTTCTTATAAAGCCAAGCAAGAGACAGCATCTCACACATAAACAGCAGTGCTTGCACGTGCATAATGGTTTTTCCATCTGGCTTGTGCAATGTGTTCAGGCAGAACGGTCCAAAACAAGGTCCTTTTTCGCAAGTTTCCGCTTTTCCGTTTGCGGCCAAGCTCAGTAGTAGAGAAACTACAGACAGTAAAACGGAAGACCTCTCCTGACCTTGGAACCAAGAGAGGATGTTTTCTGTCGTCTCTCTTGTTACTTCTGTCTGCTTTTCCTGTTCTGTCTGTCATTTTGGTCTTCCGTGCAATTTTCGCACTAACACAACATCGCCCACTTACTGCTGAACAAGAATTCATAACAATTTGACTGAACTGAGAAATAAATAACAGTAGCGAACTGAGTTTATTACGCACCTGTTTTCTCATAGTGATCCTTAACTTTTTGTGCGTAGCTTACATAATAAATATATAAACAGGCATAAATTACCTAAAATTGCTTCCGGATAGCTCACCTCCCCAGAGCCAAAAATGCACTTAATACATGTACCCAACTATCAATCCTAAGAGAAAGTACGTAAGACTTTATCGAACACAAAGAGGTGAATGGACCAGCAAGGCAGAAAATGATGGGTAGAAATGACAGAAAGCAAAAGAACAAGGCAGAAACAAAGAGATTGACAGTGAAAAGGAAATTTCTAGCACAGAATTTCCAGAAGGTGGGGGGATATTGTTTATACTGAAAGAGCCCCCCGGGTATCCCCCGGGATCAAATTAAATACTTCTTCAGCCAGTCAGTCACTCTCTCAGGTAAAAAGTTAGTCGTTAGAAGTTTTAACTCTCAACATTCCGACCGGTACAGCCGATCTTCAGGACAAAAGAGAAGTTACGGAAACAGAAAGGCATGCCTTCACATTGTTTATAGCGAACAGGTGAGCATTCAGATGGAATAGGGAGAGACATAAAGCCAAGATGACAGACAGAACAGGAAAAGCAGACAGAAGTAACAAGAGAGACGACAGAAAACATCCTCTCTTGGTTCCAAGGTCAGGAGAGGTCTTCCGTTTTACTGTCTGTAGTTTCTCGCTAGAGTTAAGAATATATTACAGACAAAACAAGAGGATTGCATACTTTCACATAAGCCAGTGGATATATTTAGGTTACGCCGTTTCAGATTCTCTCGCATGCACGCACGTGCCGGCATGCAAACCACCCACCCACACACTCATCCACTCACACGCGCGCGCGCACACACACACATACACACACACATGCAAGCACGCACGCACGCGCACACACACACACACACACACAACACACACACACAGAGGCACGCACGCACACGGACACGCACATACACACACACACACGTGCACACGCACACGCGCGCGCACACGCACACACACGCACGCACACACACACACACACACACACACACACACACACACACACACACACACACACACACGTAGGGGTCGTTAGAACAATTTGTTTGGCCGACAAGTGAGTCACGACCAATCTTATTTATCACAGCTTTATTTATCGTGTCTATATTTACTTATTCTTATATTCCATATAAGGAAATCTTATTCTTTTGCAATAGTTTCCGTTATACAGCTTGAGACTGTAAACTTATTCCTTATTTTGCTACAAGTATTAATCAAGAAAAAAAATGTATCTCCGAGTCTAGTTTACTCATTTTCCATGTTCAAGTTTATATTACTTACAGCCCAGCCGACTACTAGAGCCATATAAGGGCTAACACCACGTCAAAAACGACAACAGTTCAAAACCATGCTCACCATTAACCCTGCAAGCCTAAAATGCAATTCAAGAGAAACAGCCGTGAAATCATATCAGGTGAAATCTATTGATCTCTTGTAAAAACAACAACAGGAAATTGCATCAGGAGGGACGTCTGGGAAGAACATAATTTTCCGCTAACTAGTGATGTACAGAGTAGTAGTTCTGAGCGCCCTAACATATTTGCTGCAACACCTAAACTACTAATTTGCTGCGAGATCTGAACTATTTATCGACAGCATACATATTCAGCAGCGAGGACTGGTTTGCCTGCGCAAGATCTGCAAGATCACGTGGCAAGATCGAAGATCGACTTTTCAAGTTCTGAAGAAGTGAGGCTTGCCAAACAGTGAGTGTCTTACTCACCGAATACCAGATTCTTTGTAAAGGGCACTTTGTATGAAAGACAGCTGCATCCCCAAAACTTATTGAGTGTCTTACTCATCGACTACCAGATTCGTTGTGGAGGATACTTTGTACGTCAGGAAGACAACCGCATCCGAAAGAAGCATTGAGTGTCTTACTCACCGAATACCAGATTCTTTGTAAAGGACACTTTGTATGAAAGACAACTGCATCCCCAAAACTTATTGAGTGTCTTACTCATCGAATACCAGATTCGTTGTAAAGGACACTTTGTACGTAAGGAAGATAACCGCATCCCTAAAAAGCATTGAGTGTTTTAATCATCGGATACCAGATTCGTTGTAGAGGACACTTTGTCTGTATGAAACACAACCGCATCCCCAAAAAGCATTGAGTGTCTTACTCATCCCCGGCCAAAGGAAGGGCACATAACTTGTCCATCAGCTAGAAGCATTCTAACCGTTAAAAGTCAGTGGTCCTGTCAGGTCAGTTGGTTACAGTGTCATGCTGATAACACACAGGTCGTGGGTTTGATTCTCTGGTGGGCCACAGTTTGGTTGGTTGATTGGTTGGTTGGTTGGTTGGTTGGTTGGTTGGTTGGTTGGTTGGTTGATCGTTTGATCGATTGATTGTTTGATTGTTTGATTGGGTTGATTGGATTGAATGATTGGATGGATTGGATGGATTGAATGGATTGGACGATTGAATGGATGATTGAATGAATGAATGAATGATTGATTGAATGACTGATTGAATGACTGAATTATTGAACGATCGAAAGATTGAATGACTGAATGTTTGATTGATTGTTTGCTTGTCTGGTTTTGTTTGTTTGTTTTTGTTTGTTTGTTGTTGTTTGTTTGTTTGTTTGTTTGTTTGTTTGTTTGTTTGTTTGTCCAGTGTCCAGTTTGGTCAGTTGTAATATCTCCAAGCTCATGAAAAAAAAGTTGCGGATTCAACACTCGAGTGGGTCATTTTTTTGTTTTTGTTTTTCTTTTTCATTATCCTGGTGGTTTTCAGCTCAGTGTTTCATAGGTCCCTCCCCCTTCCCCTCCCCTTTCCTCCCTCCCCCTTGCCCGTGCTTATATTTCTGTGCAGGCTCGGGGAGTCTGCCAGTAAATTTCTGGCTGATCTGGGTAGAGCACATATGGAATTGTCCGAGTGCTATGAACCCTCCTTGAACAAGCTCCAAGTTCCATACAAAAATCTTTTGAGGATTTTGGCGTAAACGTATGCGAAGGTGAAATAATCTAGAATGCTCCTCGGAGATCGAAACACGTTGTGCCGTTTGTTTGTCTTGTTTTGATTTTAGTTTTGTTGTGTTTTTGTTGTTTACTACCATTTCTGTAAATGAAACTTCTATGGGTGATAAAGTCTTCATTAACTCTGGCATTCTGACAGTTTTTTTTCTGCTGAATCATTTTCATAAAAATCCTGTTGGCATACTACTGCATATTTTGATCTCCATTTTTTTTTTTTTTTTTTTTTAGGGAAACGTATATTTTCTGGGAGAACGTGTGTGTGCGAGTGTGCTCGTGAGCGTGAGCGCGTGCCTGTTAACAAAATGTGTTCAGACTTTCTTAGCTGTTTATAGGTAGTCCAAAACAAGTGTGACTGCTCACGTTCAAGCAAACAGGAACCAGAAAAAAAAAACACGTGTAAAAAGAACAAGAAAGCGTATTTCATACAACCAGATAAGACAGGCGCAAATTTTCGGCCAACTGGCCTTTGTCAAGCGTAAGATCAAAAACAGACAAACACCAGATACAACAATTAGGAGAAAAAGACTGAAAATTCCCTGCTGTTTACAGGTAGATCTTTAATCAATTTTGCTCAAAGATAAGGACGGTTAATGAGTCGCATATGCATTAGGTCAGAGGACACGCTGTAAAGATCAAGGTCGCACAGACTAAAAAAACAGTGCCTAAACTCGGCACTGCCTGGGGGGGGGGGGGGTAAAAAGCACTTTCTCGGATGATTCTGATAATTATTAAAATTAAAATCCGTTGTCACTGTTGCAACAGTTTATCATTCCCTGTCCTCACTTCTGTTGAAATTACATTTCAACTGAAGTTTATTCGAGGTCACAGCCACCTTGAGAAATACAAAAACCTGATTTTACGGCATGAATTTTATACAAAAAAGGAGAATATTACAAGTTGAATTGTCTTGTTTGTCAAGATAATTACCACGCCTGACTATCTTCTCTGTCAACTGTTGTTTCGGCTCTCATGATTATTGTTATTGTTGTTTAAAGCCAGCCGACTGCCTAGAGCCAAATTAGGGCCATAACAGAAAACAAAGGAAAAGAAAATTAAATAAATATATCAATGCATTCGCGCACATGATCTAAGGAAATGTCCTTGGCGTTGACCATTCCGTCGAATTGATCGCACATGGGGATTCAAGAAACATACCTGAATACAAACTTAGACATAACTAAGGACACCAAAACGTATATAAAAACAGGCCTAAATTGCATTAAAATTGCATCCGCATATCTCATATCCCTAGAGCCAAAAATGCACTTGACACATGTACCCAATTATCAATCCTACCTGAAAGTACATAAGACCTGATCGAAGACATACAGATGAATGGACCAGCAAGGCAGAAAATAATAGGAAGAAATGACAGAAAGCAAAGGAACAAGGCAGAAACAAAGAGAGTGACAGGAAAGAGGACATTTCTAGCACAGAGTTTCCAGAAGATGGGGATACTGTTTATACTGAAAGAGCCCCCGGCATCCCTACGGGTGGGGTGGGGAGGGGTGTCTTTCAGGATGGACCATCTGTGATCAACATTGTTATAGGTTTGGGGTCAATTAGTTATGAACTTACGAAGAGTTGTTCGTGGTCCTTTCGGACAAACAGTTCTTTTGTGAACAATTAAAAGCCTTTCGTTGTTTTTATTGCACGTATATATCGTGGAAAGTAAACACTATGGACACGAAAGAGTGCAGACTGGTGGAGAGAGAGAAATGAAATAACATTTCTAAGTGTTGCCTATCTGTATGTGTGTTTATCTTTGTGGTCTGTTTGCTTGTATGTGTTTCCATAACCCGTATAAGTGCTTACATCTCGTACCATCCAAACAGACCATTACCCCTTTGACTCACGCAGTCTGTCCACCGGCACCCTGCATTGTCAACCATGCTAGCGATGCAAAACCTTAACCTTTTGATTCCCTCATCAAAAAGTTAAATCTTTTGCTGGTGTTGGATAGGATGCGAGAGTCAGAGTGTTAAACGCATGTTGTCCATGTCCACCAGGGACCGTGAGGAGCTGCTGACGGCACTGTACAACGCGCGGGACCTGACACGCAGTCTGGTGGAGGTGGGCTCTGACTGGGAGGTCATGCAGGAGGCCGACTCTGACCTGGGCCAGCAGGTGCAGGGCCTCATCACCCGCGTGGACACCCTGCCCCGCCTGGAGACGCCCATGGCCTCCGTGTCTCTGGAGGGCGACGCCACCAAAGGTGTGCTGAAGAACCTGAACCAGCTGTCACTGAGCGTAGTCCTCTCCTCCCCCATCCCCACCACCCCCACCTCAGACTCGCCCACCTCGGGGCTCTCCCCTTTCCAGTTCCCTTCCTTGTCCCAGCGGAGGACCCCCAAGCTGCTGAAGCGGATCAAGACACGCACGGGGCTGGACAAGGACAAGCCCGAGATCTGGGACATGGCCGTGCTGCCGGAAGGTCAGCTCATCCTAGTGGACGCCGGCAACTCCTGCATCAAGGGCATGAACATGGGCCCCTCCACCAGCACCGTCTGTCGTCTCTCCCTCCGCTCCCCGCTCAGGGTCTGCAAGCTGTCGGACCACGAGGTGGCCGTGACCGCTCGGGACAAGAAGCTGTACGTCATCAGCGTGACGGACAAGCTGGAGGCCACCCGCTGGACGGAGACCCAGCACGAATACTGGGGGCTGGCCTCGGTGGGAGAAGGCACCATGGCTGCCAGTTGTCTGGACCTCAGCTGCGTTCACCTCATCGATCTCCAAGGCCAGGTGTTGCAGACCATCTCCCACGACGCTCCCTCCAACCCCCTCTTCCAGCGACCCAGTTATCTGAGCTCTACCCCCGAGGGCGACATCTTTGTGTCCGATTGTATGAAGAAGTGCATCTATCGCCTGGCGCTGAACGGCGAGGTGCGCTTCAAGTACCCGTGTAACGGACCCTTCGGACTGCAGAACCCGCGCGGCGTGTGCAGTGACCCTCAGGGCATGTTACTGTGTGTGGACAAGGAAGGACAAAAGGTGGTCAGACTGTCCACGGTGGGCAGATTTGCCGGCACTCTGCTGACCACCATTCACGGCCTGTCCTACCCTGAAGCCCTGACGGTGGGTCAGAACGGGGTGGTCTACGTCACCAGTGACTCTCTGCACGCAGACACGCAGGACGTCCTTGTCTTTGAGGTCTTGTGACATCAGGGACCTGCGGTGTTACACATCTCATTACACAACAGAATTCGCTCTGTCGTTGTTATTGTTGTTGTTGCTGTTGTTGTTGTTGTTGTTGATAATGTCGATGTCATCCTGAACATGGCCGTTCTTTTTATTGGTGTTGTTGTTGCGTTTCTGCGTTTTTGCTAGAAATTGAGGAAACGATTAATGTTGACTTGAATATGAGGCTGTGTCGGCAAACCCATGAACAGAGTATGTCCTCTGAAAAATGAAAATATTGGTCGGTAATGTGTAGACAGACTTCATTTTTGGGTCATGGATTAGATCAGCAAAAAAAGAAAAAAAAACCTAACGATAAAAGAGTTCTGGGCTTCTTCTGAGTGTAATGTAACAAGGTTTAGGCTGCGTGTACAGCATAACAACGAGGCACAACTGTTCAAATCGTATAATCCAGTTTCGGAGTATCGCACACAGTATCAACTCTGCTCAAGAGGGGTTGTCACAGTGTGCGCTATACATCACAAATGACTGACTACATACAACATCACTGAATGAAAACAAACTGAATTATGCAATGAAAAAATGACAAATAGAAGGCAAGCGCATCTGTTTCTGAAATGAACTTAAAGTACAGGCACGCTAAGACTGCTTACGTCTGTTTCTGAAATCAACTCAAAGTACGGGCACACTAACTAAGAATGCTTTTCCATAGTAAAATCACAACCCACTAGAACCGTACCTAATAAATATTAAACTGTCTCAACCACAGCAGACAAGTTAAGTTTATTCTTCCTGTGAAAAAAAGGAAAAACACTCAAGGTGTTATAGACTAAGTCAACTTTGATTATTTTAAGTCAACTTTGATTATATACAGACTGAAACTGGTCATACGGAGTTCGTTCGTTCGTTATTTCTTTTAACGTCTATTCACATGTGTGCTTTTAGACGAGTCATACGGAGTAAAACAGTGGAGAGAAGTCAAGAATGGAAACATGAATTCTATGCATCACAAACAAAATGTGAAGTCGCTCTTGGTTCATATCGTCATGAAGTCGTGCATCTAATAATAAAACAGAAGCAGACGGTACGAAATGTCTGACATAGCTGGCCCCTGTTCAAGCCTGCCTGTGATAGATGGCGTAGGCGCAGGCGCAGGAATCAGAGACTTTCTTTTGCACGAATGCAGCGTGAAAGAGCGAGCGAGCGAGCGAGAGAGAGAGAGAGAGAGGTAGGCAGACAGACAGACAGACAGAAAGGCAGGCAGAGAGAGAGTGTGTGTGTATGTGTGTGTGAGGAAAGGGAGGACAGAAACAAAAATGGGGGGAGTGAGAGGAGAGACACATAGAGAGCGAAAGACAGACCAAGTGAGTGAGTGAGTGTGAGAGGGAGAGTGAGAGAGAGAGAGACAGAGAGAGAGAGAAACAGAGAGAGAACGGGAGAGAGAATGAGAGAGAGAAAGAGAGAGAGAAAGAGAGAGAGAGAGAAAGAGAGAGAGAGAAAGAGACAGAGAATAAGAGAGAGAGAAAGAGAGAGAAAATGAGACAGACAAACAGACATAATAATAATAATAATAATAAAGGCAATTTATATAGCGCTTTCCAGAGCACAAAGCGCTTCACATAAAATCAGTATATAACTAAATACAAATAGATACACCAACATAAAATTTAAACATACCGCTGCTAACACTATATAACATAAAACATAAAATTTACGTTCAACAAGACATATTAACATAGTAAATTCAAATATTACTAAAAATAGTGACAATCATACAAAAATATTTTCTCTCTCTTTCTCTTCACACACACACACACACACACACACACACACACACACACACACACACACACACACACACACACACACACACACACACACACACACACACACACACACACACACACACACAACACACTCCCTCTCTCAACCACTCAGTTTCTCTACTATCAAATTCTATCACGCTTACACATACTCTTACTCATACTCTCACTCTCTTGCCCCACCCCAACCATACTCTCGCTCTCTACCGTGCTCCCGATATTCCTTGCTCACTCTCTCTCTCTCCCGCACAGCCTCTCTCTCTCTCTCTTTTCCTCTCTCCCTCTCTCTTGCTCGCATAAACATGCTTCACACACACACACACACACACACACACACACACACACACACACACACACACACACACACACACACACAAACACACACACACACATATATGTAGGAACGATGATCAGGGCTGAGAGAGAAGAGAAAGAGAAGATCAATGAAAGTATTTAGTGAAAAGATAGGTCTTCAGACTAGACTTGAAAGAAGGAAGACATTGCTTATGGCGAATATGATAGGGAAGGGAGTTCCAGGTCATGGCAGCAGAGTGGGAGAAAGCTCTCTGACCATGCAGTTTCCGGTTGAAACGGGGAACACAGAAAGTTCTTGTGTCGGTAGAGGATCGGAGCGTTCTGGATGGTACATACACTTGAAGAAGTTCAGACAGATAAGAGGGAGCGGAGCAAGTAAGAATTTTGTAACAGAGACAGCAACATTTGTATTTGATTCTTTGTTCAACTGGAAGCCAATGCAACTTTTTCAGAAGAGGAGAACATGACTGGGATCTAGGGGCTTTACAAACAAGCCTAGCTGCTGAATTCTGAACACGTTGGAGAGGTTGAATGACAACTGAAGGGCAGCCGATTAGAATAGAATTACAGTAGTCCAAGCGTGAAAGAATATAAGAGGAAATAAGAGTTTTAGTGGCTTCCTCAGTAAGAAAGGGGCGGATAGAAGCAATACGTCTTAGTTCCATATAAGAAAGCTGGCATATCTTAGTGACATGTTTTTGCATAGAAAGATCATGATCTAAAAGAACTCCTAAATCCCGGACACAGTCAGAAAATTCAATGGAACTAGAACCTATAGGGAGAGAAGAAGAAAGTGTGTTGATATCATGATGTGAGAAACGTATAGCCTCCGTCTTGTCACAGTTAAGTTTCAGTTTATTTGATGACATCCAGAGATCAATGTCAGAGGTACAGTTTTGGAGAGAAGAAATTGCATCAGGATAGTCATCAACAGAAGCTGAATGAAGGAGCTGAGTGTCATCCGCAAACATTTCATGCGAAATGGAATGGCCGCGGATGACATCAGAAAGAGGGGTAGTATACAGAATGAATAAAACAGGACCGAGCACGGAGCCCTGAGGCACACCAAAATCGAGGGAGGTTTCATTTGAACGGTGACTATCCACTAGCACAAACTGTTTCCTGTCTGAAAGATAAGAGTGAAACCAATTAAGAGCTAAGTCTCTAATACCAAATGTATGTTCCAAACGGGAGAGAAGAATTTCATGGTCTATGGTGTCGAAAGCAGCTGAAAGATCTAACAAGAGGAGGACAGAAATTTTATTTTTATCTAACGAATTGAGAATATCATTTAGGATACGAAGGATGGCAGTCTCTGTGCTGTGCTCTGGACGATATGCTGACTGATGGGGAGATAGAAGGTTGTTGGCAGTCAAATGAGCTGAAAGCTGGTGGAGGACAATTTTCTCGAGAATTTTGGACAGAAAGGGGAGGTTGGAAATGGGGCGGTAATTTTTCAACACGTTGGGGTCAAGGGAAGACTTTTTCAGGAGAGGCTTAACAAGAGCAGTCTTAAAATCAGAGGGAACAGAAGCTGAAGATAGTGATTCATTAAGAATGCGAGTGATAGTGGGGAGAAGGGTGTCGAGGTGGTCATAGAGAAGAGGGGTGGGGATGGGGTCGAGAATACAAGAGACTTTGGGCAAGAGACATACAGACAGAGAATGAAAGAGAGAGAGAAAGAGAGAGAAAATGAGAGAGACAGATAGACAGAAAGAGAATAAGAGAGAGAGAAAATGAGAGACAGACAGAGAGACAGACAGAGAGACAGACAGACAGAGACAATAATAATCAATCTAGAGGCTCAGTAGTAAAATTAACAGTGTGTAGATAGTCTCTGTCAGAGGCGGGAGATATAACTGTGAGAACAAACTACCCAAACAGCCATCACAAACGTACTCGTAACACCTTATTTGTCGTAACATGAACATAATACGTGGCAAAGGTTTGCCTTAGCACGCTTAATATTGTTTTGTGTGGCTGGGAAAAACTGTTAGTCCGAATGTCCGTGTCGATGAAGAAAGGGGAAGAGAACACCAGGTAGACCCATGGAGACACTATTGGACGGACCCATTTCTGCCCATCTGCAAATGGCTGAGGACAGAGAGGGTGGAAGATGTGCTTGCGGCAACAAGGGATAGATGCATATGGAGGACCATGATCGCCAACGCCTTTTTGCAGGGCACTTGATGATGATGATGACGCTTAACTATTGTTTTGTGTGGGTGGGAAAAGCTGTTAATCCGAATGTCCTTGCTGATAGTAATGGACGTGCTGTTAGTAGGTCAACAGACGTGCTTTCTGGGGATTTA
>CM060309.1:30936424-30938924 GCA_030674185.1 Monoplex corrugatus
TACCTAAAATTGTTTCTGCATATCTCCCCTCCCTTGAGCCAAAAAATGCACTTAATATTACACTCAATTATCACTCCCAAGAAAAAGTACGTAAGACTTTATCGAACACATACACGTGAATAGACCAGCAAGGCAGAAAATGATAGGAAGAAATGACAGAAAGCAGAGGAAAAAGGCAGAAACAAAGACAGTGAAGGAAAAGATTAAATTTCTAGCACAGAATGTCCAGAAGGTGTGGGGATGCTATTCATACTGAAAGAGCCACTGGCATCCCCAGGGGGGGGGGGGGATGCCTGATCTGATCCAGCTTACTAAGGACACTGTCGGCCAAGTTCCCTACTACCGACAGCAGTCTCTCAATCGTGAAGCCAGACCAGGTGGTGGACGCTACCTTCAAACCACACAACCCCATAAACCACTGGCACCAAAGACCCCAAACTGAATTTATATCAAACACGGAGAGGCCAGAGGAAAATGAAACTTAAAGTCACCACGAGATCATGACATAAACGGCCACAGAATGTGAAACAATGTTCACGATGTTACAATCATGGATCATTTCATGATAATTGGGATGATGGTCATGATGCTACAGATTTCTATCTAGGATTGGAGAGTGCGCTACAGGCTATACTCTGGGTTACTATCATAATATATCTTGGTAACAATTTTCACGATATCACAATGATTGATCATTTCATGATAATGGGGATGACGGTCATGATGCAACAGATTTCTGTCTAGGGTTTGAGAGTGCGATCCAGGGCTATACTCTAGCTTACTATCATAATAATTATATACTGGTGTCAACCAAACCGGAGAAATACAGACACCTGCGGTGTTTGTCAAAAACTTTAACCCTTTGACTCCCGCACCCAGTGCACCAATATCCTCCATTAACCCTTTGACTCCCGCACCCTGTCTACCAATATCTTTCATTAACTGTTTGACTCCCGTACCCTGTCCACCAACATCCTCCATAGTCAACTATGCTAGCAAAGCAAAAACTTAACCCTTTGACCTTAGGGTGAGGGAGTCAAAGGGTTAAGCTTTTGCAGTTGATGGATAGGGTGCGGGAGTCAAAGTGTTAAGTAGCGCTCATTGACACATGCGTAAAGTAGATGAGACTCTACGATGTGGGTTCCAGTTATACGGTGTGGGTTCTAGTTATACGGAGTGGGTTCCAGTTATACGATGTGGGTTCCAGTTATACGGTGTGGGTTCCAGTTATACGGAGTGGGTTCCAGTTATACGGTGTGGGTTCTAGTTATACGGTGTGGGTTCCAGTTATGCGGTGTGGGTTCCAGTTTTACGGTGTGGGTTCCAGTTATCCCATAACACCCTATACTTTGAGTGGGAGCCAGCCAGGAAAAGCCCCAGTCGCTTGAGTAATTATTTCGCCACGGTGACCACTAACAATAATTAGTGTGCTTACCTGTTACCTCAAACCTTTCTCTCTCTCTCTCTCTCTCTCTCTGCCTTCTGTCTCTATCTCTGTGTCTGTCTTTTTGTCTCTTTCTGTCTCTGTCTCTGTTTTTTTCTCTCTCTCTCTCTGTCTCTCTCTGTCTCTTTCTCTCTATCTGTCTGTCTGTCTCCCCCCCCCCCTCTCTCTCTCTCTTTCTTACATTCTATTTCTCCAAGACCAACTGAAATACAGCACCAATGGGCCTAATGCTACTATTCCGTGATTTCAAATATCAAGTTTCAAGTCTCTCTCTCTCTCTCTTACCCCCTCTCTCTCTTACCCCCCCCCCCTCTCTCTCTCTCTCTTCCCCCCTCTCTCTCAATAATCCAAATTTGCTCGTGTGTGATGTGTGGGCAATGTGTTTATTTTGATTACATCACAAATTGTTTAAGTAATTTTTGTTGTTGTAAGTGAAATAGCTTAATCGTGAACTTACTTAAATGTGTAACGCTGTTTTTGAAAGGATTTGTATTTGATTGTATTTTGTGTATTTTGTTTGTTTGTTTGTTTGTTTTCATTCCATTTCTTACCCACTGGACGAGGCGGCAGGGAAGTTTTTAGTCCCGTTTTTATTATCCATTGTTTGGTGTCTGTGATCTGTTTGTGACCGTGCGTTCGCGATTGACAAAGGCTAGTTGGCCGAAAATTTGCGCTTGTTTTGTTTTGTCTCGTTGGATACGCGCTTATATTGGTTTTCTTGTTCTTCTGGTTCACGTTTGCTTGGGCGCGGGCAGTCGCACTTGTTTTGGATCCTGTTTGTTTGTTGTTGTTGTTTTGTACACAGACAGACACATACAAATACAGGCACACACAGAGACCACTCCCACACACACGCAGGCACACACACACACACACACACACACACACATACACACACACACACACACACACACACACACACCACACACACACACACTTTCCAATATGTGTGCACAACCTTATGTTACTTTTTAACAAAATTTTGTCTGCTCGCACTAAGGTCTGCACCCACAGATACCTTATATAATTATACACTGTGCACGCCCGTGTGTGAGC
>CM060309.1:30941424-31006424 GCA_030674185.1 Monoplex corrugatus
GCGGCGCGCGCGCGCGCGCACACATCATTACCTATGAAACGATTTCCCTTTTCTTTTTCTGTTTGAACAGCCCCATGCCACTTAACCGGTTTCAGACGTTTCCATAACTCACACTTTGTCTGAAAAAGAAAACACAGAATTTGTTACATACGATTACTGAGGCTGGATGTTTCTATGGCTCACACTCACTTACGCACGCACGCATGCACGCACGCACCACACACACACGTACGTACATATGCACACAGAGAATTGCAGTAGGTTTTGTTAATTATGTAAAACTAAAGACCTCAATTAATCACCGAGTTACTAGTCTCAGTCATAATGAAGATTTATGTTTGTGTTGTGTGAGAATAATTCAGTGACTTAAAAATCGACATTTGACACCATGGGCTTGAAATGGCTATTATCCTTTTACTTCACTTTCTAATATCCGCTTCTACCGACTCTGAATGGAAGTATCTAATTCATAAGTGAACAAATATTACAGAATTGCTCAAAACGATCATCAGACAATCAATGTACACACCTTTTAGCCTTGCACTCCCCATCGGTTGTGGGTTTGAATCCCGGGGTGTGCTATATTAAAACTGGCCTTCTCGCTGTCCCATATTAACATCATTGTTGTTCTGGTGTTGTTGGTATAGGATTAGATAGGTCCCCCTTCCCCTACTTCCCTGTGATCGTTATCCCTGTTGGCCATATCACCTGAGGTGGGTGTCGACGTAAAAACTGAACCAAATCAATCAAGCACCGGCGATGCCTCGACATAGTGGGAAATGCCTTTTGTAGAAGATATGTAACTGATGACTGGGCCCGGGTGGGTCGTGCAGCGAATGGACAGTCCCCCCCCCTTTTTTTTTTTTTTTTGCTTGATGAGATGACTGTCGAGTGGCGTTAAGAGCTTGGGAGGTGAGTGTCCGGAGAGTTGCGAGGCATTGGTGCTCCCAGTCCCATCCGCACCTTCGTGGTGTTTCTTGATAATTTGTAACTTGTGGTTTTTACGTTGAAAAACAAAGTTTCTTTCCATTTAACCCTTACTTCCCTCCCTCCCTCTCTCTCTCTGTCGCACAGTATTGCACTACATAGTAAAAGAACTGTGTATATAAAACCTAACCATTGACACACTGTATCGGAGGGCTTAAAATTTCTACCAACAAAACTACAAATCATGGGACAAGTGAAAATCGTGCAACACTGTGTGAGCATCTTTCAGCCAAATAAAAGTCGGATTAGTTAACAAGACGGAAAATTGTGAATGCTTAGTGGATGTTCATGGCGGAAGTACTCACTGGGGAAAAAATGTTAAATGAGTGTAAACTGTTGCACACATATAGTACAGAAATCTAACTGTTTTGGTGGACGACGATAAAGTGAAACCAGGACTTCCGCATTTACCTCTCTCCCCCAACTCGATCCCCCTGGTGCTCGTATCCAATCCAACGAGACGTGAGTATGGTCGGGAAAAGCAGTGTGACACAGGTTGTTCAAACGTGTAACACCCCCTTCCCACTATGAGCGAAATGACGGAATGATCGTGTTTTTGGGCCTAAAAATTCAAAGTTCTCGATGAATCCTGTAGCATTCCCACTACCAGACCCTTTCACTCCTAGCCAGCTTTGAGTGATTGTGCACGGTCAGATCACTCCGTGGTCGAGATTTGTGTTCAAACATGTTTAAAGGGGCACCAGGACTATATAAGGCGGGAAGTAGATCGGAAGTCACTTGAATTCAAACGTTTGCCGAAGCAACACCGGCTGTTTGCTCTGAGTTAATTGCAGATTTCGGACGCTGTCGGAGAGCTACCTGGCTCATATTTGTCACACAGTACAATCTCAATCCCTGCTTTTAAACTGTTGTTATATTTTTATCGAAAAATGTGCGTATATGCATTTATTAGGAAATTAAAATCTGAATTGGACGAACTTAGAGGCGGGGCTACAAAACATGACGAGACATCTGACAGGCACGCCATCCAAAAATAGAAAAGCACGTGGAAAGAAAACAACGAAGGCATGTTGTCGCAACACACACACACACACACACGAAAGGCCTACAATATAGACGTCTAGACTCTGGAGAATTAAACGATCAGCTTAATTAAAATTGTGTAGTGTATGAAAAGAAATCAAGCACATGCAATACATGCACACACAAGCTGTGCGCACATACACCTTATTCATACACACACACACACACACACACACACACACACACACACACACACACACACACACACACACACACATCGGAGCACAATACGAACACAACAATGACCTGTAGTCACCACCACTTATGTCCCATGTACGGCTTACCAGGTGGGTTAGGGTACAAGTCTCTTACAAGCATCAGCACACAGTCTGGCATTATTTCACGAAGGACTGTCACCACACATTCATCTACACCATCACGCCCCATAGTCTCCGATTTCTTTCGTAAATATTGTGGATGTCTCCACGCATTCCTAGAATTTAGCATGTTCCAAAATTTTCTATATATCTGTTTCCTAAGTCCAGAATTCCTAACATGTGCAGACTGTCCATTACCCAGCCACCTCTGACGGTTTGCAGTAACACACGGCTCACAAAAACAAAACTGGCATCTGCCTTGACTAACTTCATGCTGTAAACTAACTCTAAGTCTATCACCTACACTGACACTAGCACCAGATGAGGAACACACTACATCTGTCGCCGGCGGAAGTCTATAACTTGCTGAGGACAATGTAGCCACTGAAGTGGGTGTACAAGATGCTGTGGTATCTACACAGGAGATGTTGGCAACACACACAGAACTACTCTCACTGACACTGTCAGCTTCACTGATTGTAACTTGTGATAGCACTTCACATTTCCACTCCCAACCACAGCTTTCAAACAGTTGTCTTACAGCCTCCTTCTTTTCTTCGTTTATATCCAGCAATAATAAATTAAAATTCATTATTTTGTCAAGGACAAGCTCTCTCAAACTAGACGTGTGCGTTTTCAGTAGAACCCAGAGAGAATGAGCGCGCAAATTTGCTTATAGACAATGATAGGTCTGACCACAGAGTTCTGGCGCTATTTCTTTCACACCCTGAGAGAGGCCAAGCATGGGATAGCAGTCATGCAGTTTCCATTAGCACCATCCTTTCCTTCTCATCTTTTGTTCTCATTCTCAGCAAGGTTCAAGTAACTTACATCTACCGGATCTCCTAGTCAAGGCCTCAGTTACCGCGTGGCAGCAGACGACAAACTCAGCAGGGTGTCTGTGTTAGTGACCGGAGTGTAATCAACTGTTTAGGGGTGAAGGAATGAGGTTATCAATCTGTAATTTAGATCTGCGCACGAAGTCAGGGGCTTTCAACAGTAATAATGCAGCGTGTGTGTATGACACACTGTCGAAACATACAAAGACTTCTGATCAAGTGTTCATACTATTTGATAAGTAGTCTTGAACACAAACTGATGTCCCCCTGTCCAAACTTTGGTTATGCCCCAGGCAGGAGACAGACAGGACTGCGGAGATAGTGTGGGGTGTACTGATTTCCAGTGAGGGGAGACCAAGCTATAATTTCTCTAAAACTACATCATGCTTTTCCAGTAAGAAAAGTCAATGGAAAGCATTAGTTGACTACCTTCACCCCCTAAAATGAACGTGCAAAATCCATTTCCTCATATAGGCTACGCCCGTTTCAAGTATTTTTCCCTCTTCCTTTCTTTCAAAATTTTGCGGGCAAATCAAACTCTGTGGGAAGTTAGTTTGCCGCCTGGTGTTACCAGAGTAGGTTGTATTTGGTTCATTCTCGAAAAAAAAAAAAGGAAGATATTACAAATCATGCTAAACGGAAGTACACTAAGGATTCTGAAGAAGCAGTAAAACGACGGAACAGTGCCAGAACTGAAAGAAAACCAGCAGGAGCTATAAATTTCATGGCTGATTCCAAGGAGGATATTGAAAAAGTTCATTCCCTTTTTAATATAATAAAATCATTTTTGGGAGAAGGAAACCCGAATAGAATTGCGAGCAGAAAAGCTCTGGAAGAAATTTTTAAATTTTACATTTGTAAAAACATTGAAGGTGCAGGTGATGGTGGTGATGGTGTGTGTGGATGATGGGAACAATCAAGCTGACTTAGATACATCATCATCATCACACTTTAGTGACTGTTCATTTTCGCAGTGTGAGGACATAACAAGAAGCCAGCAGCAACTTTTGTTTGTGCTGATTCATGTGTGGACAAACTGGTTGACAGAGTGTCTAACCACGCTCTGTCTTGCCAACGCCCTCTTCAAAAAACAGAACTAAACATGTTGGGTCATGTGGCCACCGTGTACTTCGAATGTGACAGTGGGCATAAATTACTTTGGCCATCTTCACCCTATCTAGGCAGGAAATACCTGGTCAACTGCAGGATGGCCCATGGCTATTTTCTGTCTGGTATCTTGCCCAACCAGTACACAAGAGTTGCAGAGGCTGCTGGAATTGGACGGCTAAAGGACGCGTATCTGTCAGAAATGTTTAATGACTATGAACAGTGTGTGAAAACAATCGCAGAAACATCACGTAAAGATGCTCTTTACGAAGAAATAGTTGCATATCCAGAAATGGATGGCATAAACATTCTGACAGATGCGCGTCATGGCACTCGAAAAAATTCGAAGTACACAGATGTGGTGTGTATCGGTGAGCGAAGCAGGAAAGTCCTGCACGTGGAAACTGTCACCCGAAATGACCCCTGCACTCAACGCCACGAACTGTTAGGGACACAGAAAATCTACAAGCATTTAGAAGAGCAGGAAAACGGCAGTGTGGCTATTAGAGTCCACTGCCATGACAGAAACACTAGTGTAAACAAGTGGATTAGAGACAACAAGCCTGACACAGAAACCACCAACGACACATGGCACGCATCCAAAAACATCACAAAACAGATTCGCAATGTATGTACAGGACCCAGACACTTACAAGGAAAAACCTGGCATCCTCAGCTCTCTGACAAAGCAGCAAGCATCAAAACCCACATGTACTGGTCCATGAAAAATTGTGAACACAACACAGATCAACTCAAGACAAACATCATGAACATCGTAGAACATTACAAAGACAATCACAACAACTGTCATCATACATCAAGATGCAAGACTGACCCAGCTTATGAGTGCAGTAAAGTCATCATTGACGACCCACAAGCTGAACAACTTCTCAGACAAGCACTCCAAAGAACACTCATTTACAAACAGTCACATGATTTTATTCATTGCATGGACACATTCTTAGTAGAATCATTCAACAATTGTTTACTTCAATACCATGACAAACGCACAGCAGCACAGTTTAACGTACACACCTACAAGTTCCGGACACTCCTAGCAGTGCTGGACTGGAATGAACACATAAACAGTCGAGTGGCAACATCAGTGCAGGCAGTGCAGGATTCGAAAAACCCACGGAGACAGACTGACAGCCGTGTGTTACGTAGGAAAACATTCGAGTTCTGGGGAGCTGTGTGGACGGAATTTGCGTCAATTTCTCTCCAGTAACTAAGAAGTAAGTGTCTGTTTTGTTCGTCACTGTTGGCGTGTTTGTTTACTACCCTCTGCCACGTGCTTTTCTTTATATAGTTTAGCCCCGCCCATGCTTACTGCGCATGCGTCCCGATCCATTGGATCGGCAGTTACCCCTTTAAACACAAGTGGCACCTACTGCATCCATCGTGTCCAATTTGCATACCGCGGGAAAATTTTCGGTTGCGTGCGAGCCTTGCCAGCCACAGTCTGAGGCGAGGCGAGGCGAGCGTGGCCCACAGGAAATGCTTGGGTCAGCTCCCCAAATAGATCACTCACACCGATCACCCAAATGCATTCCCACTATTTTGGAGTGAAAGGGCCCTTTGTCGCTTCACTCCTGAGTGCTCCACGATCACTCAGAACTTTCACGCACAACTTTCACTCCGACAGTGGGAACGCGGTTTAATGGCAGTGTCGAACAGGTATGTGGAATGTTTTGAGTCCCAGTGTTGTCCTTCATTCGTTTGTAATGTAGAACACGGGTGGTTTACTCACAAAACTCGATGATATAGAATTTGTTAGGCTTCATGCGTGTAGTAGTTTCGATTCATGGTAATCTTGTAGAATAGAATACGAAAATAATTGGAGCTAATTTCACGCACTTATACGGGTGTTTTCGGTTCTGCTCGATGTAAAGAGACGTAAGACACCCTTACCTACTCACTTTGACCAGTCCTTCCCCACAAACATGCACAAAATATCCCTGAATGACAGCTCCAGCAGTCACCTGCACGCCATATTTATAGACAACAACTCCCCACTAGTGATGACGTTGTGCAACCAAAATGGCGAGCAGGTGACTGCTGGAGCTGTGGTCGCCAGTCATTCAGGGATATTTTGTGCATGTTTGTGGGGAAGGACTGGTCAAAGTGAGTAGGTAAGGGTGTCTTACGTCTCTTTACATCGAGCAGAACCGAAAACACCCGTATAAGTGCGTGAAATTAGCTCCAATTATTTTCGTATTCTATTCTATACCTGGCCATCTGATGGAGACTTTTGTTGACACATTTCACTTTCACTTTCACTTCAGTCCGTGCTTTTTCCGTTTTTGGAAACCCCACACATTTTTTTTGTAACCCAGCTCAAACCCGTTACCAAGACTGGGAACAGGTCTCGAGGTGTTGCGGCTATGACAAAGTTACCGTTAGTCGTTGACCACTTCAGCAGTTGGGTTGTGAATGTGGTAACACACGTTTCTCATTTTTAAAAAAGCGGTTGTACAATTAATTATCAGTGAAAAACATTTTCAAGTCTCTGTCATTCCCCTTGTCTCTGTCTATGTTATATGTATGTGACAAAGGTTGTGTGTGTGTGGTGTGTGTGTGAAAATGTATAATCAGCATCATCGAATAGAGAGAAAAAAGTAGCTTTACAATGGACCTGGTATAGAAAGGTTTTCATTTGATTTACTGTAACGAATGTTACGAATTTTTGAAATAATAAAAATTTTAGCCATTTTGTACATTGCTAACATAGCAGAAACTGTGATCAATTGCCTGCATTTTGTGAATACAAAGTGACAGCTTTGGAAAGAACCGACCAAGAACGAAAAAAATGATTATCACCAGAAAGCTTTTTACAAGCACAAAGCAACTGAAGCATTCACAAGTAGATGAATAAGTGCACTTATTAGTAGTAGTAGTAGTAGTAGCTGAGGGCTGGCTCGTAGCCTAGGCCTTCTGGCCTTTTAACGCCCTATCTTTTTTGTTTTACGCTTTCTTCTTCGGGTCTGAAAAGCATGCCTTGATATTCATACTTGAGCAAATGTGCTTGTCTATTTTTTTAAATAAAATTTTGAATTCTGCGTCATCGTCCAGGAAATTTTTGAATTTGTTAATGCTGTTAGTAAATTTAATTTCAAAAGGAGTTTTTTTCCACAATTTAACAATTCTGTTAGAAAAACAAAACGCTCTTGTGTTAGTATTTCTGTGTTTAACAAATATTTTACCTTCAGCATTCCTTGTTATACTAGCTTGTGGAAAGGAAAAAAATGTTTCAACTGATAGCTTATCCATCCCATTCATTATTTTGTATACCTGTATTAAATCCCCCCTAACCCTCCTACCTTTCAGTGAATGAAGTTTTAAAAACTTAAGCCTTTCTTCATAACTCATATTTTACACTCTATAAGCAACCTAGTTGCCCTTCTTTGTACATTTTCAATCATTTTTGACTGTCTTATCAAATACGGATTCCAACCAACACTTGCGTATTCTAAATGTGGTCTAACAAAACCTTATACAACATTAAAAATGTATGTTTATTCATGTACGAAAATGTTCTTTTGATAATTCCTATCATTTGGTTAGCCCTATTTGCTACTCTTTTAATGTGCAGGTCAAAGTATAATTCACTATCAAATGTAACTCCCAAGTCTTTTTCCGTTTCACACACTAATTTTCTGTACATCATTTCCAATTTTCATGAAATACTCTCGTCTAATATTCTTCTTACCAATATACATTACATGGCATTTTGAAACATTAAAATATAAATTCCAAGTATCTGATCAGTTTTGTAGTATTAGCAAGTCCTGTTGAATTAAATTAACATTGGCAACCATGTCATATAGTTTTGTATCGTCAGCAAAAATTTTGCAAATACAGTGCAGTGAATCAGGTAAGTCATTTATAAATACTGTAAACAAGATTGGACCCAGTACACTGCCCTGAGGGATCCCGCTTTTTACTTTTGTTTCTTCTGATTCAGCATTTCCTACCTTTACCCTCTGCTTTCGATCATACAAAAAATTGCTGATGATTTAATCAGTCAGTTGAAAAAGCTTTAAAAAGAACTGTTGGAAAGTGCTGAAATCCTTACAATTTCCATAACATCTGGAATTCTGGCTTTTAATTTGCCACACATAGATCCCAGGTATTTATCATCGAGGGAAAAAGTGTGATTAGTTGTAATAGGTGTGGTAATTAGCCCAGTAATTGATCACTTAAACAAGCTTAAAAACCTACATGCGAGTCCTAAACCACTATATATATAACAGCCATACTTATGGCATGCAATTTGCTACTAATCTAAAACACATGATTAGTCATATAGTCGTGGTAATTAATCCAGTAATTCATCAGTCAACGACAGCTAAACAAATAATCCTTGCAAATATACATAAATCTATCACGATCTGAATTTGACGAGTCATTATGACATGGTCAGAGTAGGCTTGCTCGACTATTGCGATTCAGTTACACTGAACATGAGAACTATCTACTAAATCAGTATTTTCATAGAAAAATGAATGTTATTAACCAGACGAATTATTTCAATAAACGGTCAATCCGTGCAACTAGATGACCTGATTCTGATAAGATGGTCTGACTGGGCGTGCCCAGGCAGTATTTTGATAAAATCTTTCAACGATTAACGCATTTTTTTTTAGAAAGGCTCTTGCACAACAAATATAATCATTTATAAAATCAGTAAGTATCAAATCATCGCACAAAACCCTTTTCCCAATACAAATGACTGCTGTCAGCAGTATGTAGTTGCGAAGATCGACGAACAATGGCGGCATGACGCGCACCATCGCCTCGGTACTCTATACGACTCGCAGCTCTAACTATTTGCATGGCCATGGAACTTTTTTAACTTTGGCAGCAGGTCAATAGAACAGGGGTTAATCTAAAACGATCATTTTTCACTTATCGTTGAAGTTTGCGGAGATTTAATACAGGTGGTCAGCCGAAGGTCCGTCCGTCTCCCGTTGAGTGACCCCACAAAGTGGATAGAATCGTAATTCCATGCTGCAGCTACACCTATGTTTAGCGTCTTAACAAGAATTGTTTTGACTAATAATATTAGATAATGACCAGTTCAGGGTCTTTCATATGATACTCCTTCGTCAAAGCGTCATGATACGTCACAGTTTTTGACGAACGCTCGTGGCTACGCGGAGATGGATTTTCTCACACACCTACTGAGTCTCTCTCATTGTGTGTGTGTGTGTGTGGTGTGTGTGTGTGTGTGTGTGTGTGTGTGTGTGTGTTGTGGTGTAGTTGTGTGTGTGTGTGTGTGTGTGTGGTGTGTGTGGTGTGTGTGTGTGTGTGTGTGTGTGTGTGTTAAAGTAACCAGTCCGATAATCTGGATTATTAATGTTATCACTATTTTTTCAAAGCCCAGCCTATTGCGGAGATCTGTGTTCACCTCAACACCTCTGAAACAAAAGCAAAACCAGGAAACGAAAATTAGGTACGCAGGTGAACGCAGTTGTGCACATAAGCTGAGACTGCCCCTGACGTTGCCACTCCGTCCAGTTTATCACCAGGGACCTTAAGAAGACGAACCTGAATACAAATTTATAAACATAAGTTAGAACACAAGTACATCGAAAAATATATAAAAACTTGCCTAAATTACCTAAAATTGCTTCCTTAGAACCCAAACTGCACTTCTTATATCAGCCCAGTTATCAGTTATAAGAGAAAGTATGGAAAGCTTTATAGAAAACATACAGGCGAATTGGCCACCAAAGCAGAAAACGATAGGAAGAGACGGTAGAAAGCAAAGGAACAAGGGGGGGGGGGGGGGGGGGAATCGAAAAAAGAGATTGATAGAAAAGAGGAAATTTTTAAGCATATAATTTCTATAAGGTGGGAATACAGTCTATGCTGAAAAAGCCCCCGGCATCTCCTCGTGGGATCGATAATCTAGATAAAGGATGGGGCCTTCAACAAGTCCTTTTTGTTGTCCAGAATCTGGTCTTGTCTAAGTTCCGCCTGGATTACTGTTTCAATCAGTCCGAAAGCAATTAACATTATTTTAGATTGTTTAGGTATTATCTTTGCGTTGAAATCTAACAATGTGTAGGTTAGTCTTTCTTAGGATGAAGGCGAAATATATAACACAGACAAACAAACAAACAAACCAACCAAAACAAAACAAAACAAAACAAAAAAACAAACAGAAACAAATCGACCAACCTCAGAAGTGCTCACCTGTTATCTTCGTAAAGGCTAGTGGATACATATAAAACTAAACAAAAACAAGTGTTTATCGGTTACTTTTCTTTATGTAGAATGGGATTTTACCGTATCTTATCAAACGGTCCGAAAGAGTAAGGAGCTTTCTTTCGCAGACAATGAATAAACACTATATCGGTACATTTGTCAACAAAATGAATCGATGTAAATAACCGCTCACTTTCGACAAAGAGGCATAATGATAATGGGAAAACCGATGCAAGGAACGATTGAATGAATGGACGATATAGGAAGGAATAAATGGATGAATGAATATGTAAGAAACTAAATGAATGAATACTTTGTTCGAAGCTGCCCGTATCATAAAGTTACGTTCTCCACGAGCAATACTTTAGATAATCATCGTTGCATTTCACACAATGAACAAAAAAGGCCAAAGCCAAAAATCCCTGTGAAAAAAAGCGTCAAAGGGAAGTAATTCAGTATACCTCCTGCCTTTTCTGTTCTGAGGTTGCCTTTCTTCAATAGTTTCTTGGCAGACTGAGATATGACGAGGAGTTCGTGCCATATCACTCTCACTCACACACACACACACACACACACACACACACACACTCACACACACACACACACACACACACACACACACACACTCTCTCTCTCTCTCTCTCTCACACACACACACACACACACGAGCATGCGATTTGAGTGTAAAATGGATACGTGTCTTATCATGGGAAATGCATCAAACGAGAAAATAAAAATACACCTCATGCGAACCCTGCCACCCCACTTCCGATCACGCGTGTGCCGAGGTTTGTTTATGTAGCACACCCTTCGTCGGAGACGGTTCGAAGCATGAATAGTCATTATAGTGTTGATCCGAATGAGAAAAAACTCGTGTATTTCCTGATCTGTGATGTATCACTTTAATCTCTCTCTCTCCTCTCTCTCTCTCTCTCTCTCTCTCTGTACTGTCTCTCTCTCTCTGTACTGTCTGTCTCTGTTTCTGTCTTTCTGTCCGTCTGTCTCTGTCTCTCTCTCTCTCTCTGTAGTGGCTGTCTCTGTGTACTGTCTCTTGCTCTCTCTGTTTCTCTCTGTCTCTTTCTGTCTGTCTCTGTCTCTCTCTCTCTTTCAGTATATGTATCATCCCCGTTTTCTGGAATTTCCGTTCTAGAAATTAACTCTCTTCTATATGTCACTCTCTTTGTGTCTGCCTTGCTTCCTTGCCTTCTGTCATCTATCGTTTTCTGCCTTGCTGGTCCATTGACCAGTATATGTTCTATAAAGTCTTACGGTCTTCATCTCAGGATTGATAATTGGATACATAATTATATTGACTGCAGTTTGGGCTCTAAGGAAATTTGATGTGCAGAAGCAATTTTGTGTAATTTAGGCCCGTTTTTAATATGTTTAGTGTTCTTTTGTTTATATCCAGGTGTATTTGTTTTAAATCCTCTGGTGATAAGTTGGATGGAATGGTCAGTGCCCGGGGGGGGGGGGGGGGGGGAGTCCGGGGGGGGGGGATGTATACTTAGAGTTTGTGCCCGAATGCATTGATATGACTACTCAATTTCTTTTCTAGTTGTTTTTTTTCCAACGAGGTGTGTGTTTTTTTAAATATTTATAGCCCTGATATGGCTCTGTGCAGTCGGCTAAGCTTTAAACAGTAAGAACAGAAAACAAGAGTAAGATCTAACGATGCTGTCCTTTCCTGTGGGGATGCCAAGGGCTCTTTAAGTATAGTTTCCCCACCTCAGTTTTGGAAATTCTGTTCCAGAAATGACCTCACTTCAGACACTTCTTGTTTCTGCCTTGTTCCTTTGCTTTCTGTCATCTCTTCCCATCATTTTCTGCCTTGCTGATATATTCATCTGTACATGTTCTGTAAAGCCATACATACTTTATCATAGGACTGATGATTGGATTCATGTATTAAGTGCATTTTTGGATCTACGGGAATACGTAGAAGCAATTTTCGGTAATTTAGGCCCGTTTTATGTATGTTCTGGTACCCTTAGATATGTTTATATTTGTATTCATGTTTATTTAAAAAAAACGCTGGAGATAATTAGGCAGAATGATCTCTCACCTGTCTCACCTGTCGGCGTCACCGGGAACAGTGTTGGCCGCTGCACATGATGTCCTCACAAGTTGCCTCCAGCACTCTCGATCTTGGCTAAGTCTGACCACCTCCTGGAGTTTCTTGCCACTGATGTTTGTGATGTTTCTAGCAAGTGATGCAGGTGGCCGTCCTCTGTTTCTCTTTCCTTCCACTTTACCTTGGAGGACAGTGGACATCAAGTCTGTTCTCTCATTACAGGCAGAATGATCAACGCCAGGATAATATCCTTAGATTATGTGCACGAATGCACCGATATATAGATACTTAATTTTCTTTTCCACGTGTTTTTTTTTTTTTCACGGAAGTGTGTTTTGAGATAGTTATAGCACTGACATAGCTCTGCGCAATTCCCTCAGCTTTGAACGACCGCAGCAACGACAGCAATATTGATAATGATGATGATGATGATTATATTGATGATTACAACAACAACAACAAATACAACAATACTAACAACAATAACAGCAATAGTAATACAACTACTACAACAACAGTACTAACAACAACAACGATAATGATAATAATAATAATAATAATAATAATAATAAAATGATGATGATAGTAATATTACTGATGATGACGATGATCCTACAACTCTGTACACTCTCTCACACACGTACTCATTCACTTATGTAGGCAACCACGTGCGTGTGAGCGCAAAGAAGAAGAGCTAATCAACACTTGAAAGAGAACATTCCGTAAGAGGGCTCAAAATTAGTGCCAGTGCAGTTTAAATGTCAACCTAATCAGAAAATACTTTATGTAATCACTAAGGCCTGCAATCCACAAGAAGAGTAAAACATTGTGAAGTGGTTCGCCATTGGAAGGGGGGGGGGGGGCAGTAATACTAAGGATAGCTCCTTTTTTACCGTGGTTTCAATAACGTGCACTGTGTACACGCTGCACATTAGATTAGTGTTTATCGCTTATTATTTGGAAGACTTTCTAGACTACCAATCGTCCACTCAAAATCTAGTAAAATAAAGGAACACGAGCATGTTACACACACACACACACACACACACACACACACACACACACACACACACACACACACACACACACACACACACAAACTGTGTGTGTCTTCGGAGCTGGAGAATAAATCTCTGTCTCAAACTGAAGTTGCGCGCGTGCGTAAGTGTATGTTCAGCGCTTAGATTTGATTTTTATCGAGATTTTGCGCTATATAAATATTGTAATTATTATTATTATTAAGTTAAACAAGGAACCGTTTGTTTCATAGGCGAGTGTTCTAACCCCACCACCACCACACTCTGGAGAAGGAAATACTAGGGACAAAAACAGCAGGGAGAGGGAAATGACGTAAATGGGAATTGCGCTGTATAAACAGAGAACTAAAGAATAATTCATGTAAACCAGCCTTGAATCCTAAACGTATTATTTGCAAAAAAAAAAAAAAAAAAAAAAAAAAAAAAGAATCAATGCCAAGAAAATGATGAGTGTGACAGAAGAAGAACAAGTACCATCAGTAAAAACATTCACCAAGGCCAGTAAACTGCACTGAGAACCATTAACATGTGTAAAGTACATCGAAGAAGGAACTGACACAGAAAACACGCATCCGAAACCAGAAAGTTACTCTCTTCCTATTGAGCCAGCAGATCACAAGCCCAAGATAGACGCTCAGAGCAGTTTACCAGAAGAAAAGAACACGTAAAAAAAACAAAGAGAAGAAGTACCAGAAAACACAGCACAGAAGAAGAAGACAGAAAAAGAAAGAGAAAATGATAGTGACAACGATGTGGGTGTGCTCTTTGATTTGATTTGTATATCAGGATTTGACGCCTTATGGGTGTCATTATCATCATCATCATTATTATTAGTATTATGACGAAGACGACGACGATGGTGATGATGATGATATTTTCTAACAGTAAAGTTTTTAGCTAAAAGCATTTTGCCAAACTTGCCTTACTAACTTACGTATTTGTCTAGAACTGAAAAGACTGGAAAATAGTCGGTAAACCAACTATATAAGACATGATGTGCAAAGTAATAAAGGCTAACAGCATTTGTTGTTTGTGAAAAATAGGAGAGGTGGGCAGGAAAATAGTAATGTTCGTGCGTGTGTGTTTGCGTGCGTGTATGCGTGTGTGTGTGTGTGTGTGTGTGTGTGTGTGTGTGTGTGTGTGTGTGTGTGTGTGTGTGTGTGTGTGTGTGTGTGTGTGTATGAGAGAGAGAGAGAGAGAGAGAGACGCACGTCCCATCTTTCACCATCAAACTTTATGAAAACAAACAAAACAAAACAAAAACAGAACAAACAACAACAAAAAAACAACAAAAAAGAAAGAAAAAAGAAAAAAAAAAGAAAAGAAAGGAAAAAAGATCCCCTTCCACAGATGTTTTCGCGCGCGCACACACACACACGCACGCGCGCGCACGCACGCACGCACGCACGCACGCACCACACACACACACACACACACACACACACACACACACACACACACACACACACACACACACAACACACACACACACTCTCTCTTTCTCTATCTGTCCGTGTCTGTTCTCTCCCTCCCCCCCTTCTCTCTCTGTCAACCACCACCCTATTTTCTCAGAGTTTATTCAAGACGGAATCATGGCACTCGGACAGTTTCATATGCGCACACCCCAATCTGCCAGCCATTATTTGGCAGACTCCTTAAGGTTGTGCAAAACCCCATGCTCTGGGAAGGCCTGTGAATGGGGGGGGGGGGGGGAAGCAGGGGAGCTGTGTCAGTCTTAATTTCACGCTGGTCACTGAAAGTTAAGCACACTTTTAATCCTCCAGCCCCACACTTATTTACCGGCAACCTTTTTATCCTTATATTATTATTTCATCTTTGATTTGTGTAACAGTCCCTTGTGATGTGTAGAAGCAACTTTAGGCAGTTTGGACCAGCTTTCTGTATGATTGTTGTAACCCTTTGACTCACGTACCTTGTCTACCAGCATCCTGCATTGTCAACCATGCTAGCAAAGCAAAAACTTAACACTTTGACTCCATCACCCTTTCCACCGGGAGGGAGTCAAAGGGTGAAGTTTTTGCAGTTTCTGGATAGGGTGCGGGAGTCAAAGGGTTAATGTACTTAGTCATGTTTATACATATTGAGGTTTGTTTTATTAAATCCCTTTTGTGATAAACTGAATGGAATGATCAACGCATGAATGCATTGATATGTGTACTTGATTTTCTTTCCCGGATTTGTTATTTTCAAGGTCAGACAGTTGCTGTGTGTGTTCTAAAATGGTTATAGCCCTGGCATGGCTCTGCTCAGTCGGCTGGGCTTTAAACAACAACAACGACAACAACAACAAGAAGAACAGTATTATTAATAATGATGATGATGAGGAGGAGGAGGAGGATTTTAATGATGATAATAATAAAAACAACAATTCTAAAAGATCATAAAAAGGAGGAGAAAAACAGTTTCCAAAGTATCATCAGTTGAAAATAAATTGCTTTGGAGGAATTAAATCGTTTTTCCGTGCAGATTCCTGGGCTCTTTCAGTATAAATAGCATCCCTACCTTCTGGAAATTCTGAGGTAGAAATTAACTCTTTTCTGTCACTCACTTTATGATTTTCTTCTTGCCCTCTACATCTCTTTCTCTCTCAAATTTTGTCTTTCTGGTCCATTCCCATGTATGTGTTCTGTAAAGCATTACATTCTTTTTCTTATGATTGATAATTGGGTACATGTGTTTTGTGCATTTTGAGGTATAAGGAAATGTCATACGCAGAAGTTTTTACATGTTTTAGTGTCATTATTTATGTTTACATTTGTATTTAGGGCTGTGCCCCTCTTCTGCCCCCAGTGATTTGGCAGAATGGTAAATTCTAGGGGCATGTAATTAGATTATGTGCACGAATGCATTGATATACTGAATTTTTATTTTCCGGATTTTGTTCAGCGTCAGCGAGGTGTTGTGTGTGTTTTGAGATGGTCATAGCCCTGATATGACTGCATAGTCGGCTGGGCTTTAAATAATGATGATGAGAGTGATGATGATGATGATGATAATGATAATATTGAATTAATCATAATAATAGTGTAGTAATATATAGTAATTGTAACAGTAGTTACTGTTTTTGAGAAAAATATGAAAAAATCTTCAGAAAGGCAGTGGAATCCTTAGGGGAAATGTAGAGGACAAATCGTATGATAGACCGCAGCTGTTATTTTCAGTTGGTGCAGGCAAGGAATGATTGTGCGTGTGTTTGTGTGTGTGGGGGGGGAGTGATGGTGTTGGTGAGGGGTGAATGGGTGGGAAGGTGAGGGTTGTTTGGGCTGCCAAAAGGTAGGGCTCACTGTAATTATACGGCCGGCCAGCAGCGCGTGCAGACTGTCTGGATGTTGAAATGTGTTATATATATATTGACCTCTACCGACATGGAGGTTATTGCAAGTTTAAGGGCACAGAACTCAGACAAAGCTACGAGGTTGATTATAATGTTCGTGGTTTTGGGCTGTAACTTTTTGGGGGGATGATGGTTAGATCACAATGAAAATGTACGTGTATCATAATAGATAATTACCAAATAAAACACATACACTGATGATCCTGACGTTATGATGTAAAGTATGACGTCATTTTAATGACGACATGTTAGACACGCATAGATGAGCCATGGCAGAAAACGCATTGACATAACTTACCTTTGTTATAGGCGAAATAAACGGAGGTCATTTCAGCAGGCAAATGAAGACTTACAGAAAATTTGTGGAAGTTCTGTTATTATGTAATCTTTGTGTGTAAAATGTGACTGAGCTATTAGGTATGTTACAATCGGCGACTACGCGTGCGCGAAAAATTCTCGGAAAAGCTGTGTGACTGGCATGGCAGCAGTCTGAGAGGGTTGCCAATCAGTTGTTCTTTGTTTCGTTAATCTATTCATACGTCCGACAATTACCGATTTGAGTGTCGAAGTTCGTACTTTTCCCATGATGACCCGAACCAGAAAAAAAAAAAAAAAAAAAAAAAAAAAAACGAAAAAAAAAGAAAAAAAAAAGGAAAAGAACCAGAACGTGTGTTTAATACAATCAGACAAGACAGGCGCAAATTTTCGGCCAACTGGCCTTTATCAAGCGTAGACCTAAAATCACAAACAAACACCAGATACAAAAATTAGGAGTGTTGGTGTTTGTGCGTGTGTGATATTACGTGATCATTCTGGATCTTCCCCATCACATGGCACCTGTGACGTTAGTGCATATTGAATTCATTCCGAGCGTGGATACGTCATCTTGAGAAACTGAAACTGAAACTTCGACCGCAGATGACAAGGCAGATACTTCTGCCTGCCAGGTACGCATGAGGCGGGGTTTATTCAACGTTTGTTTAGTCCTCCCCTCCCTTTCCCTGCCCATTTGGAGAGAGTAGTGCATTGCCTGGAAAGGGATGCCCAGTTGCTGTGGAAGAATACAAACACCTCATCTGCCTCAGGTCTACGGTGGACGATATCACCCCACAATAATACGTGTGCCGAGTCAGAGCTAGAGACTTTCGGCAGCATCTTCTACCTGTCCTGGTCATCACTTCTCCATCGCCGCAGGCCTGTGTCATAGCCCGTGGTTGGATGTTTCGTTGTTCCGATTTGTAAACCGGGAATTTTCTTTACTTGAGGGGAGGAGAGGCGTGGCTTTTCAATTTTCTTCCCACTGTCTCACCAAATGACGATCGTAGCTCCATAGGTGCTAGTGTTATAACGTCACTGTGTGAAGACAACATCAGGAAGAGCTAGCGATCTGAACACAGGAATGTGCACCTAACGTTATCACCGCTATCCAGGTAAGCTAAACTTAAGGAACAGCACAGTGCACCAAGTTTAAGCACCATTATCGAATACACGTAAGAACAAGCAGATGGTCTTTGATTCCGATCGACTGATTGATTGACATCTTCCTGTGTTGCTGTGCCGGCCGGATATAAAAACCCTAGGAATCGTTAACTTCCGACATCCAGGAAGCCTCCCGTTAGATATTCTCCTGTCTGCGCAACCTTTAAACTGCAGCTTAAAACCCCATCTGTTCAGGCTTTGTCTTGTGTACAGATGCCTTGTCGAGCATCCGACTCTCTTTTGTCAATAATCTGTCTTGATCAATTTTTTCTTTCTATCTTTATTTCTTTTTTTTCTTCTTCAATATGTGTGACTCAGTGTGTCTGTCTGGTTGTCTGTTCCGTCCTCTTCTCTGTCTGTCTGTCTGTCTGTCTGTCTGTCTGTCTGTCTGTCTGTCTGTCTGTCTCTCTCTCTCTCTCTCTCTCTCTCTCTCTCTGTGTCTTCATATTTCTGATGCATTTCATTTTCGATAGGATTTTGAGTCTGAGCAGTATGAAGTCCAACCCCTCGTTCTTGTCCTCGTTCTCGTCCTCAGAGATTGAAGCAAACATAATCTGACTAATGGGTCTGTGGTGAAGCTATGACGGGCATAGCAAGTCGGTAGTGGGGCTAGCAAACCGGCAGTGGATTATATAATCGCTAATGAAACGAAAAGGAGAGAGAAATGGCCCGTATGTTGTTGATGATGATAAGACGCAAAATGTATGATGTCATACTATTTGACATCGAAACCAAAAAGGAACCAGAAAAAACACGAAAGAAGAACACGAACGCGTTTTTAATACAAGACAGGCGCAAGTTTTCGGCCAACTTGCCTTTGTAAAACCTAAGATTACATACAAACAAACACCAGATACAAAAAATAGCAGAAAAGACTGAAACTTCCCTGTTGCTGTGTCCAATGTGAGAAAAGGATTGAAAAACGAAAAACGAAACAAAACTAAAAAAAACACAAAAAAACAAAACAACAAAAACAACAACAACAGCAACAACAACAACAACAACAACACTCACCGAGACTTCCCTGTAGTTTCCCGGAGCAGAAGAAAATGATAGAAAATCATAAAGCGTTTGCCAGTCGTGGTAACTGGTGATAGGAAACCGTAAAGCGTTTGTCCGTCGTGATGACTGGTGATAGGAAATCATAAAGCGTTTGCCAGTCGTGTTAACTGGTGATAGGAAAGTGCCATGTCTTGGGGGGGTGGGGGTGGGGGGTTATATCGGTCATTTTCTTCTGGTCAACGAACCACCGTGGGAGACTTACTGTTATTCTCTTAAGTTGTATGTTGTTCATTGTTGTCTTTTGTGTACGCTTGACAGAGGCCAGTTGGTCAGAAATTTCCGCATGTCTCGTTTCGTTATATATAGTAAATGCGCGTTTTTATTCTGTTTTGTGTTTTTCTGGAAACTAGCTGACGTCGACTTTCTACAATGTAGATAGAACAAAAGTATGTAATTTTGCTCAATGTTTTCTTCTAATGAAAAATAAGTATAGAACAAACTCAAAAATGCATGCACTCTTCCTTTCTTCCAGTTTCCATGCGTGCGTCGTCAAACACACACACACATACACACACGCATGCACACACACAGACACGCACACACGCATACACACACACACGCACACAAACACACACATATATGAACACGCACACACATGCAAAGACAAATTTGCACACAGACACACGCGCGCGCGCGCGCACACACACACACACACATGCCTTCGCGCGTATTTTCGTGCGTGCACGCACAGTCAAACACACACACACACACACACACACACACACACACACACACACACACACACACACACACACACTCTCTCTCTCTCTCTTTCTCTCTCTCACTTGGAAAGCTTCAAAATCTCTTGAAAAGAAGACATCCCCACGTATCGACGAAATTGCAAATAACACATTATTTCATACAATTATGTTAATCGTTATCGACTAGAATTACAGAAAATTGTCCGAGCATAGTGCTCAAGCTTCATAAAGGGGCATTACTCTTCTCCTTTTCTTGTGACGACTCCTAGCGACAGTAAACTGTGCCGAGACAGTCGTCGTTAGATCTGTATTGTTTTTTTGTTTTTGATAACATGCATAGAACATAACATGGTGGCACTAATGGAAGAACTGATCCATCTTGTCTATATGATAAAGAGATTGTAAGGAGAGTGTCTTTTTTACATTGAGGAATAAGTATTCATCCGTGGAGATGCCGGGGAGTCTACAGTATCCCCATCGTCTTGGAACTTATTTACTAGAAATGTCTTCTTTTTCTGTCACTCTCTTTGTTTCTGCCTTGCTTCTCCCCCCCCCCCCCCCCCCCCAGTCATCCCTTCCTGTCATTTTCTGCTTTGCTAGCCATCCGCTTGTTTTCCATAAAGCCTTCCACATTTTCACTTCATCATCATTATCATCATCGTCGTCATCGTCATGATCTGCCCAACCGTATGGCGTTGGCGATGATGGCCCTCCATATGAATCTATCATTTGTTGCTGCAAGTACTTTTCCCACCTGTCTGTTTTCATCCACTGCGCAAGTCCGTCCAAAACACTTACGATTGGTAATTGGACACATGTATTTACTGCATGTTTTGGCTCTGAGGAAATATGCTGTGCAGGAGCAATTTTTAGGTAATTTAGGCCAATTTCTTTTATATGTTTTAGTGTACTTAATTATGCTTTTCAAAATGTTTTTCGTGTTTGATTTTTACACCCCCCCCCCCCCCCTATTGATAGATTGGGCGGAAAGGTCAACGCCTTAGATTATGTACGCGAATGTGTTGATATGTGTATCTAAATCTCAAATCCTTTTTCCTTTTTTCCTTTTTGCATGTTCAGCGAGGCGTTTTGTGTGTTTGAGATGGTTATGGCCCTGATACGGCTCTGCGCAGCCGGCTGTGCCTTAAAAAAGAACTGATGATAATAAAGTAAAAAGAGTTGGTATGATAAAGAAATTGTTGGTATGATAAAGAGCCAGTGGTTTAAGTGGACTTCGTTATACCAAACTATTGGGAGTTTAGTCAAGAAGGATTCATTGCATTCATGCTGCGTTCAGGCAGATTCCTTGAGGCTGCGCATAACCTTGTGCGCTGACTAGGTCTTGAAAGAGGAGGGGAAAGGAACAGTAACACCATCAGAACGATGGGAGCATTGAGACGGACACGCGAACAAGCCAGTTCTTTTATGTTACGGGGTGGGGTTGTACTCGAGACATGAGATCTCAAGTCCACGGCTCTATCATCAAAAGAGATGGCCAGCCTTCGGTTCACCCTTTACATTGAATGTTATAGTTTTTAGGAGATTTTCGATCGAAGCGACGTCATTATCTACGAACGAATGTTGAAAAATTCGACTTCGTTATTCGTTCAGTATGGTTTGTCGTCTGCGGCCTCAAGCTAATCACAACGCACTTGTGAATCCACCGCCATCTTCAAATGTGAAAAATGGTGGAGATGAATGGAAACTGTGAAAAGCAATTGTGGAGTGATAACTGTATCTAGTTGTACTCCATGACGAAGGGAACAAAATACAAATAAGCGTTATTTCTTAGCATTTTAGGTTATGACTGACTGTGTGCAATTGCATGCAACTTTCTGAAGATCACTCTGGAAAATACTATCAATGCCTTTGGTAACCATTTGACTGGCAAGACCAATGAGAAATATACTTGTTCATCCACCACCACCATCCTGTCTCTCTCTGTCTCTGTCTGTCTCTCTCTTCGTGTGTGTGTGTGTGTGTGTGTGTGTGTGTGTGTGTGTGTGTGTGTGTTTGTGTTTGTGTTTGTGTGTGTGTTTGTGTGTGTGTGTGTGTGGCAGAAGGGTTGGGGAGAAAACGTGTATATCGGACAGAGTGAGAGAGAGTGAGAGAGGAGAGAGAGAGAGAGGAGAGGAGGGAGAGGTGAGAGAGAGACAGAGAGAGACACAGAGAGAGAGAGACAGAGAGAGAGAGGCCCGAATGTTTATTGCACATCAGCCATAAGCCATTAGACAAACAAACGGAGGATGGTGAATGGTTGGGTTGATAAGCTTGTGTCATGTTACATCAAGTCATACTAGCACTGGATGTGCTTTCATAATCAGTTATACAAACATGACGTAGGATCACATGCATTCAAGTCCTATAAACAACGCACGAAAAACAAAACAATAAAACAATAAAAGAAAAACAAAGAAACCCCCAAAACAGGCTGTTGGCAACATACACACATTAGACACTCTTGCAAGGGTCAGCAAGATTTATAAAGGAAATCTTTTCAATTAACTTGAAATTGCAAAAATCAAGTTCTCAAATATTTCAGAAATCTATCAGTATAAATATGAAGTACTTTAAATATGCTGTAATTTCTTGTCTTTCTTCCTTTTTTTTTTCCTCAGGAATATTTCTCTAGATTTGTGACTCGCACATCAAGCCAATTGCATAATATGGTGGGAAATATTGGGGTTAATGGAAAAGTACTTGCATTGAAAAAGTGTAGGCTATGAAAGTATTTCTTGGTATTAGGTGGTGAACACCAGATGATTATATATATATGTGTGTGTGTGTGGTGAGTTAAGAATATCCTATTCATATGACTTTGTTTGCGAACTGTTACGTACTAGTTAAAATGAACCAGAATGGAGGGGAATAAGTTACCAGTGAAAGCATACAAAGTTATGTACAATGTAGATTCTGGGGAGAAATTGTCATGGGCGTCGTTTTCTTAGTTGTTTGCACGTTCACGGAGTTGGTGATGTATGGGAAAATCAGGGTGTGGGACTAGTAGCGTTGCCTAGTTAGTTTGTCGTTTTAAACGGACAGTGATTGCTTGATTTTTGTTGACGAGACTTAAACAATCGTAGACATAATATGGACAGATTTTCAAAGTAGACATTTATTTCTAGGAACTTCATATTTCGAGAAACTGAATAGATTTATTATGTATGCTCTGGTAAAATTTACACGTGGCATTTAAGATATTGCAGTACATTCACAGCGTTACAAACATCTTGATAAGCTTCCCTGTGCGATAAATTGGCGCCGGGGGCATCTTCTTAGATTATGTGCGAAAATGCATTGATATGTGTATTTAATTTTCTTTTCCATTTTTTCCTGTTAAAGTATTATATATGTTTTGAAACGGGTATAGCCCTGATATGGTTGTACACAGTCGGTTGGGCTTTAAATAAAAATAACAATAACAATCTTGATAGGCGAAATGCAATGTGTCACTTACGTCAAACTGCCGATGAAGATGAAGTACATATTGTGTTATCTTGCCCTGATTTGAAAGTTTACGTGAAGTTTGAATTCCTTCTAGGTATTGGGGAAAATCCAAGTTTGTCTCAGCTGTCATTGCCTTTCTCATCTAAAAATAATGAATGACCTAGAAACTCGCGATATACACTATGCACAAAATGCACAAAAAGTTAAGGATCACTTGCACAAAAATTCATAACTTTCAAAATAAGAAAGCCAATGCGTTGAAGTTTGGCAAACATTTAATTCCATGCTTTAGTGATAACGATACACAATTGCCTTCAATTTCGAGCAATCGTTTGGTGTGTACATTTGATCAAAGTGGGTACGTATCGAAATTTGATTTCCCAAAGTCATTGAAATCACAAGACAGGGCATTCTGATGCTCCCAAAAGTTCAGTAATGCGTGTAACCGCCATGGCTGTTCTGGCACTCGACGCAGCGAGTCCTCATCGAGTTGACCAGGTTGGTGAAGATCCTCTGTGGAAGCGCCTGCCACTCAGCCTGCAGCATCTGGTAGAGGTGTTGGGCATCCCTGGGAGGGGGGTGGTTGCTCCTCACTTTGCGATCCAGCTCATCCCAGAGGTTCTCAATCGGGTTGAGATCGGGACTGCATGCTGGCCACTCCATTCTGTTGACTCCAGACTGCTGCAGGAAGTCGTTGACCACCCTTGCCCTGTGGGGGCGAGCGTTGTCATCCTGGTAGACAGCCGTCGGTCCCATCTGCTGCAGTGTAGGCACAGCCAGCGGTCGAAGGATCTCATCCCGGTATCGGAGGCCAGTCAGGTTGCCCTGTACATGATACAAGGGTGTTCTGTGGTGAAGGCTGAAGGCCCCCAGACCATTACAGAACCTCCACCAAAGGCCACCTTTTCTTGGACAGTGGTGTCAATAAAGCGTTGCCCTGGGCGCCTCCAGACCCTCAGTCGGCCGTCGTTGTGGTTCATGGTGAAGCGTGATTCATCACTGAACAGGACCTGGGACCATTGCTGACGTGTCCACCTCACGTGACGTCTGCAGAAGGCGCGGCGTGCTGCCCTATGGGCTGGAGTTAAGCGTGGCTGTACAGCTGGGCGACGAGAACGGAGGTTAAACCCATGAAGGCGGTTCCGTATGGTCTGCTGGCTGATGTTGATGTTAGTAGTCACCCTCAGCTGCCTTCGAATGATGCTGGAAGAGGCTGTTCTTGTCTGCAGGGCTTGTCGTTCAATGAGACGATCTTCACGTGGGTTTGTCTTCTTCGGTCGACCAGATCTGCGTCTTTCATGGACCCTCCCAGTGGCTGTGAAGCGTTGAATCAGTCTGACAATGACCGAGATGGACACCTGAAGTTGCCTGGCCACTTCTCGCTTGGGAACACCATCTTGGAACCATGCAACAGCTCGTCCCCTCTCAAACTCGCTCAATTTTCGTCGTGGAGGCATTGTCAGATCAGGCCTACTATTGGTGGAATGTCTTCTTATAAAGCCAAGCAAGAGACAGCATCTCACACATAAACAGCAGTGCTTGCACGTGCATAATGGTTTTTCCATCTGGCTTGTGCAATGTGTTCAGGCAGAACGGTCCAAAACAAGGTCCTTTTTCGCAAGTTTCCGCTTTTCCGTTTGCGGCCAAGCTCAGTAGTAGAGAATCCCGTGCAATTTTCGCACTAACACAACATCGCCCACTTACAGCTGAACAAGAATTCATAACAATTTGGCTGGATTGAGAAATAAATAACAGTAGCGAACTGAGTTTATTACGCACCTGTTTTCTCATAGTGATCCTTAACATTTTGTGCGTAGCTTATCTATATAAATGTCAAAAGAAACTTAAGAGATCATATCACAAAAGTTTAGTTTGTATTGCGTTGTTGACATGCGTTTACTTCATGTATGACTATTTACTTATTGAAATTATGACCTTTCATTTATATGTTTAAATCCTTTTCACACCCCTTCATAAAGAGCTATGGCCTGTTCGAGTAAGACATCCAACACATTTTTAAAAAAAAATCTCGGTTTTGCAAAAAAACAAAAAACAACAAGAAAACGACACCCTCTCTCCCAAAAACAGTTATCTGTTTTGTTGTTGTAGCTTTTGTTTGTTTCTAAGGTGAAAGTATCGTTATATGGTTTATACTGTTATTTGTTGTTGTTCAAGTAGTCGTTTTGTTTATTACTATTGTTATACTCATCATTATAACTCTTTATCATGATTATTATTGTAAATGTTCTCTTAGTATTATCGTTTCATGTGTTGATGAACTAGTGTCTTTATATTCGTTGACCATGGTTGATGCTGCTTTTTTAAACAAACTTGATTTTTGATGCTTGTACCTTCACTATGATTATAGAAAATTTAACTTTACAATTGGCATGATTCATAACTATACATATACAGACTCTTTGAAACTTAAATATTAGGTGTTGATGGTGATAATGATAATGATAATGATGATACAGTAATGATGTTGATAATGCTTATCACGATGATGATAAACTTATCACACGATCAGTTTCAAACTTTCCTAACTTAACACGAGATTATGTTTATTTATTCAATTGTGAATAGGGGAGGCTTGAATGATTAGTAGTTGTTTTTTAAGGATGATTTGATCAGTTGAGGCTTTTTTTCATGTTTTATGATACATTTGTGTTTGTGTTTTAAGTACATAGGACAGTGATGTACGTGTGGGGCCTGTGCAAATTATACAGATTTTTAACAAACAAGTTTGGAATATTCACTAATTTGATTTATTTAAAATGACGGTTATCATTACCACACGGTGTTATCTGTACAGAGCCGATTACAAGTGAAACAGCAAGGGGAAGTCAGGCAGTCTGTCCAACGTGGGGCTGAACGACGGTGGAGAATACCGAATGGAAATAGCCAAAGAAGCAGCAACTCGTCTGCTTCGATGATCATGTTAATGGCAGGCAAAAAAATATTAAAACAAGTTTTTGTTTTGCAAGTGACTCTCTTTGTATCTGTTTGTGTCTTGTCTGTCCACCCCCCCCCCCCCCACCAAATTTCCGCTCAATTAAAAATAATATAAAAAAGTAAATGAAAAAGTAATGCTTGCCTGTTATACTCGAAAATTGTCAATATGTTTTTATCTGAAGGGTGCATTTGTCAAGTGATAAGATTCCCCCGTGTGGTTGCCGATGGATCTTTTAGTATAAATAGTATCCCTGCATTCTGGAAATTCTGTGCTAGAAATTTACTCTTTTCTGTTACTTTGTTTCTGCTTTGTTCCTTTGCTTTCTGTCATTTCTTTCTATCATTTTCTGCCTTGCTGGTCCATTCACCTGTATGTGTTTAATAAAGTCTTACGTACTTTTCCTTAGGATTGATAGTTGGGTACATGTATTAAAATGCATTTTTAGCTCTAGGGAGGTAAGATAATTATGCAGAAGCAATTTTAGGTAATGATGCCTGTTTTTATATATGTTTTGGTGCCCTTAGGTATGCTTGAATTTGTATTCAGGTTAATTGGTAAACAAGAATACAATGCCTATGCTATAGACCTATAGGTCTTTGTTTACGTAGGCCCTATTAAAACTGTTTTTCTCAATAGAATCTATAGCGGAAAATGACTGCAGTACCGTGCACTGTAGAGAAGTGCTATCCAATTCCACACATTGACAATCCCGAATCTCTCACGCAAAGTCAGTTGTAAAAAAGATATAATCACTTGCATAATTAATGGTGTTATGACTGAATGACGGTAACACATCAGCATACTTCAGCCGACTGTTGATCAGTAGAATTGCTGTTTAGGTCTCTATAGTCATTGTAAGGAAGGATGCAGTGTTAACAGCTCTCATCTTAAAATGCAATCACTATTCCCCAATGGAATCCTTGGAGTTGGTGTACGTTTGTCGACCTTGATGGTAAGCGTTAGGGTTAGCCAACCATATTGTTTTCATCAGAAGTGAAATTTGGTCGTGTATTCTCACACAAGATCTGCCGAAGCGAAAAAGTTCTGAAGTAGGTCTACGTCTTTAAAGTGCAAGGGACGTAACTCACGTTGTGACATTGGCTTTTTAGCAGACGAAAGGCTAGATCTAATTTGATTTGTAAACGTCGTAAGATTTGCCTTTGTAAACATGGCATCTACGACGAAGTAGACTACAGTGGAAAAGCTAACGATAGTCATAGCAGTCGGAACATTGCACAGATCTCGAAAAGAAAGACAGATATAAAAAAAAATCGGATTAGTGTTGGAGACAATGACTGAAGAAATCGGAACAGTGGAAGACAAATCTGTTCCATTTGCGGCAGGTTGTCGTGACGAGCGATTATGACGGAAAACTTCCGAAAATTATCAAGATGGATTGAACACATCGGGTGCCACTTCGTGTCGAGAAGGTGACGCCAACATGCAGATCTATACGTTGTGAAGAGGGCCACATCGCAAGTTTTGGGAAGCTGTGACATTCAAAGAAAGGTGAGAGAAACATTTTGTTGTGCTTGTGTTGCTTAATTTTTGTCGTTGTTCGGTCTCGTTTTGTTTGTTTATTTGTTTTAGAACAGTATTTCATACCGACCGAAGAAAAGTGTGTATGTGTGTCTATTTGTAATTAATGTGTGTGAGGTAGATTTGCTCAGCTGTTTCTGAATGGATCATTGCCAACTTTAGGCCTAGATCAAAGCTGTTGGAGACCGCTGGTGCTAAGGAGTTGCGAATCCATAAATTTGGAAGACATGGCCGATGGCGCCAGGGTCAACTCTCACAGAAAAAAGAAACGAACAGACACAGACAAAGAGACAGATAAAAATGAAAAAAAAAATCTTAGAAATGCCTAAAATCAGCATTTTTTTTTAAAGGAATGTGTGTGAATAGCACTTTTCTTCGGAACTTCTGACAGGATCTAATCTCTATTTTCAGAGTGTCTTCAGTGGAAGATAAGTTTATTTCAACCGGAGTCTTTTCAAGGACCTTGAGAATTACAAAATCTGGAGAAAGGCTTGACCATCTTGATTTACTTATCGTTTTTCTTTCCTTTTGTTGACTGCAACCCCTACGTGCACGAAAGATTTACGTTTATGGGCGTTTTGCTTTTTTTCTGACCCAGCCATTACACATTCCTGTTTTCGCGGGTGCTTCTGCCGGGTATTTTTTTGTGTTTCCATATGACCAAACAAACACTGACATGGTTTACAGAATTGTCAACATGCGAATTTGATGTTCTGCATGCGTATACACACGCGTTGACTTGGTGGATCGTGAAAATATCCACCTTGACCCATGAGGGGGTGCCCAAGCAGGTTCGAATCCAGGCCCGAGGAAGTCTTGGAAGTTGAAATGGAAGGGGAAGACGGTAGCTATGAAACGCGAAACTGACACCACCACCACCAAGATGATTCACGCATTATAATGGTCCATGAACAGACCAGTTGTTGCGTTAACTTAAGGGGTTGGGACTGAACTCAAACGTCAACATTGTTAATAACAGAGAAACCCCAGGTGAAAGGTACCAGTCAAAGCTGGATAGTGCCTTCCCCTCCCCTGCGCTAGATCGTGTGTGTGTGTGTGTGTATGTCTTTATCTGTAACAGTGGATTCTTCCACGAAATGTTGCCAAAGTCAATCTCTCCATGCCGTAAATACTTCTACGTGCCCGGGTGCATGCTACACACGCCAATTCAGTTCACGGTCCATATAGTTATTAACACACACGCCCCCAGCCAACGTCAGGGTTGAGTGATCCAGGCCATAGGGGCAGTGGGGAGGGAGGGGAGGGTTTTTGGTGTGTAATGTTTAACCCTTTGACTTCCGCACTCTATCCACCAACTGCAAAAATGTAACCCTTTGACTTCCTCACTGCAGGAAGCTAGTGGATAGGGTGAGGGAATCAAAAGGTTGTTTTTGCTTTGCTAGCATGGTTGACAATGCAGGATGCTGGTGCACAGGGTGCGGGAGTCAAGAGTTAAACCTTTGGTGTTGTTTTTATGCAGACACGCTCACAAGAATACGAGATGCCCCTCCTGTGTTACAATGCAACTAGACTATAAATTATACTAATGATAGAATCGTTGATATTGAAAATTAGCGTTCGAGTTTCGTATATCAGCATCCTAACACTTTTTGTTGTTGTTGATGCAGAGTGGGATGAGGGGAGCGGGCAGCTTGAACTCGTTATCTGTCGCGTTCAAGTTCACAAAACGGAGTAAAGAGCGATTGGTTTCGTGTCGCTTGCCTAGCTAGCTAACTGCTGGCAAGGCTTCGCCGACCAACAAGCGGCAACGAAGCCAAAGCTTGTGACACACACACACACAGACACAGTGCGACTCACTTCCAAGTCAACACAACGGGAGCGTTCGGTTTTTACCTGCTTTTACCACCTGTAGAGTGCAAGCTTGAAAGTGAGGGAAACTTGTGTGGGAGTATTTTGCCTCGTGGATTCTGCAACGAAAGTTTTGATTACTGCAAAACCATGGCTTTGGAAGGATGTGCCGCTTGTTTGAAATACCTGCTTATCATCTGGAACTTCATCATACTGGTAAGTTTTGAAGCTTGTTTCTTCATGCGAGGTTCAGGTTGTCTTGACGTCCGCAAGCTAACATGCTGTTGAGTGGAAGTTGTAGATAACGCTTTACATAGTGAGAGATGCTTGCCAAAATAGTGCATCTGTTCAGTGTATTCCTTTTGTGATACACCACTGCTCCAGAAGCTATTCGATCTGTACCGGTAAAGGCGTGCAAGAAAGGCACACGGTAGGCTCGTTGGTCTTGTGGTTAGTATTGGGGTAGTACCTAGTAGTACTGCGGCACTGTACACAGAACCGATGTCCACCTTCGTGACTTGAAAGGAAGCGTGACTGATTATTAGCGCCTTGAAGCAGTCTACCTAACAAGGCTTAAAAATGAAAAATATACATATAGGCCTATAAAAAAAAGGATTGATTTACATTAAATCAATGTGTTTGCGTGCGTGTGTGAGCTCGTGAGATGTGTGTGTGTGTATGTGTGTGTGTGTGTGTGTGTGAGAGAGAGAGAGAGAGAGGGGTTTCACTTACCAACGGTAAAAGTTATTGATTAAAACCAGTTTTTCAAACTTGCCGTTTGGGGGGGGGGGGGGGGAGAAGAGAGAGAGAGAGAGAGAGAGAGAGAGAGAGAGAGTTGTGTGCGCGCCAAAGGAAAGCTGACATGTCGGTGAACGTACGTCCGGGACCTTTGCCAAATAGTCTGTCACACAATCCGTCAAACGGTTGGATCTAAAGCGTATCATAATTTATGACAGCGCGTGACCCAGTTATGGCGTAACGGCGAACATGTACACAGAAGTACACGTCTGCTTACCTGTTTGTCTACCCACTTACGTGCCTGCCTACCTTTGTACTTAGCCAGTTCATTCTGTCATTCTGTCCAGCAGCTGCGAAGAGTGATTGAATCGTTGATATTGAAAATTAGCGTTCGAGTGTTGTAGATCAGCATCCCAACAGTTTTTCTTTTTTTTTCTTTTTTCCGGGGTGGGGTGATGGGGTGGGGGGCAGCTTGAACTCGTTATCTGTCCCTTTCATTCCCCTACCCCATCCATCAGTCACCTTGCGTAGGGTGCAGGAGTGACATGGTTATTTTTTTTTGTTTTTTGTTTTGCTATCATGACTGATAAGGGCATTGACAAAGCACAGTAGTCAAATGTGTAAACGTCGGACTTCCTATCCGAAAGTAATGGAGTTCCGTCCGCCTAGACACTTCCCTCCATCAGTAGTGGGGAAGTCAAGTCATACGATTGTGCACTTTTTAGTAGAGACATGTCCTCTTACACACAAATAGTATGGACCATGACGAACATATCTGGAGGTGGAAACACGATCACAGCACCCTGTGTAAGGTGCAGTGATCGATCAAAGTTTCCAATCAGTGTATTCTTAACACTGTCAGGACACCATAGGGGCAGTAAGACCTGCATGTTGGGAGCAGACCTGCACGCGTATGCAGGGCGGGCAAGATCTGTCATCACGGGCTTGGCACCAGCGGCGGTGTAAACTTGGCGGGTTAGACCTATGAGAATTAATTCATTCCGGTTGATATTTTATATACAATCCGTCCGTTTTCGAAAGTTTACAAAATTGTTGAAATAAACTGAAATGACAAATATATTTTTACGAGTTCTTAGAATATATGTAGTTGAAATGGGGCGATCTACTGATATAAAAGGATGACTATGAATAATTTTTAGGGGGTGCAGAAAAAGAAATCACCGTATAGGCCTACGGCAACACGTTATGAAGGGCCCGGGAAACTGACGTAGACTTTTTTCAGTCTTTCAGTGAATGCGATTCGAAGACTGCCGATTTCATGCTGTATTTTGGTTAAATGATATATTGTATTATTTTAAAAATAGAATGCATTCCATTAATTCTGAAATTCATGCAGCTATTTCTTGCCTTTGTCAGCATCACATAACAATAGTAATAATATGTACTGGCCTTGTTCATCAAAACAGTTGATAATCATTAATAATTATCAACATTTATAACACTAAATGTTCAAATTAAGTTGTGTTTAAAATATTAACATTTATTGGCACCATATCAGTCGGGCCTGTGCGTATGTTTTATTTGAGTGAAATTTGCCGGTGTTTCTGTTGACGCCGTTATGAAATGTATGGTGTTCCATATCAATCAAGAGTAAAGTTTTGTTTTTTGTATGTATTACCGATCTGATGGAGTGAGCCGGAATATACGGTGATGTCTTGTGATTACAAGCGAATCGACAGCCCCAGTCTACCGTTTTCAACTGAAGGAGACGATGAAATGACTACTGACTGGAGTCTGTGTGCACTGTGCCAGAACCCAGCAAACAAAGCGTCTCTTACATGACCATTTAAGGGCCAAGGAGCCAAAGGGGATGGCGCAGGATACGTTTATATTGCCCAGAATTTGAAAGCTTTTCAGAAAATAGGCGAGAATCCACTTTCTGTTCCCTTATCTAAGCTGAATGATGGATCTGGGTTTGAAGAGACTCTGAAAAAACATGAAGCTTCTTGGCACAAATCATGTCGTGCGAAAATAAGCAATACTATTCTGAACAGAAAGAGAAATGAATGATAAACCTAGCCCTGTGAAAACACGGAAGCTTAGATGATGGTGGTTGTGTCGCAGACGAGAAAGGAAGTGAACCACAATGTCTGCTCTGCAATGGGTCATCTGGCACCACAGGACTTCACAGAGCAATGATTTTATCTTTGTATTTTGTCACAAAGGTCGTGTTCATGCCCAGCGACAGAACGATAGAGCTACTTGGAAAGCTTGCTGTCAAAGACATGGTGGCAATGGATTGCCATTATCATGTAAAACGTCTGTCTGCCTTGCACAGACACCAGACACCAGACACCAGAATCAGAAGAGGTTGTGGCTTACATTGAAAACTTCAGAGATGATATTCACACAGCCTCAGTTTTCAGCATGACTTCTCTGTCTCGTCTATACACCTCTCGCCTCTCACAGTTTGGTCTAACAAACGCGAAGGTACATTCAACACGCCTACGACAGAAAATAGAAGCTGCTATCCCAGATCTCACATGTACAAGTCAGGGAAGAAATGTCATTCGTCAGTTTGACAAAGATCTTTGAAACGCCTTGAAGAAAGTATGCAGTTCTGATTCTGAGGCCCTTCAGTTGGTCAAAGCAGCCCAGATCATAAGGAAAGATTTATTTCAGAAAAAAGTAACATTCAGTGGAACGTTTAATGACAGCTGCCAAGACGATTCCATCCCAGCCTCCTGAAAGCACTTATGAGCTTCATCCTAGATGGTCCAACAGCTATAGAAAAACCCGAGTCTGATACAAAGCCAGACAGGCAAGCTGTACTCACGCTTTCCCAACTGATTGCTTTCAACTGTCGCAAGACTGCAAAGGACTCAAGCTTTCACTGGCACAACAACAACCTTGACCTGAAATTACATGCAGAAAGAAATAAGGAACTTATTGGTACATTCTCTGATCTAGGTCTGCGGATTTCGTACGACAGGGTGATGTCAGTTTCATGTCAGATAGCGCACAATGTCTGCCGAAGATTTGAGGACGATAAGGTAGTTGACTCAACAAACATGAGAAAGAGTTTGTTCACAGTTGGTATGGTTGATAACATAGACCACAACCCCAGCTCAACAACTTCATCTGACTCATTCCATGGAAGCAGCATCTCCCTCTTTCAGCACAGAGTGACACAGGATGATGGTGAGGAGCAATGGAGCCCGCTCATTGATGATGCAAACAACCAAAATCGGAGAATTCCTTTGCTGCTACCTGATTACACCAATGTTTTCCCTGTGCCTGAACCTAACAAAGAACAGTTGGTGCCTGCACCATCAGGGCGTAAGCAGCCAGACATCAGTTCTGAGGTTCAGAATTGTGCCCAACAGTATGCATGGTTGAAACATGTGTCAGGACGTTGGAAACACGGCCAGTAGACAACAGTGACCCTTTGTCATGGGCTGCATCTCTACAACCACACAATGATGTTCCAACTGCCATCATTGGATTGCTGCCTGTCCTCATGGACAATGCTCATACTACTGCATTAATCAGACACGCCATGACCCTGATAAAAACATCTATACAACACCAGCATCTTGGACAAACACCTGTGTTAGGAATGGATCAGCCACTGTATGCCATAGCAAAAGGAATCCAATGGTGCTGGCCTGATACTTTTGGCGAAAAACATTTTGTCATCATGTTAGGAGGGCTTCACATAGAAATGGCTGCTTTCAAAACGCTTGGAGACTGGTTGGATGGTTCAGGGTGGAACACTGCAATTACCATGGCAAGAATTGCATTTTCTGGCGTTGCCAATTCGTTAGTCAGGGCAGCTCATTTAACCAGAACAAAGCATGCCCACCAGATCACGGCTGCTGCACTCTACATTTTGCTATGGCGAGCCTATTCAAAGTTCCTGGAGTCGGATCAAAGCATTATCTTAGATTTCTAGGACTGGAGAGAAAAGATGACAGATGAGCAGCCATATTTTGCATAGTGGGCTACAGTTCTGGATTTCCAGTTGTGCGTTTTTCAGCTGGTCTACTCAATCCGGACAGAAGATTTCAGAATGTATGTTCAGTGCTTGACAAAACTGATGCCTTGGATGCTTGCCCTGGACCACGTTAAACTATGCTCGCTGGTTGACTGTTCACATCCGAGACTTGGCAATGCTTGAAGAAATCCACCCTGGCTATATTCCATCATTTCTGCTCTGGGGCCTTTGTTGAAAGAAAAACAAAACGCATTTTTTTCTGCAAGTTGGGCACATGAACAATGTAACGCTCTTGTGAAAGGTGCTATTGGCCTTACAAACAACCCCAATGCTCTGAGACGCTGGATCATTGCTGGATCAGAAATATCACGACTTGTAGGAGACTTTGAGAACCAGTTGGAATGGGATGCAAAATTGAGTACTCGCCATCATGAACAACGCCCCTGCACCCAGACTGCATTTGCAACACAAGTCAGTCTTGGTTTCCCGCTTTGAAGAAATGGGAAATCCTTTCATGGAGGACAGCATGTACCTCTTTGCCATTGATAGAAAAACGTTATGAACGACGAAATTGTCAACAGTGGAGGACTGCCCTCACACAGGACCAAGAACAGTACACAGCATTCATCGAAGAGCGCTTTGAACCAAGTGTCTGTCTGACCCCATAAAAAGAAACAGATTTCCTTTGTTTTCAAACCAAGTTCGACGTTTACCCACAAGTGTCAAGAGCAATCTTTCCATGTTGAAAAACGACTGCTCACTCTTTCCCAGGCCTAACACCACCCTCTGTGTTTGTGGTGGAGACTGCTATCAGGATGTCTAAATCAGACATGTGAAAGTCATTTTCTTTCTTTTTCAGTTTTGAAACCAGTCATTTAAAGACATTAATTTGTATATTTTATAACTAGACTGATTGATTTCTTTGATGTAAAAAACTATTTTGTCATTTTGTTTCCATATGCATATGATACTTCGGACATAAATATATTGCTATATTACAAAGCTCAGGTTTTTATGAAAAGAGGATCCTTGTATGGCTTAACTATTTGAAATTCAAATCAGTCGGTATGATATACTAGATAACCAAGAAATACACAGGCAAATAAGTACGAGTGTCTCAGCTTTGTTTTGTAATATCAGTTTAATAAGGCAAAAATAAAAACAAAGCATGTGGGAATGAAGCAACCAAAGTATGAAAATCACTTGACCTACTTAAATTTTCTCTTGTATCATGCGCTCTATTAAAAAACAAATGTGATCCGTCTTCTACGGAAAAAACAACAACAAAAAAACACAGAACGAAAATGTTATTATCTTACACAATATGGTTGGATCTCAGTTCTATGTTACCACCGAGAGCAACTCAATGCAAGTAATCTTGAAATTTACTTGACGTCATTTTTGATTGACCTAATTATTGACTAAAGTCCCCAAGAAGGGCTTACACACAAAATGTATGCCTGTTTGCAGCATGTAGCTTGTCAAATATCTGAAATATTTTAGTCCTGTGTGGGTTTTGGATGCCACAGTTCGTCCTTTTTGTACAGAAGCATGAAAAGAAGAAGATGACACACTGACCTAATTAAATGTGTGACCACGCCCATCACAGGTCACGCCCAATGTGTTTCCATCTCTAAAATCATTCAGAAAGGGTTCAAGTACCTTCATACCAAATGGCATGCTTCTACTACGAAGTGCACGATTCAACGATATATGCCGTCTTAACATCCGTACTACAGGTAGATGAAAAGGCTGAAGACTTTCCCCATCGCCCCGGTCAGCATGTTGACAGATCTGCCAGTGCCAAACCCTGCTTCGTGTGTGTGTCTTCATGAAGAATATCAGATATGGTGAACAATTCTGTTCATATCAGTGATTGGCTTACGAAAATACGAAAGTATTCAGCACGCACGGCCTCTGAAGACAGAATGCAGACTGCAGCAGCATACTTCATGTACAGTGTGGGCGAGAAGAAAAAGAAAAGTGGTAGGGGGCAGACGGTCAGAAGGTGAACTACCTAAACCGCCTGCCTGTCCATTCACCGACTTGCCTACCAATACATTCTACATTATGTACCTAACCATGTACCCGCGTACATCCATACACACGTGCGCGCATGCATGCGACCAGAATTCGTTTATTCATTCATAGATACACACGTACCTACTGTATATTAGAGACCTTTAGAGTACACATCACGTATCTCCCAACACGTATACGTATCGCGATACGTACGTGTCCCGTACGTGAAAGCGATTTGGGTTTAGATTACACGTGAAATAGATCTACGTCCCCCGACGGCCCCCGAAGCAAGGGACATAACCACAGCCTTTCCTGTACTTTACGATGTGTGACAGTATAAACATGTGTAGCTATTTGTTTTTCATTGATACTACCAATGTGACGACAAACTAAATTTTGTACTCGGATTTTTCAAGGAAAATAGATCTAGCGATTACTTTTTCTTTCCTAGCAGCTTGTTGCTCCAATATTATTCAATATAATTACATCATAGGCAATGAACGCTATTGATGTTTTGTGTGTGTGTGTGTGTGTGTGTGTGTGTGTGTGTGTGTGTGTGTGTGTGTGTGTGTGTGTGTGTGTGTGTGTGTGTGTGTGTGTATCAGCCCTGATATGGCTGTACGTAGTCGGCTGCGCTTTAAACAGTAACAATATACACATATATATATGTATATATATATGTATACATATATTATATATATATATATACCACATGTATATATATATATGTATGTATGTACACACACACACACATACACACACACACACACACACAGAGAGAGAGAGAGAGAGAGAGAGAGAGAGAGAGAGAGAGAGAGAGAGAGAGGCACTACACGTGCTTTTTTCCCCATCCAGCGCTTATATAGGATTAAAATGTCTAATCTAAATGATTTAATGATAAAGCATAGGCCTACTAACTAGTTGTGCATGTGTTCTTACTCACCAACAAAATACAAACAGGCGGAACAAATATATTATGATAATAAACACGTTCTTTGCTTCTCACAAAGACGAACCAACAAGCAAGTTGATAGATAGTCTTGGTCGTAGGTACGCATTCACATACATTGCGTTGCATGGGAAAAGGAGTATAATCCATCAGTGTTGAAAAAAAAAAGTTTAGATATGCACTTGTGTGGATGGATGGAATTTATTAAGAGTAAGACTGCGAAACTTGAGTGGAAATGTTAGGAAAACACTCAGAACTTAACAATAAATAGTTATTTTATTTGTTGTTTTTTGATTGAGTAAGCCCAAAATAGTGTAACAGTTATTGGTGACGGTAATCCCATAATCCTGAGGTTTATGGGAGTGGTGTGATAAGACCTCCACTGTACTCGGGGCTAGTATTATGAAGGCGATGTCTGTCAGCTCTACATTGCAGGTTTACCTTTCCCAAACACTGAACGAGGTCAGGTACCCACCCCTTCGTGGCTAGTTAAACTGGAGCAAGCACGGAGGTTTTTTTTTTTTTTTTTTTTTTTTTCCTCATCCACATTGGCATAATTGTAATTTTTGCTACTGACAGATCTCGTGTCATTTCGTGTTCATTGTTTTAATTGGGAACAGTCACACCTGTTCCTGTGTGTATGAATTATAATAGGTTCAGGCCAGCTGTGTAATGTATAATCATTTCAGCACATGTTGAAATGATGTTTGCTACCGGCTCATGCACGGTGGTAGTCTTGGGTCTGTATTTTGAAGCGAGACAACAAATCACAAAATCGTGTTGTTTTGAGGATTAGTTACTGGTCGGTTTGAACTGGTGTAAGATCTGGGAACTTTTTATGGCAAGTTTACACTTAAGGAACAGCACGTTTTTGTTTGTTTTTCCCTAATGAGATGGGAGATGATCTCACTTGGACAAATGAGACTTTAAAATTTTTTTTTTTTTTTTACAAGTGATAGATCATGGATTAGAACGGTCCGAAATAGATAATGGCAAACATGAAAATATATCTTGGCTGTATGGGAATGGTTTAAACTAGATTTGCTCCCAACTTGGATGAGGCTATCCAAAACGTGCATATTTATCTGAAGATCGATTGTTTGGGGATGGATTTTGACTAAATTGCGTAAGCATGGGGGTGGGTGGGTGGGTGCCCTTAAAATCGATTTTAAGTCAAGGTCAGAGCAGCATAGAGCAATTCTACAAACGTCAGCAAGGATTTCTCGATTATTTATCAATGCATTTCGACCAAAGAGAAAACATACATCAAGAGAAGGTATTCTCAGTTGCGTGAGGTTCAAGTAAACGTGCCTAATATTTGGACCGTCATAGTTACAGTGCAGAAACGACTATTAAGTACTTGGGTCTCGTCTATTCCAAACCGATTTAAATCAAAAGTTGAGTCATATAGTCCATGATAATGGAAAGCAGATTGCTAAAACAAGTAACTGAGGTTAGTTATTTCTGATTTAAACTTTGCATGAAACATACTAACAGAATGCAAAAGAGTGTAATAGTATGGCTTGATTATATATTTGTCTCCCTCTCCCCCGTGGGCGGTTTACTGCGATAACAGTCCGCCTCCCCTGCCTTCTCGCAGACGATAAATAGTTAAAAGCCAAAAGTAGAGGGTAACCTAAAACGAGCAGCAGAACCTTACACGTAATTATGTCATTTCCCCTTTGTGCCTTCCTCTTGCGGGAGGTTGGGAGTGGGGGCTCAGTGACGAGAGTGTTTTGACTGGCTGTCAGTGTTTATTTTCCATTTCACGAAATGTGTTGCATCACTCTTGCTGACTGTGCGATGCAAAACCAGAGTAAATGTGCACTCTGGATTCCCCTCGGATAGCAGTTTGGCAAGGATACAGTAACTATGCAGAATTGGTCCTGAACCTTTGCCATACACCGAACCCGAAACTGTTGGCGTTGTCTGTTCCCCCGGGTTAGATGGCCGACCCCGAGAGTTGGGTAGGGAAAGGAATAGTTTTACAGAAATGGACTCCTGCTATGTAGTCTTTGCACTGGATCCGCAGGACCGTGTGAGACCTAAATTGTACCTCTACCAAAACCAGCAGGATATATCATGTGATATGGCACTCAGATCGGATATTTGGTTTGAAATAGTTATTGAATCATACATAATTTCTTTGAGTCTTTGACCAAGAAACGATGCCTACATCCGTCACTGGATTAGGTATTGGTGACGTCTGTGTGTTCCTTTCGTCAAGGAATCACTGGCAGATTTGGTTGGAGCGCTTATGGGGATGCCTAACTTCGGTAAATCCTACGTGAATGAATAGACTCGAACAAATTCCCGTCATTCTTTTCTTCTTCTGATTGTAATGGTACGTCTGTGAGCTTAACTTGTAATTTTCTTATGCTGACGAGTAGGTTGATCTAACCGATGTTTACTCCATGTTGAGATGCTGTGTTATTAACAGGTGGATTGTAGGCTACAATATACCATGGTCTCGGTCTGAAACCGAAACGCAACTCGCTGTTTCTTTGTGTCTGTCAATCTGTGCGTCTGTCTGTATGTCTGTCTGTATGTCTGTCTGTCTGTCTGTGTTTAGGTATGTCTGTTCGTCCGTCTGTCTGCCTCGCTGTGTGTGTGTGTGTGTGTGTGTGTGTGTGTGTGTGTCTGTCTGTCTGTCTTTCTGTCTGCCTCTCTCTCACTAACACTGAAGTAGTAGCTTAATTGAAAACAGTGTTGTCATGTGTTCAAATATTTAACTTCTTTTAATGATTTTTTCCCCATTACAAGCACATACGCATGCACACACACGCGCAGACACACACACGCAGACACACACACGCAGACACACACACGCGCAGACACACACACGCAGACACACACACGCAGACACACACACACGCAGACACACACACGCTCAGACACACACACACACACACACATAATTTTATGTATCCATGGTCAGATGTTTTACTTTGCTGGCTGTCTGCATATATTGTTTACATTTTAGGTGCAGTATTCCGTTGTTCAAAAATGTGTTGCGGGTATTGTAATACACATGTTTTAGCAACAGCAGCTGGCCTGTGTGCTAATATCTATACCTTTGGAAACTAATGTTTCATTTCATTTCATTCTCTCTCTCTCTCTCTCTCTGTCTCGCTCCTCTCCCTCCCCCCTCTCTCTCTCCATATGTAAGACTTCATTAGGTTATGTATTTGACAAAAAGTGTATCAAAAGTTTTACCCTCCCCCCATGGGGATGCCGGGGGCTCTTTCAGTATAAATAGTATTCCCACCTTCTGGAAATTCTGTGCTAGAAATTTCCTCTATTCTGTCATTGTCTTTGTTTCTGCCTTGTTCCTTTGCTTGCTTTCATTTCTTCCTATCATTTTCTGCCTTGCTGGCCCATTCACCTATACTATAAGACTTCAATAAAGTCTTACGTACTTTCTCTGAGGATCGATAATGGGTACATATATTGAATGCATTTTTTTTGGCTCTAGGGAAATGAGATATGCGAGAGCAATTTTAGGTAATTTAGGCCCGTTTTTATATATTGTTTTGGTTTTCTTAAGTTATGTTTAAATTGGTATTCATGTTTGTGTTTTTAAATCCCCTGTGTGATAAATTGGATGGGGTTGGTCAGCGCCAGGGGCATCTCCTTTGATTATGTGCGCGAATGCATTGATTTTTCTTTTTTTTTTTTTCCCTGTTGAAGTTTTGTACATGTTTTGAAAGGGTTATAGCCCTGACATGGCTCAACGCAGTCGGCTGGGCTTTAAACAAAAATAACAATAAAGCAGGATCAATACGTTTGCTGGCAGATATATATGGGTGAAAGGAATATGGAATTGTCCGAGTGCAATGCTGAACTCCTCTTGAGCAGACTTGAAAATCCAAACGTCTCCTTATCCCAGTTAACTCTGCTCCTACCCAGTACCCCTAACATCCCCCGTGGGTATGCCGGGGGCTCTTTCAGTGTAAATAGTATCCCCACCTTCTTGAAATTCTATGATAGAAATGTCCTCTTTTCTGTCACGGTCTTTGTTTCTGTCTTGTTCCTTTGCTTTCTGTCAGTTCTTCCTATCATTTTCTGCCTTGCTGGTCCATTCACCTGTATGTGTTCGATAAAGTCTCACGCACTTTTTTCTCAGGATTGATAATTGTGTACATGTATTATCAAATGCATATTTTTGCTCTAGTGAGATGAGATATGTGGAAGCAATTTTAAGTGTATAATACCCGTTTTTATACATGTTTTAGTGTCCTTAGGTCTCCTTAAATTTGTATTCAGGTGTGTTGTTTTAAAATCCCCTGTGCGATAAAATGGACCGAGTGGTCAACACCAGGGGCATGTCCTTAGATTATGTGCATGAATGCATTGATATGTGTACCTGATTTTTTTATTTTTTTCTTGTTGAAGTTTTGTGTATGTTTTGAAACAGTTATAGCCCTGATATGGCTCTACGCAGTCGGCTGGGCTTTAAACAACAATAACAACAACAGTGCCCCTAATCCACCACTCACCCGCACCCGTCAGTGCGAAAGCATATCATGGGATCCCGAAAGTACTTCACGGCAATTGCATTGTCTGCGTCCTTGCGTGAGTAGAGACTGTAAGTCAAACTGATGGCGTACCTAGATAACAAACAAGCGGATACGTTCTACCGTTTTAAGAGATATCAAAACAACATAATCAAGGCGTATTAGCGTTGTCTAGAAGCTCTTGTCTGGCGAAGTGGGATTGAAGTCAAGCCATATTCAACATTTCTTAAATGCGTAACGTTGTAGTGTCCGTTTGGTTTTTCATAACAGTTTCCTAGTGACCGAGCGGTCGTTGGCGAGCGCTGTTAAAAAGACTTCAGTTTCTCGGAGGATGCCTGCGTGTTCCTTATCATCTCCGCTTACCATTCTCATCCATGAAGGGGGACAGGTAACCGTTATAGCAGGGTAGACTCGAGGAGAATTGCGTTCAAGCCAAGGCAGTTACTTGCTCATCTATTCAATTGCCAACCACGCTCGATCATGTTTAATCTCGGCTTTGGTGAGAGAGTGCTGTAACCTCTGCGCTGTCTAGACTTCGGACAGGACATTGATTAGTCTTGAGTTTCATACATATATACATACATGCATACATGCATACATACATACATGCATACATGCATACATGCATACATACATACATGCACTAAAAACTGTAATACGTACGTACGTACATACATACATACATACACATACGTACGTACATGCATACATGCACTAAAAACTGTACATACGTACGTATGTACATACATACATGCATACATACATACATACACATTCATGCACTAAAAATTGTACATACATACATACATACGAAGTAAAAGCTATGTATGTATGCATGCATGCATGCATGCATGTATGTATGTATGTATGTATGTATGTATGTATGTATGTATGTATGTGTGTATGTGTGTATGTATGTATGTATGTATGTATGTATGTATGTGTGTGTGTGTGTGTGTGTGTGTGTGTGTGTGTGTGTGTGTGTGTGTGTCCCTCCACACTTCAAGAGTTCCCAGTGCTGGTCTGGCATACAGGAAGATGCTCCTGTACAGAAGAGCTGGAGCGAGGACAACCCCGCCAGTAGAGAACACAGAAGCGATATTGAGATGCTCTGAAGGCCAATCTCATCGGCTGTGTCGTCAATAACACTTAGTGGGGAAGACACTGCCCGCAAGAGAATAAGCTGGCAATAGCAGTTCAGGCAGGGCACAATCGCATTTTTTCACAGCACAGAACAGCTGCTATTCAACCAAAGGCAGCTGGGTCTGCGGAAATAACGTGTAGGTCTAGAGCTGTCAGGTTTATTCCGTCGCAATCCCAGTGCCAGGGAGTCTACGTGGGGTGTCAATAACAAGTCACGGAGGGGCCTCCAACCAGAGGAGACTAAGTCTCCCATGGGGATGCCGGGGGCTCTTTCAGTATAAATAGTATCCCCAAGGAAATTCTGTGCTAGAAATTTCCTCTTTTCTGTCACTCTCTTTGTTTCTGCCTTGTTCCTTTGCTTTCTGTCATTTCTTCCCATTATTTTCTGCCTTGCTGATCCGGTTACTTGTATGTGTTCGATAAAATCTTACGTACTTTTATTAGGATTGATGATAAGAGTACATGTATTAAGTGCATTTTTGGCTCTAAGGAAGTGAGACATGCGGAAGCAATTTTAGATAATTCCTGCCCGTTTTTTTAAAAATGTTTCGTTGTCCTTAGATATACTTATGTTTGTATTCAGGTGTGTTTTTAAAATCCCCTGTGCGATGAATTGGCAGAGTGGCCAAGGCCAGGGGCGTGTCCTTAGATTATGTGCGCGAATGCATTGGTATGTGTAATTAATTGTCTTTTTCGTTTGTTTTTTTTCCTGTTGAAAGTGTGTATGTTTTTGAGCGGTTATAGCCCCGATATGGCTCTACGCAGTCGGCTGGGCTTTAAACAACAAGGAGACTCAACACTGCTGTGAGATCACTTTGGTGGAGATGCTTCATGATCTCACCCAACATACTTCGCCAACCACTCCTTTCCCCACTGTTGTCGATAGTCATCACCTAGCCCTTGAGCCAGACGCAATGACTTCCCAGCCCCATCCTCTCCTTTTCCCCCCTCCCAAGATGTAGTTGCCCCTAGAAAAAATAGACAAAACCTGAAGTGTTTTTGGCCAAATCACAGATGAGTGACGAAAGACAAACTGAGGTCACCATTAGGGCAACACACGAAAGAGCAAAAACCCATTAGTTTTTACATATTTCCTGAAGATGAGGTGATGACGCTATAGAATTTCATCATAAGTTGGTGCCGGCAAGTCCGAGATATACAGATTGACAACATGCCGTATCAGTAACGAAATTTGAGCAACACTCTCAAAGACACATCCCAGAAGGGATGCCACTCGACTGCTGGACGAAAAAGGCATGAAATTGCTTTACTTAACGCAAGCTGGGGACGACGAGTGGTGACTGCCTTACCTACGTTACAGAAAAGCGCCATCGTCATATCAGATTCGTTAGTGATAGCCGAGAACGGCCGGGAAGAGTCAGTTTCATAGAAGGAGCTGTTGTTTTCTTTACGTAAACTGGACCCTGAGTAAAACAAGTAGCGCTAATCGTGTGTGTGTGTGTGTGTGTGTGTGTGTGTGTGTGAGAGAGAGAGAGAGAGAGGAGAGAGAGAGATGCGCCCACGCGCGCGTGTGCCCGCAAAACAGTTGAGTGTACGCGCTCTGAGTTGTTCACAGGATGAAGAGAACAAAAGCTTGTGCTGCAGGTTCGAGGTCACATAGCCATAGGCACATGCGTGACACGACTTGACAAAACAATGGGTATCGTTTAGGTTTTTCCGCTGTTTGTTCTGTCTCCGTCTTTGTGTCTGCCTTTTTTGACTTACTGCTTGTCTGTCTGTCTGCCTGCCTGCCTGCCTGATTGTCTGCCTGCCTGCCTGCCTGCCTGTCCGTTTTTGCCTGTATGCCTGTCTTATTTTTTGTCTGTCTGCCTGTCTTCCCAAGTTCCTGCCTGCGTGCCTGCCTGCCTGCCTCTCTGCTCGTCTCATACTCTTTCTTTCTACACATACAGAGAGAGAGAGAGAGAGAGAGAGAGAGAGAGAGAGTGTGTGTGTGTGTGTGTGTGTGTGTGCGTGCGTGTGTGTGTCTCCTATTTTTTCTTTTTATCTGGGATTGTTACCAATTCCTCTGTAAGAAGGGGCGGGTTTTTTGTGTGTGTATTTTTCTTTATCTCCTCCTGTCCCACTCCAGTCCCATTCCGTTATTTGCGCAGCGTGGGCCAGCTCAGTGGACAACATGCATGCACGCACGCACACGATCCAACATGATCATGTATCTGAAGGATATTATTACACTGACGGTTATCAGGCATCACCAAGCTCGAATGCTGAAGAAGAAGAACGGGCAAATTAATCGCCGTCTGGACTCGGTCATAAGAAAAATGAAATAATATAATACACAGACCGAGAACCGTTCAGTGGACTCTTTTGTCATAAGAAAAATAATATGACGTACAGAGCCATGCAATTATCAGGAAAAGGTAGGGTCAACTAAAGTAGCAAGACTCCATTTCGATGGCAGGGATCAAATCGATTTGGTTCTTCTTTCACGCAGCCTTTCATTTTCTTTTCTCCGATCTTCTGTTTGCCTAGACTGCAGACTAATATTGTTGAGCATCCTCTTTCCCCTTTCCCAGCTCCTCCCCCACCCCCTACCCCTCCTTCAACCCAACCTAGTTTTGCACTCCTAGATTTCTTTCGTCCCCCGCTACTTCCTGCTCTCGTCCTGCCCCGGTTTCCCCCCCCCCCCCCCACAGGTTGTGCCTGTGGGGAAAGGGGAGGAGAGGTGAAGCGTGACAATATCAACTTTCAGAACCACGGTCGTTTCTATTTGGCGTATGTTGGAGGCTTTTGGTAACACAAACCAATCAAAAGAGATTGCGACTGGCCTGTTAATTTTGATTGGCTCGGACAGAAAAGATTGCGACCTGACTTTTCGATTGGCCTGGGCTTATGGCCCATGCTAGTATAACCCTTTGACTCCCGCACCTATCCACCAACTGCAAAAACTTCCTTTGACTCTCTCACCCAATCCGCCAGCTTTCTGTAGGAAGGTGGTGGATAGGGTGAGGGAATGAAAGGGTTAAGTGTTTGCTTTGTTAGCGTGGTTGGCAATTTAGGATGCTGGTGGACAGGGTGCGGGAGTCAAAGGGTTACACACACACACACGCACGCGCGCGCGCGCGCGCACACACACACACATACACAATCATGTCTGACTGAAAGTGAGGTATTACCATGATTTGATGGTCTCGGTTAATACCAAACCTAAGAAGCGTCGTGATTACTTTAGGGAGAAAGCATTTGACGTGAGCCAATCAAAGGAGATTGGTGATTAATCTGTCGATCGTGATTCGTTCCTGCTGTTTATCATTGATTGTTGTGACTTCTATGGTTTTTGCGGGGGTGGGGGTGGGGTCATAAGCACTGTCTGTATACCTCACGGTTTCGGATTTCCCTCTGTATCTGCAGCAAATAACAGACAGGTCCATTGTGACATCAACCAGAAGCAGATTTCTCTCTCTGTATACATGTATATCTGTTTCTGTCAGTCTGTGTGTCTGTCTGTGCCTGTCTGTCTTTCTGTCTCTGTCTCTCTCAGTCTGTCCGTCTGTCTGTATGTCTGTCTGTCTGTCTCTCTCTCTCTCGTCTCTGTCTCTGTCTCTCTCTCTGTCTCTCTCTCTCTCTTCTTTCTGCCATTTTACTTGAAAAAGATCATCAGAATGTGACATCCCCTGCCCGACAACCCCATACGTAGTATGTGACATCCTTTGCTTCACAGTTGTAGATGTACGTGTGCTTTTGCCCCCAAATGCATCGAATTCTCTCTGTGTTGATATGCTATTGTACTTATGTTTGTATTAGTATAGACTGTGTATGACTATTGTAGTGTACATATAGTAGTGTAGACCCTCTGTGAGCGAGAGCTCGATGTAAAATAGTATTATGCTGTTTACGCTACTATTATTAAAAAATATTCATGTTCTATGCCTGTCTTTTCCTCCCACCCCACCCGTTTGTCTCGCCAATTTTTAAAAGATTGTTTTCGTATGAGTATTCATCAAAGAAATGGAACAGAAATATATGCCCACAGGAGAATTAATCGTATATGCAACGATCTCGTAATTGTGTTCGTCGTTTTGGCTTGTGCTTGTTCCTTTCGACCGTTTGCATAGTTAAGAGTCAAGATGGTTAACTTCAGATGCGACAAACCAGTCTTTCAGGTCGCAAACACAGTTAGGAAAAGACTCAGAAATGCGTTCTAAAATTCTAACAAAGTACACAGATAAAAAGAAAAAAAAAGTTTAAAATGTGCTCCATCCAAATCTGCGAACAATTGTCCGACAGTCGGAGCCTGTGTAAAATCCTATGCGCTAGCGAGTTCTTGAAATGAAGGGCAGGGGCAGAACGGGACATGTGCAACATTAGACTGACACTCCCACAGGATGATGATTGAAGCACTGAATTAAGATGGACAGCGAACAGGCCAGTTTCTGTGTTGAGGGTTTGGATTGAACTTGGCACATCAGATCTGAAGTATACTACTCCCGTCAAAAGAGCCAGCCAGTCTGTCAGTTCTGTGGTTGTGTTCTTTTTTTTGCTTTTGTTTTTGGTCGGAAAAAGAGCTTGTCAGTGTGGTTTGGTTTCTGTTGTGGGATGGTTTGTGTCAAGCCTGCTGGGAGTGCCATTTCAAGTGCAGTTTTGTTATTATGCGTGCAGTGTCTTTAATGTTTATGGAGCCCATTATAGTTGGATTGTGTTTGTAAGCCAAGCTGCTAATTTGGTTTTCGAGTGAAAAGCCGCACGGATCATGCTACTTGCAAACGCTTGTGGGTTTCTCACTAGATCTAGATGTGCACTAGGTCAGCGTGTACAAAGAAAGGCTGAGCACGCGGCCGCTTCTCGTATTTCGGCCATAAGGGGAAACAATGTTGTCTTTTCAAAGCAGCTGCTGAGAATTTTTTGTAAACCCTTTCACTCCCAGGAAGCTTATGAAAGCTGTTAGACGTTAGACATAGACTAATAGAATGATAGAGCAGGAAGCTGGTGGCTAGGGTGAGGGAGTGGAAGGGATAATTTAGTGAATCCAGTATGATTTTGGCAGGTTTGCTTGCTGAATTAACGTCCGTATCCAACCATAAGTTCGGGGGTATAGGAGTTATGTTTGAATTTTTTTTTAACTTATGTCTAATTAAATATAATAGGTGCTTGGTTAAATTTTTGAGTTTGTAACAAGTGCGTAGTTAAAATTGTGAGTATTAGGAACGATTTTTTTCCTTCGATCGCTAATAATCATAACAACAGTAATAATATTTCGTTTATATGTGCCACAATGTGGGTTTTATTTTGATTTTGTGTGTGTGTGTAACATATCAGAACGGTGATTTATTTAGTCTTATTACAGTTCATTAAGACAGGAGTTGGATTAAAGAGCAGCGCTGATTCTATTTTGCTGAACTATGGCGAGTGGATCCACTTCCCTGTAGAGAAGCAGCTGCTGCGGGCGTACAGTATGTAACACGTGTACGTGTATTAATTTTCTCGCCGTTCAATATGCTCCTGTCTGCCTCGTGGGCGACATTTCCGTTAGACCGCAGGACCCGTTGAGAGAAGTCTTTGAGAAAGCGATTTCTTTTCCTGAGCTTGCTGATTGAAAGGTTAAAGTCTTGCCGGTCAATTCCTGTCTGAATGAGAGTGCTTTTACCGGTGTCGTCTATACCACAATGGTGTTCGAACAATTTTAATAGTCCCAGAGACATTGTGTCTCAGCAAATGTTATCGCACCTTATGTGGGGTAGGCGATCAGCAAATGTTGTCGCACTTAAATTAATGTGTGGGGTGGGCGACCGCTGGTGGAGATCGGATTCAATAAACATAATGGTCAAGCCATTCTAATAGTTTCACTTTTTATATAAAGAGGATTGCATAAAACCCAGATTTTGTACTTATCAGGAGCCACTGCGATCTTGAGGAAGCTTGTGTTTAAGTAAGACTTGACGTGCATCAAGGATAACGCTACACTGTCACAGCAGTGAAATCAGATTATAAAATACTGTCAGAAGTGCCTAAGAAAGTGCCGTTCACACGTCTTCCTCCAGAAGTACTGATTTTAGGTACATTTTTGAACCATGTGAACTTGGCCTTTGGCCTTTATCTACCTCGGTAAACTTATACTTTCGCCGCTTTTCAACAGTCCAGAACATTGACCCAAATTTTATAAAACTTCAGAGAAAATCTTGTGCACAGATTTATGTCGCGCGCGCGCGCGCGCGCGCGCACACACACACACACACACACACACACACACACACACACACACACACACACACACACACACACACACACGCACGCATGCACGCACGGCAAGCACGCACGCAAACACACACGCACACACACACACGCGCGCGCACGCGCCACACACACACACATACACACACGCACACACACACACACACACGCGCACGCATGCACGCACGGCAAGCACGCACGCAAACACACACGCACACACACACGCACGCGCACACACACACACACACACACACACACACACATACACACACACACACACACACACACACACACACACACACACACACACACACACGTCTCCTGTAGTAATAAGACAATCTCCCTTTCTTTCATATATATAGTACATACACGCACACACGCGCGCACACACACACACACACACATAATATATATAATATATATATATAGAGAGAGAGAGAGAGAGAGAGAGAGAGAGATTGAAGACTGCAAATTTGCAGTTTCCCCACAGGAATTTGCAAATATACTCTCAAGAGAATTGTGTTAGTTTTATATTTATTATGAGGCAGGGTCAAACACATTTCACTGCGACAATTTTGCCGGAGAAAACTTTCGAATCTTCTTCTTTCACTCTTCGTCTACATGGTTTTTGTACCTGCTGGCTACCATGGAACGTGGTGGTCAGAGGATATATTGTGGGCCATGTATTCTGTCACTCTGCTTGATAGAGGTCACGTCTAGTAGCTGATGATGGGTACTGCTGAAGCGTAGGACCCGGTGGTGCTACAGCGTGAAGTCTGGGCGAGCGCCATTGTTGTCTGATGGCACATGACACTGCACGGTTCTATGGTTTATTACAAGGCATCGACAGGCCTGATACCGCTGTACTATGGTTTATTACAAGGCATCGACAGGCCTGGTATCGCTGTACTATGGTTTATTACAAGACGCCTACAGGCCTGGTACCGCTGTACTATGGTTTACTAGAAGGCGCCTACAGGCCTGGTACCGCTGTACTATGGTTTACTAGAAGCGTCTACAGGCCTGGTACCGCTGTATTATGGTTTACTAGAAGCGTCTACAGGCCTGGTACCGCTGTACTATGGTTTACTAGAAGGCGTCTACAGGCCTGGTATCGCTGTATTATGGTTTACTAGAAGGCGTCTACAGGCCTGGTACCGCTGTACTATGGTTTACTAGAAGGCGTCTACAGGCCTGGTACCGCTGTACTATGGTTTACTAGAAGGCGTCTACAGGCCTGGTACCGCTGTACTATGGTTTACTAGAAGCGTCTACAGGCCTGGTACCGCTGTACTATGGTTTACTAGAAGGCGTCTACAGGCCTGGTACCGCTGTACTATGGTTTACTAGAAGCGTCTACAGCCTGGTACCGCTGTACTATGGTTTACTAGAAGGCGCCTACAGGCCTGGTACCGCTGTACTATGGTTTACTAGAAGGCGCCTACAGGCCTGGTACCGCTGTACTATGGTTTACTAGAAGGCGCCTACAGGCCTGGTACCGCTGTACTATGGTTTGCTAGAAGGCGTCTACAGGCCTGGTACCGCTGTACTATTATTATGCTGTACTATGGTTTATTACAAGGCGCCCACGGCCACAGGCCTGGTACCGTTGACTTGTGCTGTCCGGGTTTCTTTGTAGTGGTTACTCCGCCGAAATCTCATGAAAAAACAAACAAAACAAAAATAATGTGAGCGCAAGGCCCGGGGGCTTTAGGCAGCCCATATACGCCTGATGACTATCTTAAGATATATAATATATAATACTGGATATTTTCTAGGTGTGGCCTTGCCAAAGTACCACTCCGCCTTGTTATGTCCTGACAGAACCACCGATAGTCGGTCTAGGATGCTCAGTCATCCAGGCAAGCCTGGTTTGTGTCATAGCTACCCTCCCTCTGAAGGCCAACTACCATCACGGCGCTGCCACCCGCTGGGTTGGGCCAGGTCACCCCACTATCAGTTCGGAGGAGGCATTTCTCAGACAACTCCCGATAAGGACTGACAACTTGTTTCCTAAAAAGTAAAGAAGAAAAAAGTAAATGCACTGTCACATTGTTTTACACAAGAAGATACGACTGGATACAATTACCTGTATCATCTCATTAGGTAATGTTGCGAAATGATGGTTTAACACGTTTTTGTTACGTTTGTTCTTCAAGAAAAAGAAACATCTCTCTCTAGACAACTTCATGTGACATACGGCGTGATAACAGAATAAATAGTCACTCCGATATTATTTCTTTTTATCGGATCCCTTTCAGAATTTTGTTTTCTTTTAATGTGTGTAACATAGGAGCTAAAGTTACCTCGCAAATCGATAAACGTGGTTGGCTGGCTGGCTGCTTTTATTTTTTTTTTATTTAAAAATTTTCTTATTGCGGTGACACGTTTAAACAGAGGCACAATCATACAGGACACTGGTAAAGGTGGTTGTGCGAATGTGGAATGTCGCCTGTTCAAACAGTTGCATATCCAGTCTTTACCTGAAGCAAGATTATACATTGAACCTTACCTGAGTGCACTGAGATTACTTAAATTACGTTAGCCGACACTTCACATAGCTCTCACGTTCACACAAAATGGCTAACATTGAGCTGTTAACAACATACACGCCTGCAGGCTGCATTCAGCTCTTAATGTACACTCTGCTTCAACACATTCGCATCTTCACATCTACACACCAGACACGTTCATTCAGATCGTTCCATAAATATCTCAGTCTGTTCGGTGTAAGCCCGCAGGTGGTTGCCGCCATCCTGTCTCGCCGTACGGGTTTGACTGCGGTTCGAGAAAGACCTTGTGCATGTGGTCTCCTGTCTGCTCACCTGTGAACGGATACCAGACCCTGTTCAGGGTTGGGGAAGGTAAAGCAGAGCGAGGAGGAGGAAATGGGCAGCCCTCTCATGATGTTACCCCCGAGATAAAGTTGGAAGACCGTACCGCATCGGCTACGCACACGCTGTGATAGAAGCGATCTCATGTTTCATATTTCTGCGTGTCAAGTCCCACAAGTCCCAAGTTTACATTCGCATAATGTCCCTTCAAAAGTGGAAAATGTTGAATTGCCGGCGCGCCTGCATTTACGTCAGTATTCTCTCTCTCTCTCTCTCTTTCTCTCTCTCTCTTTCTCACTCTCTCTCTTTCTCTCTCTCTCTCTCCACCCTTCTCCCTCCCTCCCTTCCTCCCTTTCCCCGTCATTGTGTAAGGAAATTGTTACATGGCACAGAAGCTCTCTGTGTGCGTTCGTGCGTGCGTTCGTGTGTGTGTGTGTGCGTGCGTGCGTGTGCGTGTGTGTGTGTGGACAGAAGGACATGTGTTTGTCAACATTTCTTAGCAGTTTATCGATGGATCTTTGTCAGAGTTGTACCACGAGTCTCGCCCAACACAAAATCATTTTTTTGAATCAACACGACCCATTTTGATAGTGCCTAGAAAACCAGGCCAGTCAGTACCCAAGAGGAATCTCTCAGCCATGAGCAAGTTAACGACTTTTTAACCATGACTGGGTCCTATGCCGAGAACATCCATGAGATTTAGCCTTTAATATTGCAAAGATGATTGGCAATTTTCGCCAATCAACTTGTTGAAGGAGTTAGTACTACGGACTACTGACTGGGAATAATATTGGAAGGTTCGAAAAATCCCCCATGGGGATGCCGGCGGTTGTGTCAGTATGAATAATATCCCCACCTTCAAGAAATTTCTGTGCTTAAATTAACTCTTTTCTGTTTCTTTTTTGTGTCTTGCTCCTTTGCTATCTTTCTTCTCTACCTTTCTCATTTTCTGCCATGCTGGTCCATTCACGTGTATGTGATTTGTAAAGCCTTTCATGCTTTCTGTTAGGATTAATAATTGGGTAGACGTACTAACTGCATTTTTGACTTGGAAGTGTGATATGCAGAACCAATTATAGGTAATTTAGGCCAGGTTTTATATATATTTTTAGTGTACTTCGTTCTGTTCATTTGTATTCATGTTGATTTTTTTCAACCGACTAGGTGATCATCTGGGCGGAGTGGTTAACACCAGGGACATATTCTTAGGTTATGTGCGCCAGTGCATTGATCAATATGTGTACTTGTACTTGAATTTCCTTTGCAGTGTTTTTTTTTTTTTTTATGGTCAGGAAGGTGTTGTGTGTATTTTGAAATGATTATAGCCCTGATATGGCTGTGTGCAGTCGTCTGAGCTTTAAAGGTTAATAATACTAAGCTCGAACCCCCATTAGTCCAAAATATTATCATGGCTTTTTTCCAGCACAGACTTGCTCCTACCCAGAACTGAGCGTAGTGTTGGCATTGTGACCGCACAGTCGAGTCTAATCCACTTTACCGACACGTCCCTTAGGAGGTTGTACACATTTCCAATGATTCACATTTTCTGAACCCCCAATAGGACACAGTGTCCTGGACATAGAAAATTAATAGGACACAGTGTCCTGGCTATGAAAAAACAATAGGACACCATTTTTTCGCAAAAAAACAAGTGTTTATTTAAAATAAGTCCAGTAATGCAGAACTCTGATATACCATAAAGCATTTGCAACAAAAATTACTAATTTTTAGTAATTACATCTTAAACAACACACAAATGAAATAATCAACAAACAGTTATTGTAAGTTAATACTGAAGTGCCGCTCACAGAATTGTCAGCTGTCTTGCCAGAACACAACAAATGTGTGAGAACAGTCTGATTTTTGTCGGCTTTTAGCCTTTTTTTAAGCGGCATTCTCACGATCTCAGAAAGAAAACAAACCCACGTGTATCGCAGATACGACCTGGACCGGCTGAAAATAGATCGCGCACGCAAACGGAGAATAACTGTCCACTGTCACTGTGTCAGCGGGCGTGTCAGCGACTACAAGGGCCTCGCACAGCCAGCGCTGCCGTTCAACGCTCTCGATAAAACACACTTGGCGTGTCCGCGACTTCCATGTAATAATCGGACACGGGTCCGCTCGGATAGCATATCAATCGGACAGCGGGTCCGCTCAGAAGCAAAACAATCGGTCATTTCAAATTTCAATCGGTCAATGTCCGGAGTCCGAGGGAAATGTGAAACACTGCATTTCCTAACCAACACTGCAGGTGTCTGTTATCTCTCGGGCCTGGTTGACACCAGGATGATTATTATATGAAAATAGGCGTAGAGAACAGTTCTGTCACGTAGGTTCAATCCAAAATAGACTTCTATATCATTATTACTATCATCCCTGTCCTCATCATTAGAGCATAAGTGAAAAATTTGTTCCCGATTCTGTGGCCCTCTTTGCACTGCTGTCAAGCTGATCTCGGTTTTGACGGCGGGTTTGGAGGTGTTTTGGAGAGCTGAAATGAGCGCCATGGGATAGTGGCACAGAAATGATGCAGAAGATGGGGGAACACACACACACACACACACACACACACACACACACACACACACACACACACACACACACACACAACACACACACCAGGTACACACACACACACACAACACACACACACACACACACAGTCACACACAACACACACACACTACACGCAGCAACACACACAGACAGACACACACTCACACAGACAGACAACACACACAGAGCAGGTACACAACAACACACCACCAGCAACACACACAGAGCAGGCACACCACATCACACACACACAGCACACACACCAAGCAGCACGCACAACAAGCAGAGCAGACATACACACAGCAGGACAAAGCACGCACAGAGAGAGAGAGAGAGAGAGAGAGAGAGAGAGAGAAGAAGAGAGAGAAGAGACAACAATACACAGCAGCACACACACACACACACACACACCACACACACACACACACACACACACACACACACACACACACACACACACACACACCACACACACACACCAACACACACACACACACACACACACACACCACACACCACACACACACACACCACACATACCGCAAAAGTCCAGTTGCCACCACCTTATCTCAATCATCCAAAGAGGGGTTGTTGGTCCTTTCAGTTCCTCAACCTATCAGCCAGTTTCCTGAGGGAGGGAGTGAAAGGGTTAAAGACCGTTTGTTTTGTTCCAGGCCAACGCCCCGCGCCACTCACCCTTCCCCCTTTCCTTCACCCTACCTATTTTGTCGTGTCACAGCCGTTTGTGATGGCAACTCGCCAAACTGTGTAAGCAATGTGTGTTGTTTGCTGCGTTGGGCATAATGTCAACAGAAGAACTGCTCCATTGTGACCCCCCTCCCCCCCCCCCCCCCGTGCCCCTCTCTTTCTCCTCCCTTTCGTCTAAGCAGAAATAAGGTTATCATCTGACATTGAGAGACATAACTGACGAAACACAGACATGTGCTAACAGATGAGCGACTGTACGTATAGCAGAACCAGTCCTCTCTGTGTCAGACAGTATAGCCTTAAATTGAAAAAAATAATCCTTGGTTTTATTTTTCAACAACAACAACCCGATTTTCATGTTCCCGTGTGTGCGTGCGTGCATGCGTGTGTGTGCGTGTGTGTGTGTGTGTGTGTGTGTGTGTGTGATAAAACGAAACGAAAGAAATACTGAAAACAATATGAATTACTCGTGGCATCATTTTCATTGCGTTGAGTTGTAGTCACACTATGCGTGGCAAGCCACACTTCTGCTACAGAACGTGAAGGTTGGACACTCGATATTGCCACGAGGTATTGCAGATTTTGTGCAAATATCTGTTGGTAGGAGCGTTCTTGCTGTTGAATGTGCCGTTAGTAGACAGTCCAAATCTCGCAGCTCCCCCCCGTGGGGATGCCGGGGGCTCTTTCAATATAAATAGATCTGTGCTGGAAGTTTCTTCTTTTCTGTCACGGTCTTTGTTTCTTCCTTGTTCCTTTGCTTTCTGTCATTTCTTCCTATCATTTTCTGCCTTGTTGGTCCATTCACGTGTGTGTGTTCGGTGAAGTCTTGCGTACTTTTTCTTAGATTGATAATTAAGTGCGTGTATTGGGTGCAGTTTTGGCTCTGGGGAGGTGAGATGTGCGGAATTATATATGTTTTGGTGTCCTTGGTTATGCTTGGATTTGTGTTCACGTGTGTTTTTTAAATCCCCTGTGCGATAGATCGGACGGAGTGGTCAACGCCAGGGGCATGTCCTTAGACTGTGTGCGCGAATGCATTGATATGTGTACTTAATTTTTTTCCTTTATTTTTTTCCTGTTGAAGTTTTGTATGTTTTGAAGCGGTTATAGCCCAGATGTGGCTCTACGCAATCGGCTGGGCTTTAAACAAAATAACAATAACAGGAAAGTCTCGCAGCAGTACAGCAGTGCGTTCAAGACTGCTGCTCTGTACGCCATCAGTGTTTGGGGCGAGGTTGATACCATGATCCGGCCACAGTATCTTAAATCATCAACTTACCACAGGACAGAATGAGCTATGCTAGAGATCACACAATGTGTGAGGTACACTGCTCAGGACACATGGTAAATAAGTTTTCCAGGTCAAGCGTAATGAAGAGCAAGTAATCAGGCTTGCTGCCAGTTCACTTGAGGGAAGGGTGGGGTTGTGTTGTCCTCCCACTTTGTCAAGTGAGGTCATGGCAGTTGGAGAGAGGGTGGTGGTGGTGGTAGAGAAACAGAAGGAAGGTGAAAGCAGAATGTCAAATTATTGTCGTTCATATTGGTGGTCACGTCTCACCGATCATTTAGATAGAATCAGCCGGCGGTGGTTATATTGAAGATTCAGTCAAACATGACTAGAAGAGCAGGCTTGAAAGGGAATGTCTCGTGTTTAGGAATGCCTGCACAGGCTTTATCATATAATGCCTGCTACTGGGCCACGCACGCGCGCGCACGTGCGAGTGCGCGCGCGCACACACACACGCACGCGCACACACGCACACACACACACACACAACACACACACACACACACACACACACACACACACACACACACACACACACACACACACACACACACACACACACACACTTGCACTCTCTCTGGCGCGCGTGCTCTCGTGCTGTTAAATTGAAACCAATCTAATTGTGAAGTTGATACTACGCTGTGCAGACTCACCTTTTGATAAGTACTGGTTTGTGAAGAGCTATGTGAATGAAAAGCTTACCACAGTCAGTCGGCGTTCTTTTTGTGTGTCCGGTCCATACAACTGGAACTCTCTTTCCCCGTCTATTCGACAATCACATATCTGTCTTCCTTCAAGTCTTGCTTGAAGACATACCTTTTTTCCCCACCAGTGATTTCCCACTCTACATGTCCACTCTTTTGCCCTGCTCCCCTCCTGTCCCCCCCCCCCCCCCCCTTCCATTCTGCGTGTGCTTTTGCCCTGGAGTTTTGGTCGTTGTTGGTGACTGTTTTGGTGAATGATGAGAGTGCGCGCTTTGGTTTGATTCTTGTATCAACATTTGGCGCCTTACGTTTTTCGTTTTCTTCTTCTTCTTGTTATTATGATGATTATTATTATGACGACGACGACGACGACGATGATGATGATGATGATGATGATGATGATGATGATGATGATGATGATGATGATGATGATGATGATGATGATGATGATGATTAGTAGTAGTAGTAGTAGTAGTAGTAGTAGTAGTAGTAGTAGTATCCTTGTCCATGAGTTTCCACATTATAGTGTATAACTTTAGTGCGTGGTTCTGCAGGTAGCAGGCTTTTCTCGTTTTCTTTTTTTTTATCTTTGTGTCTTATTTATCTCATTCTTTATTTTCTGTCATTTTTATGGTTGTGTTGTGTTTTTTTTTTGGGGTGGTGGTTGGTGGTGTTTCTTTTCCCTGATCATCGTCAGTATCACTAACCTCATTGTGCTCTTTGGGTGGTGGTTGGTGGTGTTTCTTTTCCCTGATCATCGTCAGTATCACTAACCTCATTGTGCTCTTTGGGTGGTGGTTGGTGGTGTTTCTTTTCCCTGATCATCGTCAGTATCACTAACCTCATTGTGCTCTTTGGGTGGTGGTTGGTGGTGTTTCTTTTCCCTGATCATCGTCAGTATCACTAACCTCATTGTGCTCTTTGGTGGTGGTTGGTGGTGTTTCTTTTCCCTGATCATCGTCAGTATCACTAACCTCATTGTGCTCTTTGGGTGGTGGTTGGTGGTGTTTCTTTTCCCTGATCATCGTCAGTATCACTAACCTCATTGTGCTCTTTGGGTGGTGGTTGGTGGTGTTTCTTTTCCCTGATCATCGTCAGTATCACTAACCTCATTGTGCTCTTTGGGTGGTGGTTGGTGGTGTTTCTTTTCCCTGATCATCGTCAGTATCACTAACCTCATTGTGCTCTTTGGGTGGTGGTTGGTGGTGTATCTTTTCCCTGATCATCGTCAGTATCACTAACCTCATTGTGCTCTTTGGGTGGTGGTTGGTGGTGTATCTTTTCCCTGATCATCGTCAGTATCACTAACCTCATTGTGCTCTTTGGGTGGTGGTTGGTGGTGTTTCTTTTCCCTGATCATCGTCAGTATCACTACCCTCATTGTGCTCTTTCCATTCGTGGTATACACCATCAAACCAACTTTTTATTCCATAGCAATCCCGGCATCAGGAATCCCGATCAGTGTGAAGTCGCCATAGGGTCACCCACCATATCAAAGAAATCTGCATGGCTAAAAGGTCACTTCTGAGTAACCAGTAATGCCTTTCCTGGTCCACTATACACAGGATACCAGCCATTATACCCCCAGTCTATTCAGAGTCTATGGTTTATTAGAGGAGTTAGAATGAGTACTTGATTCACCGTTTAACTCCAATTTCACAGAGACTGACCTTTCGGCAGAGCTAAATGTAAATGGCACACTTAGTTTGTGTTATTATACCAGTCCTATGGTAACTAAAAGCTCTAATCCGGATTCAGTTTCACTATATTCTCTCTCTCTTTCTCTGTCTCCTCTTTCCTCTCTCTGTCTCTCTCTCTCCTCTTCCCCCTCTCTCTCCTCTATCTGTGATTAAGCTGCCCTTTTATGACTGATATGACTGTACGCAGTCGGCTGGGCTTTCAACAATAACAGTAACAATAACTCAAAGTCTAGTAGTTGGAGAGAGGCGTGCGAGAAGTCCTTGGGATTTGAACCCATGACTTTCTTGTTTCTGCTCCCCAGACGGTCGCTTTGATTAACGGTTTTACCACATTGGCCAACTCCACAAAGTGAAATCACTGCAGGGTGTGATGGCATTTTGAGCACACTGAACACAAAATCCTTCATAATGTGAAAGGCACATCACTGGCGTGTGGTTCAAATAATGATTAAACTCTCGACTCCCTTCACGCTGTCTACCAGCTTCATGTATCGTCAGACATGAGAGTAAAGCAAGAACATCGCCCTTTCTAGAAGTAAGCAGCTTTGGAAGCTGGTGGATAGAGTGAGGGAATGAAATGGTTTGGAAGGCTGTGGACAGGGTGAGGGAGTGAAAGGGCAAAGGTTTTGCACCAGCTGTGCGGATAAGATATGGGACTCAGAGGGCCAGGTAGATGACGCATCTGGCATTCTCGTGTTATGCCTGTAACTGCTTTAGCATATACATGTATGTATATATATATATAAATATATATATATATATATATATATATATATATATATATATATATATATATATATATATATATATATATATATATATAGATACATAAAACTAGTTCCAGACTGAAGGACGAGGAGTCTGATTATGTAAATACCCTCTACAAATAATCTTAATATATCCACCTGTAGCACTCTACAACTGTATCCCCAAACGGATCATCTCCATACTACTTTAATGATCTGTTCATTTATATATCGATTTTCGATACAGATTTGCTGATATGCATTGCTCACTTTTCCTGTGTAAGAACGCAATTCTTTTCATGCAAACTAGGTCCTGTCCAAACATTAACTTTGAGGTAAGCAACCAGAAGAACATGTTTGATGTCAGATGACGTTTTGCTTTAACTGTTCATACTTTTTTTCAGGCAGCAGAGAAATTCTGTTTTTAATTTGACTTATCCTGGGAACCAGGTAGATATCCATTTATAAACATATGCGTAAACTAAATGACTTGGGAAGAATGAATCATGGTTGATTGGTTGGCTGGTTGGTTGGTTGGGAACAAGGAGATGGGGAGGGAGGAGAAATTTATTTCAAAGAACTGTACTATTGTTAACTGATAACCTGTCAGAGAAACGAGATGATTTTCACCAAGTGGCACGATACACTCTGTATGTCGATGTTAACATCCGGCAAGCTATTTTTACGGTCTGCTAAAAAAACCCACCTGTTAGAATCTTCTCTTCAAGCTGGGATTTCCAGTCTAGGCAGGATCACACACAGAGTGTTCTAGAAGGACACAGATACACATACTATGAGACATGCGTGCACACACACACACACACACACACACACACACACACACACACACACACACACACACACACACACACACACACAACACAGAGAGAGAGAGAGAGAGAGAGAGAGAGAGAGAGAGAGAGAGAGAGAGAGAGAGAGAGAGGAGTCTTTTTTCGTTCTTCATCGCCACAAACCATCACTTTCGATTATTATCTCGCTGTCCACGCATTCTTCACTAGAACATAATACAACGAACACCTGCGTCTTAAAACGACTTCTTGTCTGCAGACAAATTGCCTGACATTCACCGTTCCTGACTTGAAAACTGGAATTTTGAAGAGGAAAAATCGATCAGAAGAAGCAGTTTGCAAAGTGACTCTAATGACATGTCTGCCTTGAGCTGTCAGTCATATAAATAACCTACAGTGAATAAGGACAGCTGAGATTGTCTGGTTAGTCAGGGAGGTAATGTTGCACACCGTGGCTTAGTGGTTAGGGCTCAGGACTTCCAGTCGGAGGGTCCAAGTTTGACCCTACCTCGTAACGCCTGGTATGTAAAGGATCCTCTGTGGAGATGCTGGGGGCTCGTTCAGTATGAATAGTACCCCCATCTTCTAGAAATTCTGTGCTAGAAATTTCCTCTTTTCTGTCACAGCACTCTCCTTGTTTCTTTGCCTTTTATCCTTCTTCCGTCCCCATTTTCAGCCTTGCTGGTTTATTCATCTTATATTTTCCCTGCAGCCTTACATTGTTGATAACTAGGTAACTGTGTTAATTGCACTTTCAGCTCTGAGGAACTATGAACTCTTAGTTAGGTAACTGTGTTAATTGCATTTTCAGCTCTGAGGAACTATGAACTCTTAGTGGCAATCTTAGGTACTATAGACCAGCTTTTATATATATATATATATGTTTTCGTCTGCATAGTTATGTTTATGCTTTTGTCTTCGAGTTCGTTTTGTCAGTCCCCCGGTTGATAAATTCAGCAGGGTGGTTAACTCGAGTAGCATATCCTTAGATTATTAATTGCCAAATGCAGTGTTGTACGTTCTTGATTTTCTCTTTCTGGTTTTTTCCCCCCAGGGTCGTCGGTATGTTCAGGTGTGTGAGTGTGTGTGTGTGTATGTGTGTGTGTGTGTGTGTGTGTGTGTGTGTGTGTGTGTGTGTGTGTTGTGTGTGTTTGTTGTGTGTGTTTGTTGTGTGTGTTTGTTGTGTGTGTTTGTTGTGTGTGTGTGTGTGTGTGTGTGTGTGTGTGTGTGTGTGTGTGTGTGTGTGTTTTCTTTTTTGATATGGCAGTGGGTAGTCGGCAGGGCTTCAAACAATAATAATCATACTACTACTACTACTGATAATAACGATGATGATATAAAAAAAAAAATGTACATGGTAAGCATTTTACCGATCTCTGATGTCAACTTATGTGCAGACTTGCTTGTACCCAAACCTCCCCCCTCCCCTTTTATGAGTACATACGACTGTGGTACATCAAATGTACGCCTTAACTTAAAGAGACTCTGTAAGCCATGTCAAACGTTCAGTGACATATGGACAGACGTTTTTTGTACTACCCAGCACGCACACAGTACAATACAATAAGACAGTACAAGACAAGGCAGTGCAGTGCTGTGCAGTGCAGTGCAATGCAATATAATGCATTGCAATGCAATGCAGCGATGTTTTTGAACCTCAGCTTTTTTTTTTTCCACTACAGCGTTGACTCCAAAGGTTTCTATTTCATTTTGCTCGTTTCCAACTCGACTGTTCATTCGGTAAAGTAAGAGGTTTGTCTTTGACGTTGTCTTTATGTTTGCTCTTACCATTGTGAAGAAGACAGCCGTACTGCTCCTCTCTTGTGGTTGAGGAAACATACACCCATTTACTCGAATCCATGTAAGGAACTTGCCGATCGTTCGATTGCTTACGGGGTGGGGGTAAAAATCTGCTATCCGCGTCAAAGCCCACTTCAGCGTGGGCTGGGTGAGTTGCAGCGAACGATTGAATGTAATGGTGGGTTGTGTGCACATGACGCTTTGTTGTTCGAGGTCTATGGGGTTTCCTTGATGTATTTGAGAGAGAGAGAGAGAAGAGAGAAGAGAGAGAGAGAGAGAGAGAGAGAGAGAGAGAGAGAGAGATCGGAAAAATCTCCCTTTTCCCCCCAGGCGGGAGTTGCCTAGGCATTTTGAAGTAGAAAGGCGTTAGTCTGACACACACAGTGTGTGTGTTCGTTCGTTCTTTAATTTAACGTCTTTTCACTACTCGTATAAGTGATATTAGTGTGTGTATTAGACAGTGTGTGTGTGTGTGTGTGTGTGCGCTTGCTTGCTTGCTTGCTTGTTTCATCCTGACTAGTAGTTCTTAATAGAAGGGAAGATTAAGAGCAAGGTATTTGAGTAGACTGTGCGTGCGTCTGTATGTATGTGTATGTGCGCGCGCGCGCGGGCGCTCTGTTACATATATGCCGTAATGTGCTGTGATGTGTGTGTGATCTGTATGTGGTTCGTACTGTGAGATCTATCTGTCTGTCTGTCTGTCTGTCTGTGTGCGTGCGTGTGTTTGTGTGTAGCTGACATATGACACTACACATGACATGCTTGTTTGCAATCCTCCTGTATTCCCAAACGCCTACTCACATGACTGATTTCAAGAACTTTGATATGTTTGACAAATAAGATAAGGATATAAAAGCATTTGTGTACAGGAGACGGTTCGTGTCAGCGCATGCTCGTTGCATTTTATGTAGTAGTAGATAGATCATAAGAAACCAAACAAACAAACAAGAAGGAAGTATAATTCATTTACATGTTTGTTAACAACACCCCTCTCCAATCCTCAGATATACACTAGACGGTCGAATACACACAGCCCCCCTCCAATCCCCAGATGTACACTAGGCGTTCGAATACACACAGCCCCCCTCCAATATCCAGATATACACTAGACTTCGTGTATACATACAACCCCCCACCCCCCTCCAATCCCCAGATATACACTGGACGGTCGAATACACACAGCCCCCCTCCAATATCCAGATATACATTAGACTTCGTGTATACATACAACCCCACCCCCCCTCCAATCCCCAGATATACACTGGACGCTCGTGTATACACACAGCCCCCCTCCAATCCCCAGATATACACTAGACGTTCATACAGCCCCCTCCAATCCCCAGATATACACTAGACGTTCGTGTATACATACAGCCCCCTCCAATCCCCAGATATACACTAGACGTTCATACAGCCCCCTCCAATCCCCAGATATACACTAGACGTTCGAATACACACAGCCCCCTCCAATCTCCAGATATACACTAGACGTTCGAATACACACAGCCCCCTCCAATCCCCAGATACACACTAGACGTTCGAATACACACAGCCCCCCTCCAATCCCCAGTTATACACTAGACGTTCATACAGCCCCCTCCAATCCCCAGATATACACTAGACGTTCGAATACACACAGCCCCCTCCAATCCCCAGATACACACTAGACGTTCGAATACACACAGCCCCCCTCCAATCCCCAGATATACACTAGACGTTCGTGTATACCTACAGCCCCCCCTCCAATCCCCAGATACACACTAGACGCTCGTGTATACATACAGCCCCCCCTCCAATCCCCAGTTATACACTAGACGTTCACATATACACACAGCCCCCCTCCAATCCCCAGATATACACTAGACGTTCACATATACACACAGCCCCCCTCCAATCCCCAATTATACACTAGACGTTCATGTATACACACAGCCCCCCTCCAATCCCCAGTTATACACTAGACGTTCACATATACACACAGCCCCCCTCCAATCCCCAGTTATACACTAGACGTTCACATATACACACAGCCCCCCTCCAATCCCCAGTTATACACTAGACGTTCATGTATACACCACAGCCCCCCCCCCCCCCAATCCCCAGATATACATTAGACGTTCGTGTATACATACAGCCCCCCCCCCCTCCAATCCCCAGATATACACTAGACGTTCGTGTATACATACAGCCCCCCCTCCAATCCCCAGATATACACTAGACGTTCGTGTATACATACAGCCCACCTCCAATCCCCAGATATACACTAGACGTTCGTGTATACATACAGCCCCCCCCCCTCCAATCCCCAGATACACACTAGACGCTCGTGTATACATACATCCCCCCCCTCCAATCCCCAGTTATACACTAGAC
>CM060309.1:31008924-31018924 GCA_030674185.1 Monoplex corrugatus
ACCTTCACTTGACTCTTTGCTATTGTTTAACTTTTCTGTAAGCCTTTGTGCGAGCAGTCTTTCGTATGTATGCGTATGAATGTGAGAGCGCGGTTTTGCGTGCCTGTGTGTGGTAAGTGTGTGTGTGTGTGTGTGTGTGTGTTTGGGGGGGGGGGGGGGGAGGCAGTGGTAGCAGCGGTTTCAAACACTTCACGAATTTATTGCGTCGATGTGGAACATTTTGTGTTGTGAGTACAAAGACCAGTTTTTATGTTAGGAACTGTGCTAAATTCGGTGCATCCAATCTTGTTTCCACTTCTGAATCAAGAGAGTCAGCCAGCCTGCTAACGACGACAAAGCAACAACAACAGCAACGACAACGACAACAACAACAACAACAACAACAGCAGCAGCAGCAGCAACAGCAGCAGCGGCGACAAAAACATGAAATGGTACAGAAGAAAATTCCGAAAACAAGCCAGTGATTGTGATGAAGAAAGCTACAAGAAACACACGCCCGAGGTGACCGCGGGCACTTTCCACAGTGAGATTAGAAATAGCAATACAAGACCGGCAACTCCCTCTCGCAAGAAAGAGAAGACAACTCTTACGTCGAAATCTAATTCACTGAAAACGAAGTTAGCCGCTATTCGTGGTTGACTGCATAAGGTAACGAAGAGTGCCATTCACTTATTAACGAGGAAAGTGGATCTTGGGCCAATAGATCAATAGGTTTCGACCCAAGATTTGCTTGTACAGAGCTCCAGTGCCCCACCGCCACCCACCCCACCCCAGTCCCTGAAAGATAGAGTAGTGTTTGTACAATGTTCCTATCCTGATAATAATTTCATAACCTAGAAACAGTGTTCCTTGTTTTGAGCTTTCGTTCTTCTGTTTTAAATAAATAAAAAGATAAAGAAATATATAAATTTTAATGGTTCTGTCAGAATTCGTGAGATTCGAGTTTTCTCGGGACAGTGCACCAAAATTTAACAGTCTGTCGTTGGCATGATCACGTCAGAAAATGTCATTTTTTGCTTCACCCATATCTGATGGTAATAATCTGGCAGATTGTTTTCCCCCCTCCCAAAACCCATATGCACTGGCAAGGTCTTGAAATGGATAGGGGGAAAAAAAAAAAAAAGGGGGGGGGGGGGGACGGAGCACGAGATTTAGGACACAATAAGCTGATACTGCCAGAGTGATTGGAACAGCTGTGTTAGAATGGACAGCGATAAGGTCAGTTTTTGTGTTGCGGGCTGGGATTAAACTCGATAATCAGATCTTGAGTCAGTGTTCTACCAACAAAATCGGGCAACCAGGTTTGGAAGTGCGATACATACCGAGGCGCTATTCAGTGATAAAATCCATAGTTGCGAGTGTACATTTTCTTGATAAGTCCGGTATTTTGAAGTATTAGTCATATTGCTGTGACATTGGTCTGCATTGGTCTGTTGTTTTTGAAACAGTCCGTATTCGAAGAGGAAGAAATTGTAGAAGTATGGCTCGAACGTAAGTGTCTCTTTGTTACTCAGTTAGTCTGTCTGTCTCTACTGCCCTACCCCCTCCTTTCCCTCTTTGCCTGTCATGTGTGCGTGTGTTTGTCTGTATGTGGGTGCTTGTGTGATACTAATTTGACTTCGTGCGCTTATTATTGTATTTTACCCGTGTATCAGCTGTTGTGGTCTTTAGTTTCTGTGATAGGGCGGAGGCCAGATGACAGCAAAAATTGATTTCTCGAAAATAAAATTGTGTTTGACCTTTATGTCATATAATTTCTCTCTCTCTCTCTCTCTCTCTCTCTCTCTCCTCTCTCTCTCTCTCTCTCTCTCTCTCTCTCTCTCTCTCTCTCTCTCTGGCGTAATATAGTCAAGTGGATGAACGCACTTCCAGTCGGAAGGTCCTGGGTTCGATCCGCCTAGAAACCTCTGCCCGATCCAGGTCAGCATGTGTGTAGGCATGATAGTGCCTAAACCCCGTTTGGTGTATGTATCCATGCAGAATATCAAACATGCACGTTAAAGTTACCGTAAATCAGGTCAGTGGCTGGCATATGGAAACATGGTAGGCCTACATGTAAACAACGGCAAGTTTGAAACAAAGAGAAAGAAAAAATAAATGAAGGGCCTTTAGCTAACAACTTGTACCGTAGGAAAATAATACATCGTTATCAGCCTCTCTTAGTCCATATATGAGGGCCACTGACATTATGTGTTTGACTATCGATCGTATTTTGCCTTCTACTTTAAACGAAGAAGTGCACAGGCTGATACCTGTTCAGAAAATGCTCTTTCTACCTGCAGTTTTCCTTTCTGGGAAAAGTGTGGTAGAAGCAGCTGCTGGAAATGACAAATTGAATGCCCTACGCACATGTGGTGTGCGGAAACAGATGGTGAAGTCAGCGGTATGCTCGTTTGACATTGTTCCTATGTTGCAGGGTCGTGGACAAACATGTGACTTGTAATTATTTCACATATTTGTCGTTGTTGTTGTTGCTGTTTATTGATTGTCATGACGGATTTACCGTGTGAAAATCGGGTCGCTTTCCTCAGGAAGAGCTCGCCGCCATAGCATGGCGTCATAGTTTCTTTGTGCGTGTCTTGTTTGTTTGTTTGTTTACCTTATGGAGTAGATGTTCTGCGGATTTGGGCCAAGAAGAACATGTTTGTTGCCATTGGTTAGTTAACGTGCGCTAATACTGTGCTGCATTCGGGACCTTGGCATTCTCTTCTCTTCCGAAAGAATAGAACCGATACCACTACTCAAGGGTGTTGGGAGGGGGTGGTGGTGGTGGTGAAGAGAAAAATCTTGGGTGTAGACCGCTATTTGAACTCGTGATTTCTAGTGTCCAAGGTAGGTGATTTTAACCTCAAGGCCACAAGTTCCGCTTTGTATAGTGTAATCCTGAAGTCAGGTTGATAAGTTTAAAAATCTGGGAACGATCATCTCGCCAGACGGCAGTTGCACATCAGAAATAGCCAGCAGAATCGGCCAAGCCAAAACAGCATTCAAGAAGATGAAAAGCATTCTTACAAAAAAAAACAACAACAAAAAAAAAAGCCTATCAATTAACATCAGCAAGAGAGTTCTTGAATGTTATATAGAACCGATAATGTTATACGTTTGTTAGGCGTGGACAGTCAACACGCAAAGCCAGAACAAGATTGAGGCAGCCGAAATGTGGTTTCTAAGAAGATGTTGAGAGTACCATGGACAGCAAAGAAAACAAACGAGACAGTCTTAATGGAAGCAGACACAAGAAGATCATTCATTAGGAAGATTAGGAAAAGACAGGCAACATTTGTAGGCCATTTTATGAGGAAAGGGGAATTAGAGCACCTGGATACAACAGGAAAGCTGGAGGGAAAGAGTGCACCAAGTAGACCCAGGGAGAAAATATTGGACGGACTTGCAGGGTGGCTGAGGGACGGAGAGGGTGGAAGGTGTGCTTGCAGCGACAAGGGGTAGATACATATGGAGGGCCATGATCACCGACGCCATGCGGCAGGGCATATGATGGTGATGAATCCTGAAATGTGATATTTGCACACGGTGACATTTTTGACGCGTGTGTGCACGTTGTTTGGCGAACGTGTTCTGGAGTTCTGTTGCTGCACACTCCCGTCTTCAGTGGGCGTACATATTGCGTGTCCTTAAGTCAATGGCCAGTGACTCACAACTGCTTAACACCCACGCGCACAAACAAGACACACACACGCACGCACACACACACATACACACCTATACACATGTACACACACACACACACACGCACACACATACACACACACACACGCACACACATACAAATACACACACACACACACACACACACACACACACACACACACACACACACACACACACACACACGCACATCAATCATGATTAAGCGCCCACCCCCCGACCCCCGCCCTTGAAAAAAAATCGGAGTATAATGTTACATCACAGAAAAAGCGGTGGCTCAACTTAAAGTCAGGCTAAATTAATGAATGTGAACTCTGCCTGACTCGAGGATTGTTGATGTATTCCTGGCAACCTGTCTGGCGGTTTTAGATTTTTGTTCAGCATTTTGCCCCCCACCCCCTCCCTCCAGATTCGGCAGATGCAAGTTGGTTTGCCCGCACCGCGCAGACAGCTGTTGCTGCACAGTCTACACATTGCATCTACAGTAGACGTGCATGCTGGTTATTTTCGTGTTTCTATAATCCACCAGACACTGACACATGACTGACAGGATCTTTAACGTGCGGATTCGATGTTTTGAACGAGTATATGCACACAACGGAGGTTCAGACACAACAGGTCTGCACACATTGTTAACCTGGGGATAGGAAAGAATTTCCATCTTTTACCCACTGGAGGAGAGAGAGGGTTGTGGACCCAGGCAGAACTGAACCCAAAGCTTTTCATAGGGAATCTGACGTCTTACCTGCTTGACTGTCACGTCCGTTGCTCGTTGAGGAACCTGTCTGGGGCTTGTTCCATGCCCAGCCATCCACATTTTCTGCTTCTCACTATGGTCTTACCTGTGAATCATTACGCTGGCTGTTGGGCACGGCCGTCAAGGGGGTAAGACGTCGGACTCCCAGTCGGAAGGTCTGCGTTTGATTCCTACCTGGGTACCTGTCGTTTGGTGGATAAAAGTGGGGGATTTTCCCGATCTCCGAGGTCAGCGTGTAAGCAGACCTGCTTGTGTCTGAATCCCTTTTGTGTGGATAAGCGCTCAGAACATCGGCTGTACATGTTAATATATCTGTAAGTGACCTCAGTGTCCGGTGGCTTACGGAAACGTAAGACACTCAGCACGCGCTCTAACCGAAGACAGAATATGCAGGCTGTGCAGCAACATACAGCCCGCACAATGTGAGCAAACCAACGTGCGGAGAAAATCGGTACGCTTTAAAAAAACCAAAAGCAACACAAAATAAATGGAATGAATTGGAATGATTAAAACAAGTAACACAAGATAAGTGAGTTATTTTAAGGCTAGATGGTGAAAAATAGAGGGAAAGCTTAGTTTCAAAACACAGGGGTAGGGTAATAGCGGAGTGAGGTAGCAGATACCTCACCACTCTTGGGTCAGCTTCTTGAGATGAGGTTTCACTCCTCTCCGTATAGCTACTTTATTTTCCCTGACCTTGTAGAGGATTACATAATTTTTTATACACCACGGTTGGGTGAAGCGGAAGCTGCGCGCACTAAATAAGATAATCCCGTCTCGAAATCGTGCAGTTCGATCGGAAGTCTGCAGCTTTACCTCTACACCAACCAGGCCTGAGTTGTACAGGCACAGACACACTCAAGATTCCAACAAAAGAAAGGATGCAGAAAATCTATACTTTCTGCATCGCTTGTTTGAACGTGGCATTGCATGAATGAATCACTTGTTTCCATTGCCTGTTGGGGGAAGCCTGGCAAGCACGACTGGCTCACTGTTGACAGAGCTGTGAACTCTGATCAAGTCCTACCGTAGGGAAAGCTGTCTGTCTGAATGTTCCGGTCATTCAGGCACTGTCAGCTAAGTGTTTCGTATGTCCTGTTCTACCTTCACCTGCCCATCCGTCCCCAATTCAAGACCTTGCCAGCGCATTAGTTTTTTGCGCAGGTTCAGCAAACCTACCAGATAAATACTGGCGAAGTTGTATGGACGGCATAATTATGGAATGGTTAGGTCTGATGACTTTTTATTTCAATGGGAATTGAAAACAGAGAGCTCAAGCTGGAAACGTATTGAAATGTCTTGTTTTCCTGCTTGGCATTCTGATCAAGGGACAAAACGTTTCCTGGGCGTGCAAGATACTGTATCTGACATTCTGTCTGTCTGTCTGTCCCCCCCTTCTCCCCCCTCTCTCTTCTCTCAGTCTCTCTCTCTCTCTTTCTCTCTCTCTCTCTCTCTCTCTCTCTCTCTCTCTCTCTCTCTCTTCTCTGTCTCTCTCTGTGTGTGTGTGTGTGTGTGTGTGTGTAAAATGACTGACCTGATAGTAACAAAAGCGACTCGTCTTCAAGATCCGTGGTGTCAAGCCGATCCTTGCTAACTGCTTCACTTTACGTATGTGGTACTCGTGTGTTTGTAACTGTGTACAATATAACGATGATTGCTTGCAGCACAGAGTGGTTGTTTATCATGCAAAAACTGACGATGTATCAAATACGCGTCGCATGTGTTACATCCACCATTTTTCATGCCCCCCTTCCCTCTCCTCTCTCATTGTTATCATATTGTACTTGGATCAGCGTAGACTCTGTGTGTGTTGGTGTAGACTCTCCATGGACAATTGCTGGATGTGAAACAGCATTGTTTTGTTGCTAATGCCACTACCCTCAAAAATAATTGTTCTCTCATGTTCGCTCCCACACTCTATCTCTTTTCGATTTTAGCTTTATCAAATAGATTTTAGCAACGGCGAATATGGAAAATGAGCCGGGCAATGTCGTATCGTCATCGCTGAAAACAACAGAGAGATCAATCGATCGCTGTCTAGCTCTTTTCTCTCCTTTCTGTCTCTTGCTCTCTTCTCTCTTCTGTCTCCTCTCTGTCTCTTGCTCTCTTCTGTCTCCTCTCTGTCTCTTGCTCTCTTCTCTCTTCTCTCTCCTCTCTGTCTCTTGCTCTCTTCTGTCTTCTGTCTCCGTCTGTCTCTCACTGGGTTTCTTTCTCACTTGCTTTCTTTCTCACTCACTAACTCTTGTCTGTCTGTCACAGTCTGTCTGTCTGTCTGTCTCTCTCTCTCTCTGTCTCTGTCTCTCTCTCTCTTTCTCTCTATCCTCTTTACAGTTTTTTTAGAAGGAGAGATAAAAAAAATATAAAAAAGGGCGGAGGGTGAAGGACAGTTATCAGATTTAACTCATATTTCCCCGCTATTTATCACATTTTATCTTTTGTGTGCTTTCTTCTTTCTTTGTTATTCTATTATTTCATATTGATTATTGACTGAAATGACTTAAGAAAATCGCTAGTCTTGGTCTTCACATAAGTTAAATATTCCTGCTCGTAAAAGCGTGGCAATGGAAGAGGCAGGTGGGCAGGGGGAAGATTATTGAATGAAAGGCCCAGGATCGTGTGTGTCTGTGTGTGTGTGCGTGCGTGCGCACACATACATATACACACACCCAATCTGTCTCTCTACTCTCTCTGTCACACACACACACACACACACGCACGCACGCACGCACGCGTACACACACACACACACATACACACACACACACATACACATACACACACACACACACACACACACACACACACACACACACACACACACACACACACACAGAATGTCAGCAAAATAAATGCTGGCATGTTCGCTGCCCCTTCAGTCGTTCTGGCGATGTCTAGTGTTTAATGGGTGTTTTGCGCAGGTTCTAGGACTTTGTCAGATAACTCCTGGCAGATTTGGATGGAGCTCATATGGAATTGTCCGAAGTCGATATCACGCTCTTGGAACAGAATGCAAACTCCACCAGCATTACAGAGAGAGAGAGAGAGAAGGAATAAATTACTATAAAAAAGCTCGTGCTGCCTCGCTGATCGATGACACCAACAAACTGTCAATACTGAAAGGCGGCCGTTTAAATGTGCATTCCAATACTGCAATTTTACAGCCGCGCCTGTGTGGGTCCTTATATATCCTTTTGCCCTTAACTGCGTAGATCTGTAAGATTTCTTTAAATAAAGTTAGCTGCTTGGTTCGGAAAGATATGCGGGCTATTCAGCATAAGCTTTTTCTTTGTTTGTTGTATAATCCTGCACAGAAAATGTCAGAAGACATTTGACAACCGTAGTTTATTGAGCACGTTTTGAGACAAGCACTTAAGTAGCACTAGTTTTGAATTTGAAAAATCGTCAAAGCATTTTGACATATTTCTGTGGAAAAAGGCAGGTCCAGATTTTATATTATTTCTAAGGATGCTGTGATGTCAAAGAAGCCTCATTTGAAATTAAACTTGACGTTTGTGCATCGAGATCAGCGGTAACTGTAACCAGAGTGAAAACAGATGACAAAATATTGTCATTAACTGCCTTGAAAAGGACTGTTCGCGTGCCTTCCCTGAAAAGTGCTAATTTTAGAGTTTTTGTGCATCAGTATGACCTTGACTTTGTTGGCTTACCATCCAAACGTACGCCCACGCGAGTCCTCAAGAACCCGCATCTTTGACTTAGATCATTAACCTACGCAGTTATGTCATTTTCAGTTGTTAAAATACCACTGATGACGTGTTCATGCATTTCCAGCTAAACAGTAGATGCTGATTTGTGTGTGTGTGTGTGTGTGTGTGTGTGTGTGTGTGTGTGTGTGTGTGTGTGTGTGTGTGTGTGTGTGTGTGATTAAAGACTTTGACCTACGTTCAGAACTGTTGCCATAATCTTTGTGCACTAAATCTTAGTATAGAGTATTTGTGCCAAATTTCATTGTTCTCCCATAATTGTATTACGAGTGTGGCTACTGGTAAGTACAGCCGATTGTATCTTGGGAAATACTCCACAGATGTTAACAATTTTATGATCACTGGAAACAACTCTTGGCCAAAAACGTAATTCTCAAAATGACCCTTTGCAACAAATGAATTTCAGACGGAATGTACGGAAATCATTTGCTTAGCTATATTTGTCATTTGTACAAGCATAGAACAGAGAATAGTGTGTAGAACCCATAAGCTAGATTGAACCTTAATTAAGGCGCGTTGGGTTTTTGTGCAGCCTGTGGCTTATGCTATGATCAGTTTGGTTCTTTTTCTGTCACATGGCATCTTTGGCGTTGGTGCATAGAGGAGGCAATGAAAAGCCTGACTGCCAAGAACACCACAAGGGAAAATATGTCTGAATGCTTCCTTCCTTACATGATTGTGAAATCCGAAGAACACAGTTATAATATGAAAAATCTCTGGCAGGAGGATTGGAAAAAACAGACATAACAAACTTTTCCAAAAATGCCCCAACCTAAAAGAAATTTCCCATCTGCTTCAGGGATGAGACAGTGTTGTGTAGGTTACACACGGGTCATACCGCATATTCTATACTCTTTCGCACCGTGGTGTATACCATTTGATGAGCCGTTGAACATCAGACACCTCCTCCTTGATTGCTGGGACTTGTACGATGTGAGACATAAGCACTACACGGCGGACTCCTTAAAGAACCTGTTCAGAGGTGTCCCTCCCAATATAATTTTCCAGATCAGTAGATTTCATTATTTTACGTACGAGTATTTTATTCTTTAAACGTATTTTAGACTTGCAAGGATAACGATGAGCATGGTTTCAGCCTGTTGTCTTTTATCTTAAAACCTGGTTGGGAGTTTTTGACGTTGTGTAAGCCCTGATATAGCTCTAGTAGTCGGGTTGGCTATAAGCAACATAAACCTGAATCTGCTGCGTAGGGTTTTTTTTTCCCCAGCGCGGAAACGTTGTCTTGGACAACTGAAAGTAATATTGTCATTTCAGCGCGTCGATCAAGTCATCAGAGTAGGGACAGGTGTGGAGTTTGGAACCCAGCAGTGAGAAAACAGTCCATTGTTCTGTGCATTGATGGTGCCTGGATATCTCTTGAGTTGTATTGTGTTGTGCTGCTTTGTATTGTATGAGATTGTATTGTACACTATGTTATAGCATTTCATTTTTCGCTTGTGGGACAGTAACGATTAGTGAAGTCAGTATTTGTGTATCTTACTTGTGGGTTATATACTCTGTGCTATATTTCATTGCACTGCCGTACCATACAGTTTTGTACTGTACTGTACTGTACCGTACTGTACCGCGCTGTACTGTATCACGTTACACATGTACGTTTGTATTGAACGTGGTAGGGTTTTGCTGCGTTTATGTACGAATGTCAGAATTGTCGGAAAGGGCGGATTGATATTGATGAGACAATTGTAGACTCTAAAATCTGAAAAGCACGGAGTCTGGGCAAGAGTTTTTAGTGCACATGTCTACTTCTGTTTCCCTCGTCTGTTTTCTTTAAATGTTTCAATGCAGGCAGTAACACACAGATAAAAGAAGGCAGTGCGGAGGCAGGCAG
>CM060309.1:31023924-31048924 GCA_030674185.1 Monoplex corrugatus
AGGTGAGCTCCTACTGGAGAAGAGTCCCTCTTGTGTTCTGTTTGTCTCTTCTGAAGGGGGCGTTCAGTTTCACCGACATAATGTTGGTTACAGTCCTGGCAGTCTATTCTGTATATAATGCCAGCTTTGTCGAGTTTGCTGGTTTTGTCCTTGGGGGTGACCAGCTGGCTGCGTATGGTGTTGGAAGGTTTGGAATGTACAGCCACCCCCAGTTTTCTGATCTTTCTGGACAGAGCGTCACTCACACCTCCTACGTATGGGATGGTGATGTGTCCCTTGCGCTGGTGTTGTTTCACTGGCTGTTGGGATGCGGTGTTGGATTTCCTGCCTCCCGGGCTGTTCCAGGCCCACTTTTTGTAGCCCGAGATGGTGAGCACTTTTTTCAGGTGGTTTGTCTCCTTGTCTTTTGCCTCTTGGGTACTGCATATGGTGTTAGCTCTGTGGGTAAGGGTTCGAATCACTCCCAGTTTGTGTTCAAGGGGCTGGTGGCTGTCGAACTGTAAATATTGGTCCGTATGAGTTGGTTTACGGTAGACCGAGAAGGATAGAATGCCATCAGTTCTGGTGATGAGGGTGTCCAGCATGGCTATGGAGTTGTTCTGTTCCACTTCCCTCGTGAATTTGATGGCTGGGTGTTGGTTGTTCAGATGTTCTGTGAACTGTTCGACCAGTTGCTGGGGGAGGATAGTCATGGTGTCGTCTACGTAGCGCCCCCAGTATCGTGGTGGGGAGTGGAAAGAAGCCAATGCTTTCTCTTCAAAATCCTCCATGAACAGGTTGGCTACTATTGGGCTTACTGGGGAGCCCATGGCTGCTCCTTCTTTTTGTTGGTAGAATTCACCTTGGAAGGTGAAGTAGGTGGTGGTGAGGCAGCAGGACAAGAGTTCACATACGTCGTCCACTGTGAGAGATGTACGTTGGTGGAGGGTTTGGTCGTTTTGTAACCTTCGGCGTATGATCTCTATGCTTTCTTTCACTGGTACGCTGGTAAATAGGGCAGAGACATCATATGACACAAGGAGTTCATCATGAGCGAGGGTGTAGTTACTCAGTTTTTCCACTAGGTCAGCACTGTTGTGGATGTGATGATCTGTGTGTCCTACGAGAGGTGATAGGATGTCCGCCACAAATCTAGCCGTCTCATACATGATGGAACCTCTGGATGCGACTATGGGACGGAGGGGGACTTCTTTCTTGTGGACTTTGGGTAGACCATAGAACTTGGGGACGTCGGACACAGTTGGGTATAATTTCCTGTACTGTTCTAATGACAGGCGGTCCGTCTCTTTCAGGCGTTTCAGTGTGTCTTTCAGTTTGTTGGAAAACTTGGAAGTAGGATCTTTCTTGAGGCGTTCATATGTTGTAGTATCTTCCAGAAGTTTGCTTGCCTTCTCATAGTACATGGGTCTAGGCATGATGACTGTGGCACGACCTTTGTCAGCTGGTAGGATCATCGTGGCGTGTTCGTTCTTTAAATCCGCTTCGTTCCTTAAACTTCCCCTACGTTCCATATTATCATTAGCAGATTTTGGTGGAGCGCATGTGGTATTGTCCGAGTGCGGCGATTCCCGCTAGAACAAATTTAACAGCAGTTTTTTAATTTCGGTCTGTTTACAAAACTGAAAATATCGATTTCTGTAAGTTCGGTCAGACAGCGCTTGGGGCACTCTGGTTTGAAATAGTTGTTGTCGAGGAGGGTTTTTTTTCTTGTTTCTTTTTAAAAAAAATATTTTTGCTCATGGACTTGCAAATTGTCATAAAACTTTGCCCTGGAGACAAGGACTGTACAGCTTCATTGCCTTAGCGAAAAACTGTCCTATAACGATGAGTTCGTAGAGAAGTGAAGTGAAGTGGTAGAGACCACAGCGTCTCTCGGGGCCACCATTATGAGGGCGGTATTTATATCTTCTCACTGACATCTTTACCTTCCCTAACTTCGAAATAATGAAGTACGCTTCGCCTGTCCACACAGGAGAGGTTTGACCTGTGTTACGTAAAGAATTGGAGCTCCTGTCTTCCTGCCTGCCTGACTGCACTGGTTGGACAAGAACTTGTTGCATGGAGTATCCAGTACACCCAGCTGTGAACGGATACCTGATCCTGTTCAGGGTGGATGGCTGGAGAGAGAGAGAGGTGAGGAGGGGGAGGGAATGGACACTACCCTCATGATGCTGGCTCGGAGAAATGTCTACAGATCTTGCCACTTCAGTCCCATACGGCTTCAATATTGTGGGACATCGTTTACGTTACCTCTGTCAAATACCTTGCGGTCAGGAATGTCCAGACTTACCTTACCTCTTCAGCATCTGTTATGGTTCTTATCTAGACTAAAGGAAAATCGCTTCCATTAGGCTTCAGCTGTATAAAACTGCATGCAGACGATCTGACTCTGCTGGAATATTTTCCTAGCTAGACGATTTCTGTGCTAACTGTCTTGCCATCAAAACAGGTATTTCGACTTCAGATGGTTCAGAACAATGCAACACGCCAAATCATAAGAAACGAAAAACATGATCTCGTAACAATGTTCTAGCTACTAATCAAATCTCGCCGCCGGTAAATAATTGTGTGCATTGCATATTGCCACTTCGACAGCCCATTATCGCCGTACTTTTCACATTGCCTTTGTACATATCAAACATCACGCACACTGAGATCCTTAAGGCATAAGCTTCTGACGGCGCCAAAACGCAGTGTAAAGACAACTACAAAACGTGTTAATCTCATTGCACCATGCGTATGGGACTTATTGCTGGCTGATCTAAGGGATCTGCCTACCCTTTCTTACATCAGGTCACTGTTAAAGACTTACTCATTATCCATTCCACACTTGGTACTTATAATCACTCCTCCATTAATTTGTGTGTCACTTCAAACGTTTGGCATTGTGTAAACATTCACGTAAGCAAAGGTACGTTTACATAATGTTGGGTTCTGTGTGTATGTATTCATTTGTGTACGTGTGTTTATCTAGAGTGATATCAGGACGGTCGTATGTGTTAACGCTGTGTGTCTTGTAAATGTGTAATGCACTCTGATCCCACATTATGTGGAGAATTGCGCTGTAAAAAAAAAAAAAAAAAAAAAAAAAAAAAAAAAAAAAAAAAACAAACAAAAGATTCATTATTGATATTACCATTACAATCAACTGATGGTTGCTGTCATTTTGATGACACAACACTTTTGGCACTCTCGCTTGCAAGCAGTTTCGAGTAGTTTTTTTCTGAAACGCAGACATTGTTGTGGTAGATAACAAAATTAATTTTATAAAATCCTTTTCAAAATCTCTTGAGATAAGGGCTCATTTACATGCTAAGATAGTACTGCCTTCAACCGATGGCATACTGCTATGTGCCACATTGACCTCGACATAGTGAGTGCTATCATTGTATGTTGCTTTTCCATATAAAAGTGGAATATTGCTTTTCGAAACAAAAGTGGAATATTGCTTTTCGAAACAAAAGTGGAATATTATTTATTTGAGTTGAATACACCAAAGTTTATGTTTTGCTCTGCTTCAAAACAGACTTATGTACTAGAATTTTCCTATTTTGTGTCACCCTTTGTTTCTGCTTTGCTCTTGTGCTCCTTTACTTTTTGTAATCTCTTCCTATCATTTTCTGCATTGCTGGTCTTAACATCTATACGTGCTGTATAAAGCCATACACACTGTCTCTTAGGATTGATAATTGGGTATATGTATTGACATTTTTGGCTCGAAAGAAGTATGATGTACAGAAACAAATTTAGGTCAGTTTTCATGTTCAAGTGTACCGAGTTTTGTTTGTATGTTCTTGTATTCAGGTAATTTTTTTTTAGAGTCACTGGTGTGCAATGGGATATAATTTGATTATATACACGGATGGATTGACATGTGTACTTAATATCCTTTTCGAGCTGCTTTTTTTCTGGGTCAACGAGGTGGCGTGTTTCGAGATAATTATAGCCCTATATTGCTCTCTGCAGTTTGCTGGGCTTTAAAGGTATAACAGTAATAATAATAATAATAATGATAATGATAATAATAATAATAATATATAATAATAATAGTGATAATAATAATAATAATAATAATAATGATGATGATAATAATAATAATAATGAGAATGGTAATAAGAATGATAAGAATAATGATGATGATGATCGTGATGATGATAAGAATGATTATGCCTGAAATTGTCAGTTTATCCATTGTATTTTCACAGTAGTAGAGGTGCATGTTGTAGTGATGGATTGGTCCAGATGTGCAGGCAACATAATTCCAGGGTTTCTTGCCAGAATGGTGTGTCTATTTTTTATATTTCTTTTGTGACACGCCATTCTGGTAAGCTACCCTGGAATGATAATAGTGCTGCACAATTTCTTGCCTAGATTCACTCTCAGGGCTTCAGACTGTTGTGAGCACACAGAGGATGTTTGTTTTGGCTTCTACGTTTTCTGTACCGCTCCTGTTTCACAACCCCACTCTCCCCCTTTTTCCCTTACACCGCTCACTAGGGACTTTCAAACACGCCTCCGAACATACCGAAACTGAGGCCACCATGAAGGCTCAAAAGAGGACATTTTTTTCACATTGGTATGATGATGAGAAAGAGAACACCAGATAGACCCGGGGAGAAAATGTCAGACGTACTTGCAGGATGGCTGAAGACAGAGCATGGGAGATAAACTTACAGCGACAAAAGATAGATTTGTGTGGAGGGCCATGATCGCCAACGCCATGCGGCAGGGCACATGATGATGTTGATGATGAGAATCGAGATGTTAATGCCAATACTATGGATTTGCATTTTGGATCGGGACTGCTTTACAGGGATGTAATCGACACTTTCTTTCAGTACATACATGGCTTCAACTGGGCCCGAGAGATACTGTCATCTGTGGTGTTGATCAGGAAATTTAAACAACACACTCAGTGGCTAAAAGATGGTGAGGCCCAACTTTTTTGATCACGCTCAGCTCTGGGCATGAGTCGATCGGGGGTGTGAGTGTGGGGGTGTGTCGGTGGGTGTTTATGTGGAAAAAAAAACACACAAAAAAGCTGTATTTTACTTTTCTCTTGGGTTGATGTCGGTATGAACTCATGCCAGTTACTAACCCCTTGCGCTAACGACTTCGCCACGTTCACTGGTCAGAGGTTGAGGTGTTTTACCATTGGGCCACCAAGAAAGACAAGGCTGGGTGCAGATCGAAGAGAACTGTACAAAGAAAGGCACTATCAACCTAATGAGCACAGACCGGACATAGTTTCCTTGCAGTTTCTATAACAGTCAGTCGCTGTTCCTGCCAACCAGCGAACGACCTCTCACCAGGGTTTACCCTTGCCGTCAGACATTCTGACCCTGTTTAGGGTTGGGGGAAGGTAAAGCGGTTGGTAGAAGGTAAAGCGGCGGGAAACTAGATATGTTGAGGTTTTAAACTGTAGAATGGTTCTTGTCAAAAGTTCTTTCCGTGTACAGTGACAGTTTGAAATATTACTTTGTAAACTTCAGTGACATCCTGTTTCTGTTTTCAGACATGCATGAACATTCTGTAGCTCACTGCCTCTCTTTCTTCTCCGTGTGTGTGTGTGCGTTCGTCTGTGTGTCTCTCCGTATGTGTTGGTGCGTGGGTGTATGTGACAGTGCACAAGTGGGTGTTTTCTAATGCTCAGACATGCGTGTGTATGTGCTTGGCAAGAATGTTTTTGTGATAAGATTTTCTTGTCTGTCTGTCTGTTTTTGCTATTATCCATTTGAATCAGTCGCTGTCTGTAATGTAATCGCCTCGCTGTGCAACAGTGGTCACGAGCATACGACGCTTAACCCTTTGACTCCCGCACCCTATTCACCAACTGCAAAAACTTAACTCTTTGACTCCCTTACCCTGTCCACCAGCTTCCTGCTTTGCTAGCGTGGTTGACAATACAGAATGCTGGTGGACAGGGTTCGGGTGTCATATAGGGTTAATGACGCTACTGTGTCATTCTACTGCAAGCTTTAACACAGCTTAGTGGCGAATTTCCTGTTATTAGAAAAACAGAAAATGAGAAGCATGCAGTTTCAGATTACTCCGAGCGGAGAAGTTTTCGGTTGAAAATGGCCAAGACTGAAACAGAAAATGAAATAGGAAGAAAAAATACTGACATCATGGTTATATGATATGGAAATTATGTGTAGTCTCATGTCATGTCAGTGTCCAATGGTTTATGAAAACTCCCAGCATATACATCCACTGAAGACGGAGTATGCAGAATGTGCATCAACATACCGCCTGCGCAGTCTGGGCGTAGCAATGTACGCACTTGCGTCCGAGAAAAATCGGAACGTTAGAAGAAGTAAGCAAGCAAGCAGCTAACCAACCAACTAAGCAGGCAAGCAGCAACTAACCAACCAACTAAGCAGGCAAGCAACTAACCAACCAACTATCCGACCAACCAGACAGACAGAAAAATCAACCACACTGTCTGACAACTGAGTCATCACTAATCATCGTGAGTTCTCTCCCTCTGTGTCTATGCGTGCATCGCGTACGCGTGCACGCGCGTGGGCGGAGATGGATGAAGAACCGAGAAGTGCCGGAAGATCAGCAGTCAGCTAGCATGGTTGGCAATGCAGGATGCTGGTAAATAGGGTGCGGGAGTCAAAAGGTTAAGTAGGGGTTGAGGGGTTAGGGGGACTGGCCATTATTTAGGTTCGATTGCCGAGCAAAGGTTTACATCCAGTCTAAGCGTCTCATGAATTTTCATTCATGCATGGGGAGCCCTGTCAGGCGGTCGTCAAAGCACCGGGGCTTTTGTTTGGCCGCCACTCCGGTTGCCATGACGTGGGTTCTCTGCAGGACTGGAACGTTCCCAGTCCCACACGGTGTAACAGTCGCCGTAGTTCCCACTCCAAAAGCGGAGCTCCTGGACTTTGGTTTCAGGGCATCTTGCGAACAGTTGGTGGATGGTTGTGGTGGGGGGGGGGGGGGGATCTGACTAACAGTGGGTGGGATGGCATCTTGCAAATGGTGGGTGGGATGGCATCTTGCAAATGGTGGGTGGGATGGCATCTTGCAAACAGGTGGGTGGGATGGCATCTTGCAAACAGTGTGGTGGGATGGCATCTTGCAAACAGTGGGTGGGATGGCATCTTGCAAACAGTGGGTGGGATGGCATCTTGCAAACGGTGGGTGGGATGGCATCTTGCAAACAGTGGGTGGGATGGCATCTTGCAAACGGTGGGTGGGAGGGTATCTTGCAAACAGTGGGTGGGAGGGTATCTTGCAGACAGTGGATGGGATGGCATCTTGCAAACGGTGGGTGGGAGGGCATCTTGCAAACAGTGGGTGATAGGGCATCTTGCAAATAGTGGATGGGAGGCATCTTGCAAACAGTGGATGGGAGGCATCTTGCAAACAGTGGGTGATAGGACATCTTGCAAACAGTGGGTGAGAGGGCATCTTGCAAACAGTGGGTGATAGGGCATCTTGCAAACAGTGGGTGATAGGGCATCTTGCAAACTGGGTGGGAGGGCATCTTGCAAACAGTGGGTGATAGGGCATCTTGCAAACAGTGGGTGATAGGACATCTTGCAAACAGTGGGTGGGAGGGCATCTTGCAAACAGTGGGTGATAGGGCATCTTGCAAACAGTGGGTGATAGGACATCTTGCAAACAGTGGGTGGGAGGGCATCTTGCAAACAGTGGGTGATAGGGCATCTTGCAAACAGTGGGTGATAATAATAATAATAATAATTACAATATTTATATAGCGCAAAATCTTGATAAAATCAAATCTAAGCGCTGAAGCAGACACATACGCAAGCACGCACGCACGCACGCACGCACACACACACACACACACACACACACACACACACACACACACACACACACACACACACACACACACACACACACACACACACACTCACACACACGCATGGCTATAAATGGGGAGAAAGAATAAAAGCAATAAAAGCAAGAATAAAAGCAATGGAAAATTATAGAGCATAGCATATACAATTACATATTATAACCATGTGATTCCCTCCGAGCGGAGACAGGCTGCAGAGGGGGGGGGGGGGGGGGTTGAGTGAGGTTAGGATTTTATGCGGAGGAGAAAAGGTGAGTTTTGAGAGCGGACTTGAAGGAGACAAAAGTAGGTTGCTGACGGACTGAGAGAGGAAGTTTGTTCCAGGAGAGTGGACCAGAAACAGAGAAGGCTCGTGGACCATAGGTATTGAGCTTAGTGCGTGGAAAGCGAAAAGTCAGAGGATCGGAGGCAGAGCGGAGGGTACGTGAGGGAACATAGATCTCAAGTAGGCTTGACAGGTAATCGGGGATAGGACATCTTGCAAACAGTGGGTGGGAGGGCATCTTGCAAACAGTGGGTGTGGAGCAGGTAGAAGGAGAAGGGGTCTTAAGTGTGTTGTTTGAGTTGCGTCGTCTTGTGCAGTAGTGTAATCTGTAGTGTGGAGTCGTATTATTCTTCAGTGTTGTGCTGTAGGTTTTTCTTCGTACATTGCACGGTATTGTAGGCCTACTGTCTTGTGCTGTGTCGATCGAATTGTATTGCATTAGGTTGCTTTTGCAACACTTCCATTTCTCCGCATGCACGCGAGTTTCTGTCCGGGAAAAATAAACCCCACCAGCACCAGCACCACCAAAACAACATAAACAAACAACCCCTTCATGCTGTAATATAACACCAACCCCAACCTCGCCCCCTTCTTATTTTCTGTGTGCGTGTTGGTCAGCTTAACCTGGCAAAGTTACCTTTACAATTCAAGCAGAGGCGCCTGTTAACGCCTTATCGGTACACTTGTCCGTATCGGTATATTTCGTTATAAGCACCATACACAGCAATGTGTACGAAATCTAAAGCTTAACGTTTCAACGTATTGCTTTGGAAAATCATAAATGTTTATACAATGAAGTGTAAAAGGTCACGATTAAGGTACGAATGCACTTTTTGAAATTTCCTTGGTGCAATTTGGCTTCCATATATCGACCTACTTTTGGTTTCGTCTGCTTTTGCCGTGGACCGGTTATACATTTTTCTGCAGCCATTTCATCATTTCAGTAGACAGTCCTATTTCAGTCTAATGTGCAGTAAAGACAATACCTTTTTCGTTTATTCTGTATGAACAGGTTTGTGATATTTCTACACTGGAAGGAATGTACATGATGCATTAAATGGAATGTAATAATCTTTGCATGGCTCTGCGTTAATTTAAGAGACGCCTGTCAACGCCCTATCGGTATAATCAGCCGTATCGGTAAACTTCGATGAAAACAGCATACACTGCAGTATTAATTTTTACGAAATCTAAAGCTTAACGTTTCAACATACTGCTTAGCAAGATTATAAATGTGTACACAGTGAAAATTTGATGGTCACGATTAAGTTAGAAATGCACTTATTTCAAATTAATTGGTACAATTTGGCCACCCCATCCCGACCTACTTTTAGTTTGGTCTGCTTTTACAGCGAACGATGATACATTTTTGTTGTACCGCCAACAAATTAGTCAAACCCATTTCATCATTTCGGTAGACAGTCCTATCTCGATCTGACGTACACTAAAGAAAACGTTTTTTCAATTCATTCTATATGAACAAGTTTGTCATGTTTCTGAAATGGAAGGAATGTACATAAAATATTAAGTGCTATGTATTAATATTCTGCATGGCTTTGCACTGGCTGACCACTGGTGTCGGTGATGAGATACATGTAACAGACCCGGTTGCCAGTGTTTAGTGCTCCAGGGGAGGAGTTGTTAGTCGGGATGTGTTGTATGGGATGAAAGACACTTGCTTTCATACCGATAGGGATGATTATGCCATACCGATAAGAAGTTAACAGACACCTGTCCTTTGTTGAGATTTTTCGGATGCACTGAGTGTATCTTGCAAACAGAACCTTGCTTTGTTGTCGTGTCTAAACAACTGGTCATGAGATGGCCACTCAAAGGCTTGTCAAATAAATGGAAATCCGAAAGGATAATTAGACCGATAAGTGAACAGTAATCAAACAAATAGATAAGTAAATAAATGTCTTGTCTGGCGTTTTTCCCCCAAAATCACTTGGGACTCTGTGCACATTGCACATTTGCAAGACAGTGACAGAATGCAATGCATACAGAAGTATTGATATCATGCACACACGCACACACGCACACACGCACACACACACACACACACACACACACACACACACACACACACACACACACACACACACACACTCACTCACTCACTCACTCCACGTACTCATACACAAATACATACAGCACTAACAAGACTCTTACCATGCAATACACATACATTTATGGTGATAAACAGATATACGTAGCCTATTTGAATGAGTACAGGATGCCGCATAATTAGTGGTTAGAAGGGACAAAACATACTGATGGACGAGTGATTAATCGACAGTAGAAGTCCAGGGTGAACGTCTTTAACAGTGACTAGATGTGAAGAAGACAGATGAATAAATAAATATAATACTAGAAACCAGTTGGTCTGGTTGTTCAGCTTCTAACGGAAAAGGCCTAGTAGACATTCAACATACATATCCACTAAAAGAATGATTGTGGGTGGGTGTTAATTGAAAAACAGTCCTCAGTGTGTTGTTGAAGGGCGCGATAGTCTAACGGGTAAGACGTCAGGCTTCCCAGTGGGAAAGTCTTACTTCGATACTGCCTTTCAACCTCCCAGGACTGGCGGGTAAACACATTTCTCCGAACTCTCAGGTCAACTTGTGTACAGCCCTGCCATTGCCAAAGCCCTCGTAGTGTGTACACGCGCGCCCGCGCACACACACACATACAGAGAGAGAGAGAGAGAGAGGGCATATTTTGTGTGCAGCGTTTGGGATCGTGCCCTTTTCTTGATAACCCCTCTTGAGCAGTGTCAAGTATGATCAGGTCATGCATGCTGTGTGCGTTTCAGGCTGTACGAGTCGTATATCATTTAGATCTAGATCTATGTCGGTATCAGTTTTACGCACGTGTATTCATTCGCCCTGATTTTGTTCTTGTCTGTGTGTCAGGTCTTTGTCTCTGTTTCCGTCCCTTCCTCTTCTTCTCTATGTATCTATGTCTCCCTCTATCTCAGTCCCTCTCTCGGTCTCTCTCTCTCCTCCCTTCCTCCCCTCCTCCTCATCCTTCTCTCTCTCTCTCCCCTTTCTCCTCTCTCTCTCTCTCCATTTCTCAGTTTCCGGCCCTTCCCTACCCTTCTCTTCTTTCTCCCTGTGCTCGCTGTCTGCCTCTGGCTGGCTGGCTGTCCGTCCGTGTGTGTGTTTGTATGTATGTATGTGTGTGTGTGTGTGTGTGTGTGTGTGTGTGTGTGTGTGTGTGTGTGTGTGTGTGTGTGTGTGTTCCGCTCTCTCTCTCTCTTTCTCCCCCCCCCCCCCGAAAGACCGTTGTAAAGTGTCATTGTCTTTACCGTTGTATAATAAAAACGACAAAGTGAGTATCTCCTTCCCTTACCATCCCTCGTGATCTCTCTGTTGATTTGTTTGTGTTCATGATCAGTTGCCTTACATTCTTTGTATTTTGTCCACCTTGTTTGAATTTTAATTCTTTTGCTACTGCTGTGTCGATTTTCTGTTGTTTTAATACAAGTAGGATAACAACGGCGTACATGGAAGTTAGTCTTTGTGATAAGATCTGTACCGTTGGAAAATCAAGTTTCTTTTCATTTCATTTCATTTATCATCCGCCCTCTGCCATGACGTCTGTCTCATTTCCACAGCCTCCCTTGCTTCTCTCCCCCTCTCTCTCTTCCCTGCCTCCCCACTTCCCTCCATGGCATATTTTCCAGGGAAACGATACTGACATGGTAACACGCATGAGCACTCTTGACAGGACATGCGGAGGCGGTGAAGCCACGTGGGGATGGTAGCCATTAGCCGCTGTTGTCCAGTGTCCCCTGACGGAGGTGGCGAATTATTCATCCAGGTTTTACAGCAGGTCAGCCAGGGCGGTTCGTGGACAGCGTCGACTTCATTGCTCCCCGACCATCTTACCAAGCTCACCCTCCACTTTCCTGCTACTGTTCCCGTCCCCCCCCCCCCCCCCCCCCCCCTGTGTCCGTTCAATCCCTGACGTGATCCGCTGGTGGTTGGCATGCTGTCTTTTCATTCCTATCCCTGGGAAGAAACCTGTCCTCCCATGGGGCCATTTGCGCCTCTGCGAAAATTGTTCTCCTCTATCATTGTTCCTCCCACCCACCCCCCTTCCTCTGTCTCCCGTCCTTCCTTTCCCCCTTCTCTGTTACCTATTGTGTACTCTTGTTGACTGGACACGTGCCAGTGTGTTTGGCTTGTCATCAACTTCAACACACTGGTCATGTGTCAGTGTGTTTGGCTGCCATCAACTTTAACACAATGGTCATGTATAAGTGTCTTTTGCTGACATCATCTTTAACACACTGGTTATGTGTAGGTGTCCTTTGGCTGACATCATCTTTAACACACTGGTTATGTATAAGTGTCTTTGGCTGACATCAACTTTAACACACTGGTTATGTATAAGTGTCTTTGGCTGACATCAACTTTAACACACTGGTTATGTATAAGTGTCTTTGGCTGACATCAACTTTAACACACTGGTTATGTATAAGTGTCTTTGGCTGACATCAACTTTAACACACTGGTTATGTATTGTAAGTGTCTTTTGCTGCCATCAACTTTAACACAATGGTCATGAATAAGTGTCTTTGGCTGCCATCAACTTTAACACACTGGTTATGTGTAAGTGTCTTTTGCTGACATCATCTTTAACACACTGGCCATGTGTAAGTGTCTTTTGCTGACATCATCTTTAACACACTGGTCATGTGTAAGTGTCCTTTTGCTGACATCATCTTTAACACACTGGTCATGTGTAAGTGTCTTTTGCTGACATCAACTTTAACACACTGGTCATGTGTAAGTGTCTTTGGCTGACATCAACTTTAACACACTGGTCATGTATAAGTGTCTTTGGCTGACATCATCTTTAACACACTGGTCATGTGTAGGTGTCTTTGGCTGACATCAACTTTAACACAATGGTCATGTGTAAGTGTCCTTTTGCTGACATCAACTTTAACACACTGGTCATGTGTTGGTGTCTTTTGCTGACATCAACTTTAACACACTGGTTATGTGTAAGTGTCCTTTTGCTGACATCAACTTTAACACACTGGTCATGTGTAAGTGTCCTTTTGCTGACATCAACTTTAACACACTGGTCATGTGTAAGTGTCCTTTTGCTGACATCAACTTTAACACACTGGTTATGTGTAAGTGTCCTTTTGCTGACATCAACTTTAACACACTGGTCATGTGTAGGTGTCTTTTGCTGACATCAACTTTAACACAATGGTCATGTGTAAGTGCTTTGCTCATCCTTACACGGTATATGCTTTGCTGACATCATCTTTACACACCTTAAGTGTCTTTGGACACAACTTAACATGGTCATGTGTAAGTGTCCTTTTGCTGACATCATCTTTAACACACTGGTCATGTGTAAGTGTCTTTTGCTGACATCAACTTTAACACACTGGTCATGTGTAAGTGTCCTTTTGCTGACATCAACTTTAACACACTGGTCATGTGTGGTGTCTTTGCTGACATCAACTTTAACACACTGGTTATGTGTAAGTGTCCTTTTGCTGACATCAACTTAACACACTGGTCATGTGTTGGTGTCTTTGCTGACATCAACTTTAACACACTGGTTATGTGTAAGTGTCCTTTTGCTGACATCAACTTAACACACTGGTCATGTGTGGTGTCTTTTGCTGACATCAACTTTAACACACTGGTTATGTGTAAGTGTCCTTTTGCTGACATCAACTTTAACACACTGGTCATGTGTAAGTGTCCTTTTGCTGACATCAACTTTAACACACTGGTCATGTGTAGTGTCCTTTTGCTGACATCAACTTTAACACACTGGTCATGTGTAAGTGTCCTTTTGCTGACATCAACTTTAACACACTGGTCATGTGTAAGTGTCTTTTGCTGACATCATACTTTAACACACTGGTCATGTGTAAGTGTCCTTTTGCTGACATCATCTTTAACACACTGGTCATGTGTAAGTGTCCTTTTGCTGACATCATCTTTAACACACTGGTCATGTGTAAGTGTCTTTTGCTGACATCAACTTTAACACACTGGTCATGTGTAAGTGTCCTTTTGCTGACATCATCTTTAACACACTGGTCATGTGTAAGTGTCTTTTGCTGACATCAACTTTAACACACTGGTCATGTGTAAGTGTCCTTTTGCTGACATCAACTTTAACACACTGGTCATGTGTTGGTGTCTTTGCTGACATCAACTTTAACACAATGGTATGTGTAAGTGTCCTTTTGCTGACATCAACTTAACACACTGGTCATGTGTAAGTGTCTTTGCTGACATCAACTTTAACACAATGGTCATGTGTAAGTGTCTTTTGCTGACATCATCTTTAACACACTGGTCATGTGTAAGTGTCTTTGCTGACATCAACTTTAACACACTGGTCATGTGTAAGTGTCCTTTTGCTGACATCACTTTAACACACTGGTCATGTGTAAGTGTCCTTTTGCTGACATCATCTTTAACACACTGGTCATGTGTAAGTGTCCTTTTGCTGACATCATCTTTAACACACTGGTCATGTGTAAGTGTCCTTTTGCTGACATCATCTTTAACACACTGGTCATGTGTAAGTGTCCTTTTGCTGACATCAACTTTAACACACTGGTCATGTGTAAGTGTCCTTTTGCTGACATCAACTTTAACACACTGGTCATGTGTAAGTGTCTTTGGCTGACATCAACTTTAACACACTGGTCATGTGTAAGTGTCCTTTTGCTGACATCAACTTTAACACACTGGTCATGTGTAAGTGTCCTTTTGCTGACATCAACTTTAACACACTGGTCATGTGTAGGTGTCTTTTGCTGACATCAACTTTAACACACTGGTTATGTGTTGGTGTCTTTGGCTGACATCATCTTTAACACACTGGTCATGTATAAGTGTCTTTGGCTGACATCATCTTTAACACACTGGTTATGTGTAAGTGTCTTTGGCTGACATCATCTTTAACACACTGGTCATGTATAGGTGTCTTTTGCTGCCATCAACTTTAACACAATGGTCATGTATAAGTGTCTTTGGCTGACATCATCTTTAACACACTGGTTATGTGTAAGCGTCTTTGGCTGACATCATCTTTAACACACTGGTCATGTATAGGTGTCTTTTGCTGCCATCAACTTTAACACAATGGTCATGTATAGGTGTCTTTGGCTGACATCATCTTTAACACAATGGTCATGTATAGGTGTCTTTGGCTGACATCATCTTTAACACAATGGTCATGTATAGGTGTCTTTGGCTGACATCATCTTTAACACAATGGTCATGTATAGGTGTCTTTGGCTGACATCATCTTTAACACACTGGTTATGTGTAAGTGTCTTTGGCTGCCATCAACTTTAACACACTGGTTATATATTGTAAGTGTCTTTGGCTGACATCATCTTTAACACACTGGTCATGTATAGGTGTCTTTTGCTGCCATCAACTTTAACACAATGGTCATGTATAGGTGTCTTTGGCTGACATCATCTTTAACACAATGGTCATGTATAGGTGTCTTTGGCTGACATCATCTTTAACACACTGGTTATGTGTAAGTGTCTTTGGCTGCCATCAACTTTAACACACTGGTTATATATTGTAAGTGTCTTTGGCTGACATCAACTTTAACACACTGGTTATGTATAAGTGTCTTTGGCTGACATCAACTTTAACACACTGGTTATGTATTGTGTCTTTGGCTGACATCAACATTAACACACTGGTTATGTATTGTAAGTGTCTTTTGCTGCCATCAACTTTAACACACTGGTTATGTATTGTAAGTGTCTTTGGCTGACATCAACATTAACACACTGGTTATGTGTAAGTGTCTTTGGCTGACATCAACATTAACACACTGGTTATGTATTGTAAGTGTCTTTGGCTGACATCAACATTAACACACTGGTTATGTGTAAGTGTCTTTGGCTGACATTAGCTTTAACACACTGGTTATATATGTCTTTGGCTGACATCAACTTTAACACACTGGTTATGTATAAGTGTCTTTGGCTGACATCAACTTTAACACACTGGTTATGTATTGTGTCTTTGGCTGACATCAACATTAACACACTGGTTATGTATTGTAAGTGTCTTTTGCTGCCATCAACTTTAAACACACTGGTTATGTATTGTAAGTGTCTTTGGCTGACATCAACATTAACACACTGGTTATGTGTAAGTGTCTTTGGCTGACATCAACATTAACACACTGGTTATGTATTGTAAGTGTCTTTGGCTGACATCAACATTAACACACTGGTTATGTGTAAGTGTCTTTGGCTGACATTAGCTTTAACACACTGGTTATATATGTCTTTGGCTGCCATCAACTTTGACACACTGGTTATGTTTACGTGTCTTGGCTGACATCAGCTTTAACACACTGGTTATGTATAAGTGTCTTTGGCTGACATCAACTTTAACACACTGGCTATATATGTGTCTTTGGCTGCCATCAACTTTGACACACTGGTTATGTATACGTTTCTTTGGCTGCCATCAACTTTTAATGCATGTACACGCGTGGACTGCGTGGATAAGTGGGTCAAACACCCACTTAGGACGCGAGAAACCGTAAGCGGACGGGGACTTTTCTAATCTCTCCCCACTAGACTTTGAGTGATGGTCTGGGTGCTAGTCTTTTGAATAACATGTGCAGCATGTACTTTGTGCGTGTGAAAGATACCATGGCAACAAACAGTTGTCTTTGGCAAAAATATGTACAAAAACCTTCTGTCATAAGTAAGTAAGAAATCAGGAATGCAGAAAGCATGAGTGGCGCCGTACTAGGGCTGTGTGCTTTCCACCGAGAGAGTGGCGCCACATTTCACACGAGGGAAATACTTTTATGACCAAAGATAACAACAACAACAATATCCAGTGCAGTCCAATTCAGTTTCAGCAAAGACGTGTCTAACTTATGTATGTCAACAGGCAGTAGTCTTATCCTTTTATCTTTTCTGATTTGTTTTCCAAATAGAAAGTGCAGGATTTTATAGGGACAGTTTCCATATCCTGTTTTCGTCACTTTCGCACTTGTCCTACTTGCACTGTGATGTTGACGATTGTAAAAGTGAAGTACACTTTATGGTATACGTAACAGAGCAGTTTAGCAGTTGTCAGTATGTGTATATTTTTTTTCCTGTTTGTTCGTTATTTGTGTGTGAACAGTTCTTGTGTCTAACACCCTCTCCACTTAACCCCCCCCCCCCCCCCCCAGTAAACAGCTGCAACAAACCAACAACAAATGAAGAAAAAAACGCAAATGGTTCATTTTTCGACAAACTCTCACACACTAAGGCAAGGGGCATAACCATCGAACAGCCGTATAAATGATTTTCCCCCGATGAAGCCACGCATATTTTTGTAATACTTATCTAGAAAAATGTTGGATTTGTTTAAAACGTGAGCCCCTCAAGGGTTCTTTCAGTGTAAATAGTATCCCCACATAAAGTCTGTGCTAGAAAATTCTTTTCTGTCATCTTTGTTTCTGCCTTGCATCTCTGCTGTCTGTTATATTCTTTATCATTTTCTGCCTCACTGTTCATTCACCTTTCTGTTTTCCATAAAGCCTCACGTATTTTCTGTCGATTAGGATTAACAACTGGGTACACTGTGATATAAATTGCACGTTTAGCTCCACAGAAATGTAAACGCCATAGTGAAATACTTAGGGGCAATTTTCATGTACATATACTCTACAGGCCAACCGTTTCTTGTTTTTTGTTTACGTAGTTGCTTTATGTACTTGTATTCAGATTTGCTCTTTTTAAAAAATATTCTCCTGGTGATAAATTCAGCGGAATGGCGAACACCAGGGGCATACCCTTAAGACTTATTTGCATGAATGCAGTACATGTACTTAATTTCCTTTTCCAGATGTTCTTTTGTCAGAGTCATTGATGTGTTTATATGTGCGTGTTTTGTTTGAGATGGTTTTAGCCTTGATGTGGCTCTAAGTAGTCGACTGCACTTAAACACAACTACTATCAATGACATTAGGTAAGACTCTGTTGGTAGTGTGGATATTTGGAAATATGTGATACAGAGTAGGTGAGGGTCCGTTGTGATACTTATCGAGGTTACTGTTACGGTTCCGGTAACTGTTATTCTTGTTTAAAGCCCAGCCGTTGCATAGAGCCATATCAGGGTTATAACCGTTTTAAAACGCACTATTCTTCAACAGAAAAAAATGAAAAAATTGAGTACACATATCAATGCATTTCCGCGCATAATCTAAGGAGATACCCCTGGCCTTGAGCACTCCGTCCAATTTATCGCACATGGAATTTAAAAAAAAACCATACCAGAATACAAATTTAAATATAACTAAGGATACTAAAACATGTAAAAACAGTCCTAAATTACCTAAAGGTCCATGAGATCGTGAACGAGTATGTCATGAAATAAACTTGGATTGAAGCGAGGACTGTAGTAAACTGTCACAACATTGATAACAGAATGTGGACATTGTCAACAGTTCCCCGGTAAGTGCTGTTCACAGACCTTCATGAAAAAAGTGCGTGCGCGCGCGTGTGTGTGTGTGGTCTTTGATTTAATGTCTATTCACTAAAGTGATTTTATAAAAAAAAAAAGAAAAAAAGAAAAAAAAAAAGGGGGGGGGGGGGGGTTGACAGAGGAGGAGTGAAGAGGATATTTGAAAATTGTCAATTTTGGTTTTGAGAAAAGATGATCCAGAAAACAACTGTTTCGAGGAGGGGAAGGTAAAACTAACAAATAACGTTACCATAATTAACGATTTAAACAAACTAAGTAACAAACAAAATTGATAAATTTCTAGAAGAAATGAATATAAAATAAAAGTAAGAATTGACTAACCATAACAGTGAACAAGTGAAATAACAGTTTAAAGGTAATTCGCAATAGGACTTTTTGACAGTGTTCTTGTGTGTGTGTGTGTGTGTGTGTGTGTGTGTGTGTGTGTTTGCGCGCGCGTGTATAGAAGCGATCTCGTGTTTCATATTTCAGCGTGTGAAGTCCCGCATACTGTTTACATTCGCACAATGTCCTTTCAAAAATGGAAAATGTTGAATTGCTGGCGCTCCTGTATTTACATTAATATTCTCTCTCTCTCTCTCTCTCTCTCTCTCTCTCACTCTCTCTCTCTCTCTCACTCTCTCTCTCTCTCTCTCTGATTTCTCGGTGTCATGACTAGACTCCAGTCTCGTGGTCGGACGGATTGCCCCAAATTTGGTAAAGATCCACCCGGAAACAACGAGAAAATCTTGCACACACATTTCCGCGGACAGACATACAGCTGTCTTTAGTCGATATGAAACCTCTCCTTTAAAAAAGAATGTGTTGACATTGAGACTGCGGTGTTCCTGAAGGACATGTGGCAGTGACAAATGTCACATGTCAAACGCTCAGTGACTTGTCACCAACTGGTTTTTCCCCCTATTCTTTTTAACGGATACAGATAATTGGTGACATGTGTCTCATTGCTGGTGTTGGGAAATTCCATATACCTTGTCCTTTCGCGCGTTTTCTGAGAAATCAGTGTTCTTGCGATTACCTTTTTTTCGAAAACGTAGAATCCGCCATCCGTAATATAACCTGCCTCCACACATCGATTACCTGAGAGGTCAAGTTTCTGTGACCTCATGTCGCATATCATATCAACCACTTAACGGATTTACAACATTTACAGATTACGTAGAACGTTTTATATATTTATTTGTTTTCGAACGTTTTATTTATTTATTTATTTATTTTCATTTGCACCCGAGAAGGGCTGAAATAGTGTGGTGAGCTGGACGAAGGATGTAGTTTTCATCAAGTGCTCTTTGTTGTCTTAGCGTTGCTATCTTCCAGATCTGCGTTATATACCATATATGTGACAGAATGATTTTTAAAAAAAACTTTCAATAGTACTGTTGTTTTATTGTACATTCAGACCCCTGCCTCGCTTGGGCTAAATGCTTTAAAGGACCTTAAATCATCAAATTGTCAGTTGTAAGTTCCCTGTCTCTGTCTCCGTCCGTCTGTCTGTCCGTCTATCTGCCTGTCTTTCTGTCAGCCTGTCTCTCTCTCTCCCGGGTTGTCGTTTTTGACGTGGTGTTAGCCCTGATATGCTGTAGTAGTCGGCTAGGCTATAAGCAATATGAATTGAACTGAACTGGACTGGACTGAACTCTGTCTCTCTGTGTGTCTGTCTGTGTGTGTGTCTGTGTGTCTCTGTCTGTCTGTCTCTCTCTCTGAGACTCGATTATTCTTAATGTCATAAAAACCATGAAAGGAATTATGAACACCACAGAAAGATGTTACAACAAAGAGAGAGAAAGAAAGAAAGAAAGAAAAATGAAAACACTCGTTGCAGAATGAAGGCGCAGAAAATGTTAGTATATGAGCTATGTAGTTTAAACCCTTTAACTCCCGCACGCTATCCACCAACTGCAAAAACTTAACCTTTTGACTTCCTCACCCTATCTGCCAGCTTCCTACAGGAAGCTGGTGGATAGAGTGAGAGAGTCAAAGGGTTAGGATTTTGCTTTGCTATTTTTTTAAACGTCTATTCACAATGGTGATTTTAGCATGGTTGACAGTGCAGGATGCTGGTGGACAGGGTGCGGGAGTCAAGAGGGTTGAAAATAAACATTCGTACACATTTCTGGCCAAGTCAGCCTGAGCATAGTTTAATGGTTTAAGAGAAGGCTCGGCAGGTTGCTAGCGTCAGACGGGGAACGAGAGAGAGAGAGAGAGAGAGAGAACTCAGAATTTTTTTTAATGTACATCGGCCTTAGGCCACAATACAATAGTCGGTGGGGGGGGGGGGGGGGGGGGGGGGGATAGGGTTTTTGTGGATTACACCAATATTGCAATGCGTATGATTGCATCGTCGAACATTGACACTTTCCGCACTTTCCTCAGTTGAATACTTCGTTGGTGTAACAGTCAACAGATCTTTCTTTTGCTGACTAAATCTAACATTTAATGAAATAATACAGTAAACAGTACTTGATTATAATTAAGCTTCAGCAGTGCATTAAGGCATCAAACAAGTCATAAAGATACTTATATACATATACATATAACGTTCCATTCCTCCATCTACTGGTCAAGCAATTAGTCTCTCTGTATAGCCAACAGCCGGTCAAATAATACAATCATCACACAATCAACAAATAATTGGTAAATCACCTTGCTTGCGAAACATACTTCACTTTATCCATCTAATCAAACAAATACTTAGTACATTCAGTGTACCGTGGCAACGGTAATCAATCAATCAATCAACTACCATTCTATCATTTAATTAGCCATCTAAATCCGATCAGTTAAAATACTGAACCGTTTCTCTACCAGTTAAGTTAGTCACCTAATACAATTACTCATCTATAAACCAAACTAGTTAGCGAGTCACCGAACAATTTGATCAGTTTCATATAAATCATTTTCCCGATCAGTACTTAGTCAGCAACTAATCAATGGATCAATCATTCAGTCAGTGCATCCATCAATCAATCAATGAATTAATCAAACAATCAGTTAAGCAGTCAATCAATGAATCATCAATTTACCAAATATTTGTAAATCAAGTATCAATAAACAATTCGATTTTTCAAAATTATCTTTACCCCCGCGTTTTTGTGCATAATTTACAGTCTATACCCAGTTTATATCGAAATGACTACAAAAATATAATGGAACAAGCGTTAATAGTTTTACCATTTATTATACCTATACAGCATTGTATAATTACTAACGTAATACAGTAATATAGTACTGGTGATGACTTATTTTCGTTAGTTTATTCATTCATGATTTTTTTGCATCTGTTGATGGCATGAAAAACAAATCTGGACACATTGTATTTATGATGAGAATTTTCTGCTTTGAGCAGTAGATAAAGTGGCATTCTAGCTGAATCTTTGAGGAATTTTACTTTAATATCTGTATAAGTGGGACAGTCATATATAAGGTGATATTCATTTTCGATATGTGTTTTGCAAAAAGGGCATGTCCTGTTGTGAATGCTCTCACTATAACGATGTGAATTGTTACTCAGCGGTAGTACATCAAATCTTAGTTGTGTGATTGCCACTCTGAGACAGTATGTATCCATGTCAGAAATATATTTTTCTTTTTCAAAAATTGTTTTGAATGATCTATAGCACTCATATCTGTCACCATCTCTAATAATACTAGTGCATTCTTGGATAAACAGATGGACAAGTCTTTGTCTAAATATGTTTAAAAATAGTTTTACATCCCCAACTCCCTGTTGCAGCCATACAATGTTGAAACCTGTATCACACAGGATTTTTCTTACCTCTGATGCCCAACAATCCTTTCCATTTCTATCTAATTCCAGAAGCATTTGGTAAGCTTTATGCGGAAATCTTTCGGCACTCATTTGTAGCAATTTAAATCTTAAGCATGCGACCACAGAGTTAACGAATAACGGATATCTTCCCAGATCAGCGTACACCATCTTGTTTGGTGTCTTAACAGGCACGCCTAAAAATCTTTTGCACGCCATCATATGTACCTTTTCTATGTGTTCCATTCGTTTTAATCCCCATACTTCTGATGCGTACAACAGAATGGGTTGTATCTTTGAGTCAAATATTTTAAAGAAAGTATCCATTGTCATTTCCTTGAATTTTTGGAGAACCCTATTTAGCTGTATGACAGCTTTCTTTCCCTTGGTTGCTAAATGTGCAGTACCGTTTTTGACACTTACCATTGTAGTGAAATTAAAACCTAAATAGCAATAATTATTCACCACTTCCAACTTATTTTCTTCATATGACCATTTTTCACGTTTTCCGAGGAACCCTCCGTTTCTAAACACCATGACCTTCGTTTTGTCAATATTTACTTTTAATTTCATGTTGTTACAACACGTACTTAAAACGTTCAGCTGATTCTGTAAACCATTTGGTGTAGTTGAGAAAAGTACCACATCATCTGCAAAGAGTAAAACAAATATTTCCAACATCCCAGGTAGTAATTGGATGCCATGTTTTCCTTTATCACCCATACAATTTGCTAACTGATTTATAAATATCGAAAACAATGTAGGACTCAAGACAACCTTGTCTTACTCCAACCGGACATTGAAACATCTCTGAAAATTTATCGTTAACTCGGATACATGACACCAATGACTTGTACATTGCCATTAATGATGCGAGAAATTTCCCTTTAACACCCTCCTTTCTAATACAATGTAGGAGTTTATCATGTCTGACCGAATCGAAAGCCTTTTTAAAGTCAACAAAAGCAACATATAATTTCATCCCTTTCTTGTGCATGCATTTCTGAATGATAGCATGTAGTGTGAATATATGATCAACAGTTGAGTATCTATTACGAAAACCTGCCTGGCTCTCTGAGATCAAATTATTAGCTTCTAACCAGGTGTATAATCTCTTGTTCAGTATTGTTGTGTAACATTTAGATATCATGCTTAATAAAGATATACCTCTATAATCATCTGCATTTTCAGGATCCCCTTTCTTGAAAATGGGGATGATAATGGCTTTGAACCACTCTTTTGGATAAATCCCCGAATCAAAAATTATTTTGAACAGTTTTGTTAGAAAAGCTATGACATCGTTTCCCCCATTTTTTAATATTTCAGCTGAAACGCTGTCAGTTCCGCTTGCTTTACCAGTCTTAAGTTTACCAACTGCTCGTTTAACCTCTTCTTCAGATATATCTATTTAGAGTATGCTCCCTTTCCTTAGATAGATCTACCTCAATATCACAATGTTCACCAACATGTCCCCCATAATTTTGAAAAATATTCTTGAAGTGCTCGAACCAGACATTAATATCAATATCATTTGAGACTTTGTCTTTGTTTCCACAACCCATACTTCTCAGCAGTTTCCAGAACTGTGATGAATTAGTTATTTCCATGGTTAGCGAATCTGATTTTTGTTTCCTAAATGCTTGTCTCTTTGTCTTTAGTAAACGTCTGTACGTTTTCCTCTCTTCCACATATGAAATTCTATCTTCTTCCTTCCAAGTTTTCCTAAAATAATTTAGTTTACGCCTTGTTTCTTTTTTTGCTTGCTGACAGTCCTTGTCAAACCATTCTGATCTTTTGTTCCAGTAAACTTTATACGTTTTATACATACAGGCACTGCATCTTTCAGACTTGTACAAAAGTATTCAAACCACTATCCACATCGCAATGTAGAGTATTTGTGGCCAAAGTAAGTCTGTCTTGAATATCACTGCTTTTCAAAGTTTTGTGGAACTCGGCTTCCAGTTCGTTTTCAAATAAATTTCTCACAAACCTCATTTTTGGGTTGACTTGTTTTACCATGACCAGCCTCAACGATATCATTTTTAATTTCAACCATCATAACAACTAGTAGGTGATCAGAATCCATCATGATCTCAACAACAATTGATTTGATGTGTATAGATGAAAACAAATCAATGGAAGTAATGAAATAGTCTACTGTGCTAGTCCCAGAGGACGCAATATATGTACATCCATCGTCAAAATCCGTTTCTCGCAATCCGTTTAAAATCATACATTCAAACATATTACATAACTCAATCAGCTGACAACCAAATTTATTTATGTTTTTTGTCCTGTGAAATTCTGGGAAATCTGTTCTCGGTATAAACATTCACATCGAAATCATCGACCTCTCCACTAAAACTGTAATTAGTATTCGCAGTTCTCGCGTTTAGATCCCCATTTACCAATAAAAAAGAATCACCACACAAGTCATATAGATCTAAAATGCATTGCTCCAGCACTTCAATACCATATGCACCTTCCTGGCTATTCCAATAGACAGAATCACACGGAGGAAGATATGTACAAATCCACAGTATGTTTCTGTTTACAGAAAACAGGTCTTTGTGGATTTTTATAGCTAAAGTGTTTTCAGTTTCTATTGGGAT